>VWYE01000035.1:21974-36452 GCA_013398995.1 Alaudala cheleensis | reverse complement strand
GAGAGGAGAGGAGAGGAGAGAGGGTAACAGTGGGCTTCCCTCTCCACGATTTCCTGTTGCCACCCAGGTGAGGTCACCTCACCGCACAGTCTTGTCATGAGCTGCTCCAGTTCTCACGAGAGTGACTGCTAAAACTGGGAGGGAGGGAAAGATCAAAGAAAGAAAACTGAAGTTCTTGTCAGTCAAAGGAAGTGTTGTTTCAGGCACCGGTGTCCCTCTGTGGGGTCAATGGAGGAAAACCAAAGAGTTGTGCTGGCAATTTTCAGTGACTGGAAATTCAATCGAGTTTATACGCCGGGAAAATGACTCCAGTTTCCCCCGGGTGAGGCACGTTCGCCCTGCACGTTCCCTGGCGCGGCAGGAACACCGTGCCGCCGGCCGCAGGCTCACAGCTCCCTGCCCCAGCACGTCCCTTCACCACTGCTGCAGGTGCAGGTCCATGCTGCTGTTCAGGTTGAGGTCGGCAACATCCAGGAAATCGATGTTGAAGATGCTGGGGCCCGCGGGGGTGAGCGAGCTGAAGCCGGAAGCCGAGCTGGGCGGGGTGAGGTCCAACCACTCCATCGTCTCCCACGGAGACTCCGTGAAACTCATTTGTAAACCGGAGCCTTCGGCGGGGGAAGGGGACAGCTGCGTCTCCATGGGCGACAGGGGAGTTTGTAAAATCTCCTGCGAGTTGAGCAGTTCGTCCGCGGCTTTCCCGGAGAACCCCTCCATCATCCCGTCGTAGTGGGGCTCCTCCCCGCCCATCTTCAGCAGGGCCATGTCCCCTGCCCTGCCCAGGGGGCTGTGGGCGTTCAGCAGCACCTCCAGGTGCGCGTCCCCGCCGCCCGGGCAGTGCTCGAAGGACACGGGCTCGAACGGGGCGGGGCCCTTGGGGACAGAGCCACCCGAGCTCCCCGTGGACACCATGATCTGAGGTACTTTCTGCAGGCAGGAGCGGTCCTCCTTGGCGTTGGCCGGGATTTCTGTCAACAAACGAGAGGGGTTTGAGGTGCTCTGGCCGCTGCTGGGCACCACCACAGCCCTGCAGGCTGAGCCCTTGGGCATCCCTAAGGAGAACTGCTCCCCTCTCCATCCCACTGGCACTGCAGCCTCGCACGTTGCTGCTTTCTGACCTCCATCCCCCGGGTCTGGACACAGTTCCGAGGGCACAAGCACCGGCAGCTGTCCCCGAGGGGCTGGGGAAGGGCACAGGCAGCACTTTGCAAGGGGAGGGCACCAGAAGTGCTCTGGGAGGGAGATGGCAGCCCTGGGGATGGGGGGACACTGGGGGCTCTTGTGTGGGGAGGGGGATGGCAGGGCTGTGCACAGGCTCCTGCCCTGCTGTCCCTTCCCTCTGCACAGGTGACAGCCCAGCCCAGACCCCCTCACCGGGCTGGCACACTCAGGAGCAGGCTCCAGGAGGGTTTTTTGGGTTCAATCGCAGTGGCTGCTGGCACAGGGAGGGCAGGGAAAGGCTGTGCTCGACTCAGGCAGCTCTGCTGGGCTGCACAGAATGCTCTGAGCCCCACAGACCGATGCTGGCCTGGAGGGGAAGCCCCGGAGGGGAAGAGGGGAGCAGAGCATACCTCCACTCTCAATCAGCACGTCCAGGAGCTCGTCCATCTGCTGACTTCGTGTCATCTGCTGCAGCAAACGACAAAGAGGAGAGTAGAGGGCATTAGGAGGACAGTCCCTCCAGCCACAAGGCAGGTAGGTGGCTCCAGACCCCACAAAAGATGGCTCCAGACCCCACAAAAGATGGCTCCAGACCCCACAAATGGCTGCCTCCCACACAGAAGAGAGGCCACACCACCACGGGGCTGGCAGCAGCGTTCAGGGCACTGCAGGGACGTGGCACAATCACCCTGGATCCAGGGAGCCAAGCACCCTTCCCTGCTGCCAACCCTCTGCTCCGTGGCCACCACAGCCTGTCCTGTCCCAGGGCCCTCAGGACACACCAATATTTTGGCCCCAGCACCTCTCACTGGCGTGTTCCTGCCTGCCCTCCTCCTCCTGCCCAGTGTCCCTCCTGTCCCTGACCTGGAAGATCTCCTGCAGGCTGCCACAATCCCATTTCACCCTGCCAGCAGCATCCCTCCACTTTGCTAAAGGCACCAGCAGTCCCAGCACTGAGGCTGCTCCCAGACTCTGATGGGAAGGAAGGAAGGAAGGTGCTCCTGGGCCATGGCCAGTCCTCCCTGCAGGAACAGTGCTCCAGGGTGCAGCTCAGGGTGGGGCAGATGGCACAGAGCAGGATAAGGGTTCCTGGGGACCTGGGAATGCTCAGGGGTTTGTCTCTCACACAGCACTGAGCACCCAAAGAGAGTTCACTGGCACCCCAGGACCCCTGGGTGTACAGGGTGAGCAAAATGGGCCCTTCAAAAGAGCCCATTCCTCATGGGAACAGGCCTGTCCTACCCAGAGAGCCCAGGAAGGGCTGGAACTCCTGCAGCTGAGCCCCACTGACTGCAAAAACACATCCTGGGCAGCCCCAGCCCTGTAGAGAACAAAAACCATGCAGTTACCTGCTTCACTGCATCCTCATAGGGTGGAGGCTGCTTTACCTCTGACAGGGCTGGGCTGGACTTACAAAAACTTGGGGATGGAATAGAAAACTTTTGGCCTGACTGCGCAGCCATCTGCATGGGGAAATACAGGGAAATGGAGTCAATGCACGGCCCGGCCCTCTGCTCCCTGCTGGGGCTGCTGTGGGGCCAGGGAAAAGGACAGTTCTGTGGGTCAGAAGCTCAGACAAAACGCCTGGCTTGGAGCAGGATGGAGGCAGGTGAAAGCAGCTCCCTGCCCTAGCTCTGAGCCCCAGGGCCAGGCTGGCCTCTCATCAGTGTCCAGGGTGTCCCAGGACAGCCTGGTGCTGCCAGCTGGGGATATGCAGGACAAAGGGGAGACAGAGATGCTGCTGGTGCCCTTCCCCAGCCACCCCCAGCCCCTCCCCATCTCCACCTGACTGGGGGCATCTCCCACAGCTCAGGCTGGGGAAGGTCACTCAAAAGAGGGAAATCTCTGCCTGTGCCAAACACCTGCACATCTTTGCCAGCTTTTTGCCAGGCTCCCCTCCCAGGATGGATGGCATTTGAAGCACAGTGCCTGCCAGCTGCTGTCCCCAACACCTCTAGGCCCCTTTGTGTCCTTCCCCACTGTCTGGCCGTGGCCTTGCCCTACAAAACCAGCACCAGCTCACCCAAACCAGTGCTCCCTGCTCTATCCTGAGCAGCCCCACTGCCTGCCTCACCCCAACCCCACTGCCCTCTGTGCCCATTCCTCTGGCAGCTCTGTCTCTGTCCTTCCTCACCCTAAACTGCTGCCCTTTCCCACCTCCCAGGCCATGCTGTTTGCCAGCTGCCCATGGCTCCTCCCATGCTCTGGAGACAGCCCTGAGCCCCACTTTGTGCCACTGTGCAGGGCTGCACCCCAATGCCTGCTCAGGGCCACCGTGGGTGGGTTGGGAGAGGTCCTGCCCGCCCCTGCTGCACCCCTGTGTGCACACCTTGCACCCCTGTGCGTGGCACAGGCCACTGAGAGGTGCTGCTGCTGCTGCCTGGGGAGCCCTGGGAGGGCACTGGATGAACTGGGGTTGTGATCAGCACAAGCTTGTGCTGCTCTGTGCTGGCAGCGTGTCCCCCTCCCCTGTGGGACTGCTCATACCTGTCCAGGGGCTGAGTGAGGAGTGGTGGCTGCTCAGGGTAACTCCCTGCTGGGCTGGTGACCTGCTGGGGATGCATCAGCTCTCTCTGACTGCAAACCTCAACTGCCAGCCCTGCTCCAGCTTCCTGAGAAAAGGCTTCCCCGGGGCAACTGCTCTGCTCCAATTCAGTGGTGAAAATCCCTCACTCGCTGCTGGGAGCCACAATGGCTTGGCAAGATGCTGGGAAGCCCTGCAGCCATGCAGCAGGGTCTCCCAGGGGTGCAGGAACACTGCCAGAGCTCTCCCAGGAGCTGAGGGATCCACGCTGGTGCCTCCCTGCTGCGTACAGAGCTCCATGGGGCACGGGCAGCTGTGCCAGGACTCCCCCAAGGGCAGAGCAAGCTGTGCCAGGACTCCCCCTGAGGGGAGAGGCAGCTGGGTTTGGGCTCTTTTAGGGTAGAAGAAGCTGTGCCAGTGCTCCCCTAGAGAAGAGGGAGTTTGCCAGGACTCCTCCAGGGGCAGAGAGAGCTGTGCCAGGGCTCCCCAGGGCAGAGGGAACTGTGCCAGGGTTCCCCAGGGCAGAGGATGCTCTGCCAGGACTCTCCCAGGACACAGGCAGCTGTGCCAGTGCTCACCTAGGGGCAGAGAGAGCTGTGCTGGGGTCCCCTGGGGAAGAGGGGAGCTGTGCCAGGGCTTCCCCAGGGCAGCAGGAGCTGTGCCAGGGCTCCGTGGGGCATGAGAGCTGTTCCTGCAGCCCCTCCAGGCCAAGTGGCTGTGGCGGCAGGGCTCCCCAGAAGAAACCCAGCACAGGACCCTGCAGTGCTCTCAAACTTCCCCGTCCACCTGGCACACTCTGCGCCCTCTCAGGCAGCCCCACACGCTGCCAGCAGCCCCGAGCCAAGAGGAAAAAGCCTGCCCGGGGTGGGTGTGTGTGTGTGGGGGGGGGTCGGGGCTGGCACTCACCGGCGCCGTGCGGAGGCAGCTGCTGCCCGGCGGGGACCCGCTGCGGCCCTCGGGGGACACGGGCAGCAGGTAGTGGCTGTTGGGGGACGGCGGCAGGCTGATGTGCTGGGGGCTCTTGGCAGCGCCCAGGGGAGAGTGCTGGGGGGAGCACTGCGGGCTCAGGAATGTCGAGGAGGTGACGCTGCTCTGCCCGGCGGGCTCCAAGCAGTGGCTATTTACAATGTGGGGCACCTGCGGAGCCCCACAGTTACTCAGCTTATCCGAGCTGCCGGCCTGGCCTTTCAGGGCCATCTGTTTGGAGGCAAACGGGCAGCTGGACACGGCGTTTTCTTGCTTGATGGGGACGCCGAAGAAATGCTGAGCGGGCTGCTGCTGCTTCTCCTCCAGGCCGGTGCTTCTCTTGCGCTTCTGGAGCTGCATCCGCAGCTCCTCCACCTGCCTCTGCTCCTGCTGCAGCTTCCACGTCAGCTCGTTGATGACCTTCTGCTTCTCCACCAGCATCTTGTCTTTCTCCGTGTCTATCCCTTCCAGTTCCAGCTGGATGCTGCCGCCGTTCATGCTGCTCATCAGGCTCTCCTCCGCGCTGCCGTGCACCGGCGACGGCTGCAGCGCGAACTGAGGCGACGACATGGGCCCGTCGTTGAAGGTGTCGGGCAAAGAGCCGCTCACGGAGAGGTCGGAGGAGGCGGGCGAGATGGGAGGCGTGGAGCTGGTGCTGCCGAAGTGGTAGAAGCCGTTGGACAGCATGCCGCTGGAGGATTGCGACTGGTAGCTGGCCAGGGTGCTGGCTGGGGTGACCGGGAAGGTGACGGTGGTGATCTCGCTGAAGCTGGGCACCGCGGTGCCGCCGCACTCCTGGAAGGGCCGCAGCCGCTCCATCAGCGCCGTTTTGGTGCCCGACACGGGCAGGCCTCGTATCCGGAGCTGCTGCCTCAGCTCTGACACCTGGAAGGGAAATCACTCGTGATCAGGTAAGCCCTTTAGGAACACGGTGCTTTTAACAAGATCACAGGCTCCCAGCTCCCAGCTGACCTCCCCGGGGCTCCCTGTCTCACCTGCAGTCACCAGAGTCACCATGCACACACGTGCTGAGCTGTGACACGGCCCCTCCCAGCCTGTGGCACTGCCCTGACACACCCAGAGGCAGCACAGCACACCCAGGCTGTGACATTCTGCTCCTGCAGTGACAAAGTTTGCACTCACTTTGAGATCATCCAGGTTGGATGGCAGAGGGCCTGGCTTGATAGACGAGACACAAGTCTGGCCTGAAAAGGTGGTTTTCACTGGAGAAAGAGGGGTGTTGTTGCCAGAAGTTGACGAAGAATTTGAACTTTTGACCATTTGCTCATTAGATTGCCTGAAATAACAAAGGAGATTTGGGGTAACTTGTCTGTTCCCCCGGGGTCTTTGTGCCCAGCATCCCACCCCTCTGCTCCCTTGCTGTCTCCTATATGAGACTTCAGGAAGGCCCAGGAAAACCAGGCTGGGCTGTAGGAGATTGCTGTGTCCCACCAGCAGCTCACAGGTGCCCCAGCCACTGTGCAAAGCCAGAATGGCTTGGAAGGATTTGGCTGTTCCCAAACTTTCCTGTTTCAGTGGCCTGCCTCAATCCCCTTGCTCTGGCACAAATGGATACAGAGGGGAAAGTCTGGAGGGAGACAGGACTGAGCCCTGCTGCTGGCACAGTGCCACTCACTTTAGCTGCCCTTGGTGCATCCCTGGGTAGTTGAAGTGCTGCTGCTGCTGCTGTTGTTGTTGCTGCTGTTGCTGGCTGAGGATCTGGAGCTGCAGGAAGAGCTGCTGCTGCTGGAGCAGTCTGGCATATGCAGAATCCATGGGTGGAGGGGATTTCTCTGCTTTCTGGTCTGGAGGGATGTACTGGTGGTACTTGAGCTTCTTCACTTTGGGCTTGGTGTCTTTAGGCTTTTTGTGACGGTTCTTGCTGTCGCTGGATGATTTGGACTGTTGGGACAAGAAGGGAAGGAATTAGGTGTGGGAGGAGCTCCTGTCATCCCCATGGGACCTCAGAGGCCTGGGACAGCACAAAGGCAGCTCCTGCTGGCACCTTGACACTCCAGCTCCATGATTTGCTGAGCCTGGATGTGGGGGACTCCCTTGGCACTGTGTCCCATCTCAGCTGTGCTGGAGAGCACATGAGGTGGAGAATGACCCTCCCTGCCTGCCAGGCACTCCAGTGCTGCCTTGTATCTCCTCCTGCTCCCAGCCCCAGGGGATATTTTCAGTGCAGAACTCAAGCCTCTAGCGAGGTGTATTGCTGTATCTTGTGCCATGACACAAGGAATTAAACTAGTTTTCGACACAAGGCTGTCTGCCTGAATTACTCAAAGCCTTTAAGGCCAAGACACCCAGAGCTCCCACACATTTGGGGTGCAGCACATGGGCACTAAAGGCTTGGATGCCCCGGGCTGATTCGTGTGCTGGGCAGCCTGGAGGCACCGGCATTACCTTCACGGCAGAGGGGACCGGCAGTGTNGCTTCTCTTGCGCTTCTGGAGCTGCATCCGCAGCTCCTCCACCTGCCTCTGCTCCTGCTGCAGCTTCCACGTCAGCTCGTTGATGACCTTCTGCTTCTCCACCAGCATCTTGTCTTTCTCCGTGTCTATCCCTTCCAGTTCCAGCTGGATGCTGCCGCCGTTCATGCTGCTCATCAGGCTCTCCTCCGCGCTGCCGTGCACCGGCGACGGCTGCAGCGCGAACTGAGGCGAGGACATGGGCCCGTCGTTGAAGGTGTCGGGCAAAGAGCCGCTCACGGAGAGGTCGGAGGAGGCGGGCGAGATGGGAGGCGTGGAGCTGGTGCTGCCGAAGTGGTAGAAGCCGTTGGACAGCATGCCGCTGGAGGATTGCGACTGGTAGCTGGCCAGGGTGCTGGCTGGGGTGACCGGGAAGGTGACGGTGGTGATCTCGCTGAAGCTGGGCACCGCGGTGCCGCCGCACTCCTGGAAGGGCCGCAGCCGCTCCATCAGCGCCGTTTTGGTGCCCGACACGGGCAGGCCTCGTATCCGGAGCTGCTGCCTCAGCTCTGACACCTGGAAGGGAAATCACTCGTGATCAGGTAAGCCCTTTAGGAACACGGTGCTTTTAACAAGATCACAGGCTCCCAGCTCCCAGCTGACCTCCCCGGGGCTCCCTGTCTCACCTGCAGTCACCAGAGTCACCATGCACACACGTGCTGAGCTGTGACACGGCCCCTCCCAGCCTGTGGCACTGCCCTGACACACCCAGAGGCAGCACAGCACACCCAGGCTGTGACATTCTGCTCCTGCAGTGACAAAGTTTGCACTCACTTTGAGATCATCCAGGTTGGATGGCAGAGGGCCTGGCTTGATAGACGAGACACAAGTCTGGCCTGAAAAGGTGGTTTTCACTGGAGAAAGAGGGGTGTTGTTGCCAGAAGTTGACGAAGAATTTGAACTTTTGACCATTTGCTCATTAGATTGCCTGAAATAACAAAGGAGATTTGGGGTAACTTGTCTGTTCCCCCGGGGTCTTTGTGCCCAGCATCCCACCCCTCTGCTCCCTTGCTGTCTCCTATATGAGACTTCAGGAAGGCCCAGGAAAACCAGGCTGGGCTGTAGGAGATTGCTGTGTCCCACCAGCAGCTCACAGGTGCCCCAGCCACTGTGCAAAGCCAGAATGGCTTGGAAGGATTTGGCTGTTCCCAAACTTTCCTGTTTCAGTGGCCTGCCTCAATCCCCTTGCTCTGGCACAAATGGATACAGAGGGGAAAGTCTGGAGGGAGACAGGACTGAGCCCTGCTGCTGGCACAGTGCCACTCACTTTAGCTGCCCTTGGTGCATCCCTGGGTAGTTGAAGTGCTGCTGCTGCTGCTGTTGTTGTTGCTGCTGCTGCTGGCTGAGGATCTGGAGCTGCAGGAAGAGCTGCTGCTGCTGGAGCAGTCTGGCATATGCAGAATCCATGGGTGGAGGGGATTTCTCTGCTTTCTGGTCTGGAGGGATGTACTGGTGGTACTTGAGCTTCTTCACTTTGGGCTTGGTGTCTTTGGGCTTTTTGTGACGGTTCTTGCTGTCGCTGGATGATTTGGACTGTTGGGACAAGAAGGGAAGGAATTAGGCGTGGGGNTTGCTGGCTGAGGATCTGGAGCTGCAGGAAGAGCTGCTGCTGCTGGAGCAGTCTGGCATATGCAGAATCCATGGGTGGAGGGGATTTCTCTGCTTTCTGGTCTGGAGGGATGTACTGGTGGTACTTGAGCTTCTTCACTTTGGGCTTGGTGTCTTTAGGCTTTTTGTGACGGTTCTTGCTGTCGCTGGATGATTTGGACTGTTGGGACAAGAAGGGAAGGAATTAGGTGTGGGAGGAGCTCCTGTCATCCCCATGGGACCTCAGAGGCCTGGGACAGCACAAAGGCAGCTCCTGCTGGCACCTTGACACTCCAGCTCCATGATTTGCTGAGCCTGGATGTGGGGGACTCCCTTGGCACTGTGTCCCATCTCAGCTGTGCTGGAGAGCACATGAGGTGGAGAATGACCCTCCCTGCCTGCCAGGAACTCCAGTGCTGCCTTGTATCTCCTCCTGCTCCCAGCCCCAGGGGATATTTTCAGCGCAGGACTCAAGCAATTGCCTCGAGTATTGCTGTATCTTGCGCCATGACACAAGGAATTAAACTAGTTTTCGACACAAGGCTGTCTGCCTGAATTACTTAAAGCCTTTAAGGCCAAGACACACAGAACTCCCACACATTTGGGGTGCAGCACATGGGCACTAAAGGCTTGGATGCCCCGGGCTGATTCCCGTGCCAGGCAGCCTGGAGGCATCGGCATTACCTTCACGGCAGAGGGGACCGGCAGTGTCGGGCTCTCCTGCCCCGCCGGCTGCTTGGGGCTGTCGCACTGGCCGCCCTGCCCCGGGGCAGTGTCCGCAGCGTGGCCATCGGCGCTGGGGGGACGATCCTGCACGGGAGAGGTGAGAGGAGCTGTGGGGCCGCACTCAGGGGCTGTCCAGCCTGGACAGGTGCTCCTGGCACCCCGTTTCATCACCCCATGTTGTTCCCAGTCCCCTCAATGTCTATCCCAGCCACATCCTCAGTCCCTTCCTAGTCCTCTGCCTCCACAGTCCTCCTTGGATTTCCAGCCCTCCCAATTTCACCTGAGCCCCGTATCTTTGCTCACTGCTGGCCCCTCAGTGTCCCCCAGACCAGCTCAGTCTTCCCAGCTGACTCGTGGATGGTCACAATCCCTTTGGTCCTCCCCGACCCCAGCCTGCCCCAGTTCCTCCCTTTCCACACCCCGTCCATCCCAGCCCCTCCAGTCAGCCACTCCAGTTCCTCCATTCCCCCCGACTCCCCGTTCCCTCAGCCTATGTCTCCCCAGTCTCTCCCAGTCTCCCCAGTTCCTCCCAGTCTCCCCAGTTCCTCGCTCCCCCCGCCCGGCGCTCCCCGAGGCTGCAGTGCCCGCTCCGGCCGCCAGCGGGCGCTCCGGCCCCGCGCAGCGCGGTCCCCCCGCGGGTCACGGAATGACAGAATGACACAAAATGACACAAAATCACACGGAATCACAGAATTAACCCAGCCGGAAAAGACCTTTGACATCATCGAGTCCGACCTGTGACCCAACACCACCTTGTCAACTAAACCATGGCACTGAGTGCCACATCCAGGCTTGTTTTAACCACATCCAGGGACAGTGACTCCATCACCTCCCTGTGCGGCCAATTCCACTCTCCAACCACTCTTTCTGTGAAGAATTTCCTCCTGATGCCCACCCTGAACCTCCCCTGGCACAGTTTAAGGCTGTCTCCTCCTGTCCTGTCGCTGTTTCCCGGGAGCAGAGCCCGAGCCCACCTGGCTTTACCCTCCTGTCAGGGAGTTGTAGGGAGTGATGAGCTCTCCCCTGAGCCTCCTCCAGGATAAACAATCCCAGGTACCTCAGGCGCTCCAGACCCCTCAGCAGCCTTTTTGCCATTCTCTGGACATGCTCCAGCATGTCCACATCCTTCCTAAACTGAGGGGTCCAGAACTGGACACAGCACTCGAGGTGTGGCCCCACCAGAACCGAGCACAGGGGAGGAATCACCTCCCACCCCGCGTGTGTGCTCCCTGCCCTGTGCCATCCCCTGTCCCCCCGCATCTCCCCCGGCTCCAGGATTGCTCTCCCTACCTGCGGAGCCCCGGCTGGTGCGGCGGGGGGCGGCTCCGGAGCCTTGGAGCCGGGGGGCGGCTCTGCGGGGCCCGGGGAGCCGCGGCTGCGGGGCCGCTCCGGGGACAGCCCGTCGTTGCTGCTGTCCTCCTCGAAGGCGAAGGCGTCGGTCTGCCGGGGAAAGCCGCCCTGGCTGCCTGCGGGGGACAGAGAGACAGCGGTCAGAGCCTGCGGGGAGGGACGGGGAGAGCCTGGTGGGGGCTCATCCCCGGTTGAGGGCACACGGGGTGCCCGGGGGGCTCGGCGAGCTCCGGGACTGGGGGCGAGAAGGGACCTGAGCCCTGAGTCCCAGGGCGCTTGGGACAGGGAGAGAGGAGGGGTCCGAGGAGCCGGGACCATGGGCTGTGTCCCTTGGGAGAGAAGGGGATCTGAGGAGCCGGGACCATGGACTGTTTCCCTTGGGACAGGGAGAGATAAGAGATCTGAGGAGCCGGGATCATGCCCCGTGTTCCTTGGGACAAGGAGACAGGGAGGGGTTGGAGGAGCCCAGCCTGCAGCACAGCAGGGCTGGTGCAGACAGGTGGGACTGGTACAGGAAGGGCTCTGCCATCCTACCCCTCCACTGGGCTGGGATGGGAGAGGGGCACGAATCGCCCTCCNCCCCTCAGCAGCCTTTTTGCCATTCTCTGGACATGCTCCAGCATGTCCACATCCTTCCTAAACTGAGGGGTCCAGAACTGGACACAGCACTCGAGGTGTGGCCCCACCAGAACCGAGCACAGGGGAGGAATCACCTCCCACCCCGCGTGTGTGCTCCCTGCCCTGTGCCATCCCCTGTCCCCCCGCATCTCCCCCGGCTCCAGGATTGCTCTCCCTACCTGCGGAGCCCCGGCTGGTGCGGCGGGGGGCGGCTCCGGAGCCTTGGAGCCGGGGGGCGGCTCTGCGGGGCCCGGGGAGCCGCGGCTGCGGGGCCGCTCCGGGGACAGCCCGTCGTTGCTGCTGTCCTCCTCGAAGGCGAAGGCGTCGGTCTGCCGGGGAAAGCCGCCCTGGCTGCCTGCGGGGGACAGAGAGACAGCGGTCAGAGCCTGCGGGGAGGGACGGGGAGAGCCTGGTGGGGGCTCATCCCCGGTTGAGGGCACACGGGGTGCCCGGGGGGCTCGGCGAGCTCCGGGACTGGGGGCGAGAAGGGACCTGAGCCCTGAGTCCCAGGGCGCTTGGGACAGGGAGAGAGGAGGGGTCCGAGGAGCCGGGACCATGGGCTGTGTCCCTTGGGAGAGAAGGGGATCTGAGGAGCCGGGACCATGGACTGTTTCCCTTGGGACAGGGAGAGATAAGAGATCTGAGGAGCCGGGATCATGCCCCGTGTTCCTTGGGACAAGGAGACAGGGAGGGGTTGGAGGAGCCCAGCCTGCAGCACAGCAGGGCTGGTGCAGACAGGTGGGACTGGTACAGGAAGGGCTCTGTCATCCTGCCCCTCCACTGGGCTGGGATGGGAGAGGGGCACGAATCGCCCTCCCTCAGCTGAGCACCCCAGCTGAACACCCACAGCAGGCACGGGACTGTCCTCAGCAGGAGGAGTGAGGTTGAAATCAGCTCAGAGTGTGATCCCTCAGCAGAACAAGAGCCAACAAGAGTGGATGTGGCTGCAGGTGCACAGAGGCTCCCACATCCTGTCTCTGCCCACGGGTTTCACCCACTGATGTGGTTCAAACCACTGTTATTCCCTGCCTGACAGCCCCAGGCTGCTCTGCCTGCACAGCTCCAGCTCCTGTTATCTGCCAGTCAGATGGGCAAGGGCTCTTGACCCCGAGGTTTGATGATAAATAAAGTGCTGAGAAAAAAAAAAGGTCTCATGTGAGCCTCGGGCGAGCTCCAGGTGGGGGTAGAGGAAGGAGCAGCGTGGCCACACTCATAATCTCCTCGTGCTCATGTCTGGCATTTGTCAGGCAGCTTGGCACGCTGATAGTGAGGTGACAAACGGGGAAATAGGAAGGGCCTGGGGACAAGCTTCCACCTGTCCCTGCTGCTGCTCCAGCAATGTGCACCTTCTCAACGACACGCACCTCCTGCTCTGACCCCTGCCCCTATCTGAGAGATAAGGCTTATCTCCACTCCCTGCTGCTGCTGGTGCCAGGGTGGGCGAGGACAGAGCCCTGGCTCCCTGCCTGAGCTGCTGCCCAGACATGGGCTGGGGAAATGAGATCAACCGTGTTCTCCTTGCTCTTTTCATGTGTCCCTGGAAAAGAGGGACATTTGCGTGTCCTTCCCATCCTCTCCATCACAGGCAGCACCCAAACAGGTCCCTGAGGAGCTGCAGCATTGCATGGGCCACCTGGGCTGCACGGGAGCTGCTCCCTGTGCCTTGGACATCCCCTCTTGGGAAAAATGACTCCGAGCAAGGGGGACTCGTGGCTCTGTGAGGCTCCTGCTGCGCTGGCAGGGAAGCGTGTGTTGGGAAGCGGTGCCAAAGCTGGAAGCGCAAGGGACCTTCAGGACACAGTGACAGCCCAGAGCACGCCAGGAATGTGCTGCATCCTGCTGCTTGATACCGGCAGGCCTGTGCCGATGGCGAATGCTTCCCTTATCTGTCCCGCTCTCACCCAGCCCGGCCTGAGGGCATTGTTTCCCCATCCCGTGTCCCTGCCGTAATCTCGGGCAGGATGGTGTTTGCTCCGGGCTGTTTCTAATGCACTGGGTATTGTCCTCTTGAGCGCATTGGACAAAGTGATGACAAGGACCCGGTAAAAAAAGTTTCTTGTATCACTGCTCAGCTATGCAGGGCACTGGCGGCCTCCTGTCACTGGGACGTTTGGGCTTTCTGCTGGGCTCTGGCACTTTGTGCTCACCCTGCCGGAGGTGATTAGAGGAACACGTCAGCTGAACTTTCCACTGTATAAACAGTTGAGATTCCAAGGTTAAAGTAAAATGATTTTTAAACCCTGTCATCTTTCTGGTATTGCAAAAACAAAAGGCTTAGCATTTACAAGTGCCAGTACTCATCCTCTGCTCTGTGCTCAGCCCTTTGCCCCGAACTCTGAGTGCCACAAGGTGCCTCTGACTCTAAAAATGAGCTGGAGGATCCTTCAGCTTGAGGCTTTCTTCTGCAGAGACCTGAGGGCTGGGATGGTGTTCCTGGTGCAGCTGCATCCACCTTATTCTCATGGCACCCTATGGTACCAAGGTACTTCACGTTGGACCCTCGTGTGCTGCATGTTTCACCCTAAATGGGATGAAACTGGCTTGCAAGGACACGTTTTCCCCCAGCAATGTGATAGGGAGAAATTTAAAACTTAAATCATTTTGAAGCCAGACTTTTTGTTTTTAACAGTTTGGTCCCGTAAATCTCTGTTTACCACGAGCTCCTGACAAGGCAGCTGGAGAGACACTCTAGTCAAGATTCAAGCTCATTTGCCCAGTCTCCAAACCTCAGCTCCAGGGGATAAAGTCGTGCTCACACTGCCTCAAATGTTTATAAAGGGGGGGAGTTTTTGAAACTCCTTTTTTTTTTNGTCACAGGGCACTTGGGACAGGGAGAGAGGAGGGGTCCGAGGAGCCGGGACCATGGGCTGTGTCCCTTGGGACAGAGAGACAAGGAGGGGTTGGAGGAGCCCAGCCTGCAGCACAGCAGGGCTGGTGCAGACAGGTGGGACTGGTACAGGAAGGGCTCTGTCATCCTGCCCCTCCACTGGGCTGGGATGGGAGAGGGGCACGAATCGCCCTCCCTCAGCTGAGCACCCCAGCTGAACACCCACAGCAGGCACGGGACTGTCCTCAG
>VWYE01000035.1:0-21786 GCA_013398995.1 Alaudala cheleensis | reverse complement strand
CCTTGCTCTTTTCGTGTGTCCCTGGAAAAGAGGGACATTTGCGTGTCCTTCCCATCCTCTCCATCACAGGCAGCACCCAAACAGGTCCCTGAGGAGCTGCAGCATTGCATGGGCCACCTGGGCTGTACGGGAGCTGCTCCCCGTGCCTTGGACATCCCCTCTTGGGAAAAATGACTCCAAGCAAGGGGGACTCGTGGCTCTGTGAGGCTCCTGCTGCGCTGGCAGGGAAGCGTGTGTTGGGAAGCGGTGCCAAAGCTGGAAGCGCAAGGGACCTTCAGGACACAGTGACAGCCCAGAGCACGCCAGGAATGTGCTGCATCCTGCTGCTTGATACCGGCAGGCCTGTGCCGATGGCGAATGCTTCCCTTATCTGTCCCGCTCTCACCCAGCCCGGCCTGAGGGCATTGTTTCCCCATCCCGTGTCCCTGCCGTAATCTCGGGCAGGATGGTGTTTGCTCCGGGCTGTTTCTAATGCACTGGGTATTGTCCTCTTGAGCGCATTGGACAAAGTGATGACAAGGACCCGGTAAAAAAAGTTTCTTGTATCACTGCTCAGCTATGCAGGGCACTGGCGGCCTCCTGTCACTGGGACGTTTGGGCTTTCTGCTGGGCTCTGGCACTTTGTGCTCACCCTGCCGGAGGTGATTAGAGGAACACGTCAGCTGAACTTTCCACTGTATAAACAGTTGAGATTCCAAGGTTAAAGTAAAATGATTTTTAAACCCTGTCATCTTTCTGGTATTGCAAAAACAAAAGGCTTAGCATTTACAAGTGCCAGTACTCATCCTCTGCTCTGTGCTCAGCCCTTTGCCCCAAACTCTGAGTGCCACAAGGTGCCTCTGACTCTAAAAATGAGCTGGAGGATCCTTCAGCTTGAGGCTTTCTTCTGCAGAGACCTGAGGGCTGGGATGGTGTTCCTGGTGCAGCTGCATCCACCTTATTCTCATGGCACCCTATGGTACCAAGGTACTTCACGTTGGACCCTCGTGTGCTGCATGTTTCACCCTAAATGGGATGAAACTGGCTTGCAAGGACACGTTTTCCCCCAGCAATGTGATAGGGAGAAATTTAAAACTTAAATCATTTTGAAGCCAGACTTTTTGTTTTTAACAGTTTGGTCCCGTAAATCTCTGTTTACCACGAGCTCCTGACAAGGCAGCTGGAGAGACACTCTAGTCAAGATTCAAGCTCATTTGCCCAGTCTCCAAACCTCAGCTCCAGGGGATAAAATCGTGCTCATGCTGCCTCAAATGTTTATAAAGGGGGGGAGTTTTTGAAACTCCTTTTTTTTTTTCCTTGTTCTCTCCTTTAGTAAGTGGCCAGGGAGATTTTACTTGAGCTCCCCTTAAAAATTCTTCTTCAGAAAGAGTCCTGGAACATTTCACCTTCAAAGAGGAGAGCTGCAACACGCTGGGAATGGAGCAGCTCCAGGGCCAGGCTGGAGAAGCTGCTGTGCATACACAGCCTGCATTTCACAGCCCCCAAAGCAAGAGCAGGAACAGTTACAGGGCAGGACAGGGCAGGATCTGAGCCTGGAATATTTCATGTCATTTAAGATGGTTTCTGAGATGAAATGAAAATCAAAGTGCTTCCTGTTCCAACTCTCATTTTTGGCATTGCTCCTGTCCAAGACCCTTTCTGTCCCAAAGCCCTGCCATTGTCCCCAGCTTGCTCTGAGCTCCAGAACAGACCCTTCCAATGGGATTGTGCCAATGGGAATGATCCCATAAATTGAGGAACTGTGAGCAACAAAACAAGCAGCTTCCAGGGGCAGAGCAGCTCTCAGTGCCTCATTAGAGACCTGAGTTTGGACATGTGGGGACAACCCCAGACTCCAGAAATAAGAGTTGCTGTCCTTGTCACTGCAGGACCCTGCTGGCTTCCCTGCTCCTTTCTCTGCTTTCACATCTCCCTGTCCTGGCACTGGGCCCTGGTGAAATTTGAGTCACCTTTCTGCTCTGTGTTGGCTCCCACTCCATCTTCCCTGCAGCAGCGTGGGGGAAGTAATTGTGGATGATTCTTCCTCCCTCCTCTGGTGGGAGGAGGTGATGGAGGAAAGCCAAGCTGAGGCATAAAGCAAGTGGTTGGTAGGAGTGTTTGGGGAAGAACACTGTTCCTCCCTGCTCATATTCTCCAGCAATTTAGCACCCCAAGGATGCTGCACACCCCAGGGATTCAGCACCCTGCTCTGCTCCTGCACACCACTAGCACCAGTGGTAAAAAAAAAGAAGTGAATTCACAGTCTTACTGAACTGGGGCCACTCTACCACCATTTACTGGGGTGTGGGAGCTTGGCAGGGCACAAGTGGGAGAATCTGGGCTGGTCTCACAACCAACACTTGTGCACTCAGGTTCTCTCCCGTGCTGAAGGAAGGAGTGTCCTCTCTCCAGCAGTATCACTTCTGTTCTCAGAGCCTCGGGGAGGGAAGGGGTGTAAGAAGGGAGGTTCTTCCTGGGGGAACGTGGCTGAGCAATGTTTCAGTGTCACTGCTCTGAGATGAGAGCTCTGTGCTCACAGGCTGTGCTGGACTGGGCTGGTTACTGTGAAAATAATGAAATCTAAGCAATAAATGCAGTTCTTACACCCAGGTCAGCCACTCCCTGCAGCCACTGTGGTACCTGCTCGTCCCCTCAGCAGCCCCCGCCCCATGTGCACACACACAACACTCACACTCACTGTCCCTACCTTTTATGGCCTCTTTCACAGCAGAGTCCACAGGAAGAATATTCTTCTCCACCAGCTCCAAAGGGCCTGGCCTGAGTGCAATCTTCTCATTGAGGTCATCTGCCAGCCGGGCTCTTTTCAGCTTCATCTGCGTGGACTGAATGGAGCCCTCTGCAGCCGAGTCTGAAAGGCCAAACAGAGGCATCAGGACCAGGGGCTCCTGTGGGCACAGCACTCAGTGAGGATGTGGTGCCCTTCAGCACAGCCTCTGGGGGCTGAGGCCAACACCTGGCTAGTTCCAATCATCTCTAGATCCAGCTGTGAACAAAATGGATCTCCCTCTATTATTTAACCTAAGGGAAGGACACTCTCCATCTCTTAATCGAGCAATTAGCTTATTTTAGGGATGGAAACACAAGGGAAAAGCAAGGCAGCAGCACTGATCCAGCACGGGACCCAGGCTCAGCCTTCCTGTCTGCCAGAGGGAAAAAAAATACAGATTGCATCCATGCTGAGAGCAGAGGGCAGCATGCACAGCTGCCAGACAGTGATCTGCTTCTTCCAGGCAAGTGACAGGACTCAAGGAGGGAGGGAGGCTGCACATCCTCTCTGTCTCTAAGGATCTTGTTATCTCTGGAGATAAGGAGGGACACGGTGGTGTTCTGCTGTCTGTGATGGGATACAGCCCTGCCAGCTCTCTGGCTGAGAGGGAACACCAGGATGGGAGAGGGGAGAGCTGCTGTGGCTCACAGACTGATAGCAGGGCTCTTCACACAGCTCTGCTTGGGTCATTGACTGCACAGGCTGTCACACAGAATATCCAGAATTACAGCAGCACAAAAGATGTCCAGTTTGGGAAGGTGCTACAACGAGCTGCTAAAGGAATTTCAGTGGACAGCAGGTTCCCTGGGTTTGCTCTTCACAATCAGACATTGGCACTGGTGTCTGACAGAGTTCTCTCTCACAGCTGTTCTGTACCCCACTGCTCCCTGGAGCATCTTACACTGCTCCCTGCCAGAGATGGGAGAAAGACTGGGTGGCCTTGGGATTGTGTCTGTCAGGGAATAAAAGCTTGTCCTGCTCCCTGAACGCCTGGTCTGGACAGAATTTCATACAACATGTCCCATTTGAGTCTGCAGCTGGAACAAAGCAATGGCAATGAGATTCCTGAAGGGACACAAGAGGGGCAGGAGGAACACAAGTCCCAGGGCAGGAGACACAAGGAGTATGAGGGAGAAGCTGGGGCAGTCTTACCTTGCAGAATGTGCATATTGACCAGGTCTGAGCGCTCAGGCCTGCTTCTGATCTTGTGCTTGAGATAATCTTCAGTCTGCAGAACACAAATGCAAAGTTACCTGGCTGGAGCAGCAATAAGGCACTGAGAGCACCTGCCCCTGCACCATCCCACCATTCTTTTGGGGTTTTTACAAGCTGGGTTGAGTGAGCTCCTCAATGACATTTTTCACCGAGCTGCTGACTGTTCACTGCACCCACTGCTGTGCCCTTTGCCATCACTGTGGGGCTCCTGACGCCTGAAATGTTGTGAGAACTCACAGGAAAGGTGAGACCTGTTCCCTGGGGGTGGTGGGCCTGCACATCCCCTCTGAGAGGTGCTCCAGAATGTCCTGGTAGCAGCACTCCAGGGTGAGATATCAGGCAGAACAAATCCTGAAGCCACTCAGACTCCACACCCAGGTCAGCCACGAGGCTCAACCTTCCTGCAGCCTTCTGTGCTTTGTGGTTCCTCAGCCAAGCTGTGATATGGGGTTGGGAAAATCTGCTTTGCAGCTGGGCTTGTGATGGACACAGTCCTGGAGCCTTGTGCCAACTCCCTGGTGGCTTTAGGAACAGAGAGGCACACAGAGGTACAGGAACAGCCTGTAGGGCAGATGACCTCAAGAATACAAATATAAGTTTATCCCCTGGTGTAGAAAAGCTAGAGCTCCACTCTAGACAAGCTCTCAGCTAAGCTGAGCTGCAAGGAGAAATAGTACAAAAATTGTACAGAGTTCAAAGAGGTTAAAATCTTAAGGATAAATAAAAAAGAATAGTACAAGCAGCTGGAGCAAAATCCACAGTACAAAATGTACAGGATCAGGAGAAAAAGATCTTATAAGGATTTCTGTAGCCAGGATCAGGCAATGGAAAGTGCTGTCTGTGTTCCATAAACAGGAGAAATAATTGTGCACACTGCTGAGATGGCTACAGGATTTAATGCCCTTTGAAAACCATCCTCACTGAAAAGATAAATGGCTCTTTATCAAACAGGTGGCTCAGCCAAGAACCTTCAGCCACAAAAGAGAAGAAGCCCCAGTTGTCAGGTTGGAGAAGGGGTTAGAGGGTACTCAGAGGAGTTAAATGTTCCCAAACAATTTTGAGACACACGAGGCTGGAGTAATAGCAACCATCTCTGGTTCTCCAGGAAACTGGGCTAAGGAGAGTAATTGCCAGCTTTAAAAGAGATGGGAAGAAGAAACCAGGAAATTGTAAAGCAGACAGCAAGATATTGTACCAAGTAATCAAACAATCCATGTAAATGAATTTTGGAGATAGCAAGGAGGTGAGCAACAGCCAGGATGGATTTAACAAGAACAAAGCACGTCACACCAACCAAAATTCCTTCTATGGAGAAATGACAGTTTTCTGTCACAGGAATAATACAATTAATATCATACAGCTTTGACTCAAAGCATGTTTTGACATTATCTCCCATGGCTTTCTCACATGCAAGCCAGAGAAATTTGGTCTGGATAAGAGTAATACAAAAAAGGAGCATAGCTGTGGATCACCAGAGGAATTGGAAATGGCTCAGTCTAAACAGAAGAATAAATCAAATCCTGCTACAAAGCAATTTTTCCTGCTAGTCAATATATTAATTAATGCCTTGAATGACAGAAGACATACTCCTTAATTCTGAATCAGTCAAGGCTGATTCCAGTGCACTGTGATTTGGCACAAATGATGATCTGAAATACACGTGCTACAGAAGAATTCATGTCCTTTTCAAGGAGGACATTTGGGCAGGGCTGTGTACAGGGCACAGGCAGCCACAGCTAAGCCAGCTGATAAAGCACTGCAGGGGATGAAGATTTAATGCAGCAGAGATGCTCCTGCAGTGGTCACTGGACAGGGCCTCAGGCAGAAATTAGTTGGAATTGGAAAAGTAAAAAAAGCTCTGGAGAATCCAGTGATGAGCAGCTGACCCACAACCCCAAACCAGCAAGGGAGACACAGCACAGGGTGTCAGCTCAGCCCTGTTCTGTTCCTGCATCTGAAAGGGACCATGGAAGGGTCTGAGGGGAGGGAGGTTGGTCAGGCCAGAGGTGAGATGGCTGCTGGGACACAGGGTGCAAAACAGCTTTTGACAGTGCTGCAGGAAAAAAGAGGCACAGCTCTGAATATAAACACAGCAGTGTGCTCAGACTTCAGCAGAACAGCTTGGGCTGGGAATGAGGGGCCAAGAGCTCAGTGCAGAGTTCAGAGAGCACCAGGGAAGGTCCCTGGCAGTGGGTGTCTGTAGGAGATATTGGGGTGCACAGGACAGGGTATTGTGGGCTTAATTAGCACAGCCAGTTTGATAAGCACAATGCCTTGGCAAGAACTTCCTAGAACAGTATATAAGCATTTGGAAACCTCAGTAAAAACGAATTCTGATCACAAATCAATCTTCCCATTTCTCTCTCAATCCTTGATGGGTGTCTGTCAGAGCTGGCAGTGGGTGTCTGTCAGTGCTCACAGCCCAGAGAACATCACATCACTGGCAGTGGGTGTCTGTCAGTTCTCTCTCAGTGTCTTTCAGCCCAGAGCAGGCTGGGAGCTCACACTGCAGCCAGGACCTGCCCAGTGGGGCTGCTCTGCTCTGGGGCAGCCACCCCACAGCCCCTCTGTGCTGGGGTTTAGGGTGAGTGCTCAAGCAGACAGCCCCAGGACAGGCAGCCTGCTCTCTGTCCTCCACCCCAGCAATCTTTTACAGGACATCAAAGCCTGCTGTGCTGGCCTGCTGCCAGCCTCTAACATAGCCAGTGACATGTTTAAACAAATAATAGACATTTTATTTACTAAAGTCTTTACAACGCCTCACCCTTCCCCCATATTTTTCCCAGCTTATTTTCACCAACACAATCCCATGCTTGGACCAGCTTTGCCTGGTTCCTGTGCCAGGTCAGAGCAAGCTGGTGTCTGCACCTGAGTGCATTTAAACTCATGGGATGCACTTCCAACTAATCCTGAGACCAGGTCCTGCCTTGGGCTCAGCTCCAGCTGCTGTCCCACAGCTGTGTCTCTGCTGTCACTTCAGTTCCTTTGGACCCTGGCTGTTAATGAGCTGCATTTGTGCCTCTGGGGTGCAAATGATGGAGAATCCAGAGGGGAGCTTTTCTAACATCAGCTGGAGCAGAGGAGCTTTCACAGCACATGAACATGAATCTGCTTTCTGTTTGCACAACACCAGCTTGGGGGAATATCAGCTAAACAACAAATGCCTTGGAGTGAGTGCCTGGGAACAGCTGCTGATCTCCCTGATCCCAGGTCTGAGCAGGGCAGCTTTGCAAGGGAATCATGTTTGTTATGGGCTGGGCTCAGTGGCTTCATTAGCACTTTCTAAACATGGTTTGGGACAGACCAGACCATCCTTCCCCTTCCCCCAGGCAACTTTCCAGTGAAAGCTTTTGAGGAGAAAGACAAAGAGACACAAATGTATACTTTAGCTGTAAAATATATGACACTTCGAGGATACTTTGGATTGCTTGAAATTTTTTAAGCATACTAATCTTTCAGAGTCATACTGGATTTCTTGTGCTCGCCATTTATTACCAGGGGAGACTTGGGGCAAGTGATTTGGAGTGTGTTTAAGTTCAGAAGAGCACTTCCCTGTATTTCACAATCACTCTTCCTTGCAAAGGTCCTCTCCCATGTGACTGCCCGCACGTTTTGCAGATTAATGGAATAAACTCTTGTGTTCAAGCAAAACCTGCGTAATGAATTACTTCCCCTTCTGGGATCATCCCTCCAGCTTGATCAAGGCTGGGTTGTTGGTGACTGGAAAAGCCAACGTGATTTCCCAAAAAGTGATCAGATCACAGAGTTTCAATGTATCCTGGGAATGGCTCCTGCCTTTGGCAGTGTTGAGGGGAGCCTGGTGATGGGGTGGGTGGGAGCCTGGCCCATTTTCCCCTTGGATGTTGTGTCCTAATGCAGAGCCAGAGCTCCTGCCTGGTGACAAGTGGGAGCTCCCTGGGGACTGGCTGCAGGTGGCACCTGCTGTCCCCTCGCTGCCACAGGAGGAACAGGCTGTGGATGTGACCCCGAGGGGGAATCAGCACTTCCACTGCTTGGGACATTCACTGCAAGGACTGACAAAGCCATGCTGAAAACCCTGCCCTGCCACAGCCTTTTGTGAAAACCTGCTGTAAAACCACACAGCTCAGGGCACAGATGCCCCTTTTTGCCTTTTTTTTTTTTTTAAAATCCTTTCCCTCCTCAGAGAAGGGAGCTCCAGAGCATTTGTGAAGCATTTCTGGAAGCAGAGCAGGTGTCCTGCCCCTCATCCTTGGCCACCAGGCCAGCGTGGAGGGTGCCAGAGGAGGGGACAGTGGTGGAAGGTGCTTTCAAACCCCGTGACTCATGCAAAGCAAGCCCAGGTGTTCCCTCTCTGGGGCGGCTGCAGGAGTTACCTTGGCTCTCTCCAGGCTTTTTCGCTGCTCATGGAATGCAGATGGGCTTTTCAGTGCTGCAACAGGAAAGAAAGAGGAGCAGTCAGCACAGGAGCGGAAGCAAGCAGCTACCAGGATATTCAGCAACAGCATTTTAATGAGTGCTATAAAAATAGCAACACAAACTAGCTGTTCTCTTTATTGTGCTGACTAAAAATAACTCGGGGAAGCTCAGGGGAATCCCATGCTCTCGTGGCAGGAGAGCAGGGGGGATGGAGAGCAATGGGGAGAGCAGGAGGCACGTGGGCAGGGAGGGGTGCAAGGCTTGGAGACACAGTGCTCTGTGGGACACAACTGAGAGCTGATAAATCTTTTCCCTGTCGTGTTCCCTGCAGGTCCTGGAAGGCACCACAGCTCCAGAAGAGAGAACTGGGGAGGGCAAACACCTGTGAGGGGCCTCACCTGAAAGTAAAACCTGTATTAAGTAAAACCTGTATTAAGTAAAACCTGTATTAAGTAAAACCTGATTAAGGCTTGAGGTCAGCAGGAATATTAATACCTGCCTCAGCTCTTGGGGTCTGTGGTGCAGCCCCCAGTGAGGGCATGGCCAGGTGGTCCCTTTATCCCCTCTCTGTCACTGACCATGGCTGGACATTTGTGCTGTCCCCTGCTCAAAACCAGCTGTGTCACCTGGGACCTCCCTGGGCAGGCAAGGAGCACGTCCTCAGCATCTCCTGACTCCAAGGAGGATTAATCCCCCCAAAAAAGGCCAATAATCCCTGGCTCCTGGAGCAGTGAGCACCAGTCCCATGGATATTGGAGTCATGGAGCATCTTGCACATGTCCTTGTTTACTGTGATGCAGTAGAAATCGAGGCAGAAAGGGGTTAATACTTCTCACATCCTACAAAAACCATTTCCTGTCTTTGCAAGCAGACAAAACTAACTGTTCCCATTGGGACAAGGAAGGGGAAGGTGTCCTGACCCACAAAAACAGTCTGCTGCAACTCTTTGTCTGGCAACAGAAATTCTCTTCCCACCTTCTGAATGGGATCCAATAAAGACAGAAACTATTTTCATGCAGGCCTTGTTATCCTCCATCAGTCTAAGGGAGGATGAAAAGACTGGGGAGAAACAGGAAAGGTTTTGGGGATCTCTGAATTGACTTTTGGTAGTCACCACCCAGGCAACCCCTGGAACATCCAGTGAATCCCAGGAAAACACAGAAGGCACCTTCCTGCTCCTGCCATTGGGAAAGCAGACAGACAGACAAGCTGGTGTTGCTGTGCCATGCCCCAGGGAGCAGCCACCAGCACTGGTGACAGCTGCTCTAATCACAAGCAAAATTCAATGGTGCACATGAGGAAAAGAAGTCAGCAGGAGAGAGGGCTTTGCCAGCCCTGCTGGTGTGGAGGACTGATGTTGGCAGCGTGCTGCAGGCACTGCCCAGGTGCTGTGCTGCTCAAGAGGAGGGTGCTGCAGAGTTCAGTAAGTTACCATGATTTTTGGAGGAATTATGTGAGTGCTGCAGTTTGTATCACTGCCAGTTCAGAGAACTTGTCATCAGGGGATGACATTTCAGCATGGAATGGGTGAGGGCACCAGGGCACAGGTGCTGTGTGTGGTGCTGATCCCCTGGGGACAGGTGTTTTATGGTTTCAGTGAGGATGAGGTGGTGGCTGTGTACAGCAGCAGGGCCTCCCAGCACAGGTATTTCTGTCCAGTCCATCACAGCCAGGGGGACTCACCTCCTTGGCCTCAGAACCAACATGGCATGAGGAGATGTGGTTAACAAAGCCTTGTTTTCCATAAGGAATGTCTGCACATGCCCAAGCCATGGGGAAACTGGCTGGGGCTCCCATGCATTAAATGCTAACATCTGACACTTCCTCCTGATGTCAAATCCAGCAGTTAAATGCTGCCTGTTTGTTTTTATAATGGCATAAGTGCCTTTTCTCCTATTACTTTCAGTGAGTGAACCGTGCTCAAGTTTCCCAAAATGGTCTTCTTGGACACAAACCAGACTGCAAAATGTCAGCCTAGAAGTTGGGAGTGCAAAGAAGCTGTAAGTAACAGGAAAATACCCTTCAGTTGCCATCAAAGATATTTGTCTGAATACTTTGCAGTGTGCAAGGTTTGAGATGCTGGGTGCCAAGTGTAGCCTTGCAGAGCAGCCCCAGGTGCACAAACCTCTCAGGGGGCACTGCTGCCCCATGTTCCTGCATGAATCTAACAAATGTCACAGTATTTTGTCTAAAGCTTCAGCTCCTGGAGTCTTGTGATCAAAGTGCCTGCCCTTTTGTGGCAGCATAAAATCTGGATGCCTAAAGAAATAAACAGGCAAAAAAAAAAATGGAAGGAGTAATGCATTTATCAGGCTTAAAACCATTGGTCATTTGGGCAGTCGTGATTTTTGTCATCAAGTTTTCCTAATGCTTGGTGCTGAGGGTGTCCTGAGAAGGCCTTTGCTGCTCAGCACAACCCTCCAGGAGGGGCAGGGCAGGGACAGGGTGCAGCAAGCAGTGATCGAGCCATGCTCTCAGAGAAGTGTTCTGCTGCTCAGGCAAGAGCTCCACCACAGCCTTCAAGGGCAACCAGGAGAGACAGAAGTGACACAGCCTCTGGAAAAATGGTGATCTCAGCAGTGAACCCAAGGGGTCCTTGATGAGACAGAAAGGATAATCCTCTACCTGGGTGCCAGGTAACCACAGGTTTGCACATGGAGCCTGAGCTAGGTCAGGATGGAGTATTCCACTGAGCAGGGCTGAGCTCCCAACATCCTTTCTCCAGTGGTGCTACAGCTTTCATGATGCACCTGCAGGTGCAGAAGGGGATGGTTTTCATTCACTGGCTTTTTGGGCTCTAGCAGCTGGTTTTAGGTGCAGAATGATTTCAGGATAATGCTGTCCTGGAGTTTGCCAGGTGAGCAGAGTGGGGACACATTTGTCACTCTGCAGCAAGCAGCCCCTGTGGGGTTCACTGGCCTCAGGTGTGCACTGACAGCTCTGCCCTGTGGGGTCCTGCCTGGCACTGTGGATGCTGACAGTCTGGTCAGAGAGAGGTTTTCAAGGGAAAGTCAAATAACCTTCCCATACATTGCTCTGACCAGCTGTGAGAAGGCTCAGTGAAAAAAAATAAAACAATCCTTGCACCTGGTGTTTTGCACTTGTTGTTGACTGCAAGATGTTTACAAAGGGGTACTTTCTAATTAGCCAGTGATGGGTAGGGGTGTTAATTAAAGGACCAATCATGTCCAGCTGTATCAGAACAGTCTATAAAAGGATGTGATTTCTAATATACTTTGTTATATGCCCTCCAAGGAGATTGGAGTCTGTGCTGCTCATTCAGCCATCCCTAATGCAACAGCAACAGGGCACAGATCTGGGCATGTCCCAAATCCTCCAGGGATTCCCTGGAGCTCCCCAGAGCTGCACTCCTCCTGGAATGAGCCCTCTCATCCTCTCCCTTGTCCTGCCACAGAGGTTCCTGGTTTTTACAAGGAGGACAGGAGATTCTCTGCCCTTGCCTATGTGAACAGAGTTATGAGTCCTCTGCTAGAGCTGGATGTGCTTGTCCTGCTGCAGTCACCTCTACAGCAGCTCTGAGCTGTGGGGGGCTGAGCAGGCAGCTGGTGCCACACAGTGCCCCAGCAGTGCCCAGGATGAGCACAGCCCTCTGAGGCAGGATGGATGGGAATGGAGGAGGAGATACTCACGTGGCATGATGCCTTGGTCTGCCAGCTGCTCACGGGTCCTCCTCTGCTGCAGCCGTAGCTGTAAAACTGTGAGAGAGAGAGTGTCAGGGAGAGGGGCAGGACTGGGCTGAGGTGTTAAGGCAGGGATGAAGTGTGTGGGGTCTGTGTGTGGCACAGAGGTCTGGCACTGATCCCTGCTGCTGCTGGACCAGTTCAGCTCATCACAAGATCCCTGCTTGTGAACAATTCAGCTCATCCCATCACCCAGGCAACCATGAGTTTGAGTTAGTGCCACATCCTCCACCTTTGGTTTTGCAAATTTGTCTTTGAGAGAACACCTGTATCATGAGGTAAAACACAAAACTCAATTCCTTGCTTTCCTGCTGGGAGCTCAGAACAGCTTGCCATGAGTACAGACCCCTCAGTCACAACACAACCACTCGTGTCCCTGCCCACCAGCACAGCCCCAGGCTGCTTCTCCTCAGCTGCCCAGAATGAGCTGGGCTTGGAAGGGAAAGAGAGGCAAGAGCAGCAGTTTTTGTCCTTGGGAGCAACCTGCTGAGCCCTGCCAACAGCTCATGTCAACAGCACAGCTTTCCTGGGATGTGGGATGGAGCTGAAAAACAATCCCTTGCACAGCAGTCCCCAAAGCATGGGGCTCCCTGAGATGCCAGTGCTTGTGACTTTTCCATGTCCTCTGCACAAACCACGTTTCACATTCAGAGCAAATGTTTAGTGAAGGCTTCATATGGGACAATGATCTCCTGCCAAATTCCAGCGCTTCTTTGGACACCAGAGATAGATTCTTGCTGCGAGGGAAAAATGCAGCCTTCAGTATGTGGTGAAGTCTGTGTGTGTGCTGTTCTCCTTAACCCAGGGTGAAGCTGATGGCTGAAATCACTGGTGCCAGGGGGAGTCTGCAGCCCTCCTCTGCCCCGTGGCACCTCAGGAAGTGCTGGTTCTGGATTTAGAGCCTCACACTCAGGGTACCTTCACTGCACCCAGTTATCTGCAGGAGTCTTCCCCTTCAGGGACCCTCAACACCAAATGAGCCAGGCCATGCTCTGGGAATGCTCATGTCTCCTCCTGGGCTATGCAGGCAGGTTAAAGGTAACCAGCTCCTGGTTGAGATCTCACACAGAGGGAGCTGCACCCCAGTTTCTCTGTGGAGAACATTCTTTGTGACTGCTCACAATACTGAAGAACTGTGCAGAGCTTGGCACTTTCCCTGAGGAAGGGATGGATCTTTATGGAATAGGTGAGCTAAGGGAGGTCAGAAACTGTCCAAGGATAAAAACAATCTGCTGCTCACCCAACAATGGTTCTCTGCTCTCCTGGCCCAGTGTCCCAGGCATTAGAGCATCCTGCCTTCAACCGAGGCACAGCTTAATTGACACACAACATCACATCATTAACAGCAATCAGAGACAGCAAAGCCTTCTCGAGTCACAACACCTTGCCAAGGACACAGCAGTGCCCCACCAGGCTGTAAAACACCCTGAGTGAGGATCCTCCATCACTTCCCTTCACAGCTCCCACGTGTGCCAAATTATTTGCACCATTTCAGACCAACATCCGACACAGCCAGACTGAGTGATACCACATCCACACGGGCAAGGGGGATTCCAACACTCTGTGCATCCAGGGCCCACATTCCCCGCTGCTTCTGCTTGTTTCACAGCCCTTCCCAGCAAACAAACAATGCAGCAGCCCCCCTGGAGCAGCCAGGCTGGTGAGGAGGAAAAGGAGAGGGCACAAATCCCCTTGGAGCATAGCTGGGAGGGTGATGATGATTTCCAGTGTGCTGGGTGTGAGGTTCATCACCTGCCCTGCTGCAGGAAGTGCTGAAAACCTGTGGGTTTCACTGCCATGGCTCTCCCACTGCTGGGAGTATTTTACTTCTAATAGACTGATGGGTGTGTTACCTGGGAGACTGCACTGAAAAATCTCTGCATGGGTGAGAACTGCACCTCTAACCCCAAATCCAGGTCTTCAGGTGCCTTGGAGGAGACACCAGGCTAGCACAGGTGGCCAGCAAGGAGCCCAGGCCACCAAATGGGCACATCCAGCTGTGAAATCCTTCTAAATCAGTCATAATGTGCAACCCCAGCCTCACCATGGCCCTGAGAACAGGCTCTCCCCTTCAGCACCCCATAGCACCCCAGACAGATGTCCCCTGAAGCACAGTGAGGCACATTTTGATCTGTGCCACAACACATGCCTGACTGACAAAGAAACATCTGACTGCCCACTAAAACACTGGGGGAGAAGGTGCCAGAAAAACCAAGCACAAACTGATCCACATCCAGTCAGTGCTTTACAAAACCTTCCCAGAACAGTCTCATCAGTTACAGCAAGGCCCTGGTTTGAGCACACACACACTGACTGTGACCTGCAGGAGTTCATGATCTGAGAGGAAACACAGGCACATGCTTTATCTTTGGACACCAGGAAAATCAAAATAAAGGCTCTGCCAAAACGCCTGGCCAAACACCCTACCAGGACCTATTCTCTTTATTGACCTGCTGATTTTGGTCCAAATCACTCTCTCCACCAGAGGCAGACAGAATAAATTCCTCTCCCATCTCAGTTTCATTCAAGCCCTGTGTGTAAGCATGAATACTTTCCTCCACGGAGCCAGGCAAGCCTTGTCTGCAAACCCAAGCCCATGTGTCCACAATTAGGTATTGGTACCCCATGCCAAGCCATGCAGAGCCTTATTTATAGTGTTAAACTTTCACTTCTCACCAATTATCTGAATTACCACTGAAGTTAGGCAGATGTTGGCCTTGTAAGCTGTTTCCATGTAACTGCAAAAATAAAAAAGGTCAGGGCTAAGGTTGGATCTGCATTTGTCAGCTCTGTTTGCTTTGTGAGATGCCAATGCTTCTCCACTGCTGGGGAACAATTGGTTTGCACTCAGAGCAGGAGTTCACATGAATGATCATGTCTGGGAAGAGTTAAATGTGTTTCTGGAGCAGCATTTGGATGTCCTGTTGATTTAGTGCAATCCCATTGATCGTATGGGACACCACGGCAGACTTGAAGAATCATCACTCCTGCAAAATTTGTCAGGGTGACCTGAGATCAGAGTATTTATCTTTGGCCAAATAGACAAAATAAAGAGGCACACAGATCCTTGAGGAAGGGAAGAGGGACCCTGCAGGGCTGCAGCATAGTGCTGATTTTCTCTCTTTTTTTCTGGAGCAGTTCCTGGTGCCTGGCTCTGGGATAGCCACTGTCCCTCCCCATGGCACAGCTGTGCTGGCCCTTCACTGGAACCACAGGATAAACTGCTGTGGCATCAAGGGCACGCTGAGAAGAGCCACTGCCACCACCAGAGCAGCCTTTCCTGGATAAACACACTGTGCTTACTCCTGGTGCTGTCACAGAGGGATGGGAGGGACCAGAGAGCTGGCCCTGGAGCCACACCAGTGTCACCACCTTCTAGCTGCCACCTCCTTTCTGCCTGGTGCATAGCACAGAGATTAAAGGGATCCTGGGAGGAGGAAACAACAAGTAATGGATCTCCAGCTCCCCTCAACACCCCTGGTTTGAGTCCTTCAGCCGCTCGGTGCGCGCAGGCCGGGCAGAGACAGCAAAAGTTCAGTTCTTAAGATTTACATCAGCCCTCTTTAATATTGGCCTGGAATCCTTCAAAAGGGATTCAGACTCACCATGAGTCATGGAGCACAGCTAATCCTTCCCAAACCTGGGAGCAAACACAGCCTCACACCTGCCTGCTCGAGAGCGTCCCCAAAGCGGCGGCGCAGGGCTCAGCCTGGCTCCTCGGGGCTTGGCATTTTGGGGACTCTCATCCCTCCTGCCTCCCTGCAAGCCACACAGCTCTGGAGCTGCTGCTGTCCCCTGTCACAGCCCCTGGACCATGCAGGATGGTGTGGGGCACGGCCATGGGGTGTTTGAGGCTTTCTGCACTCCTCCAAGGGAAGGGAGGGGGGTAAATCAGAGCTCTGCACCTCCTGCCATCCTTGTACAGCTGACAAAGCCTCCACACAGAGCAGGAAAATCTGCCATGGAGACTTTGCAAATAAAAGAGATTCCATTAAATATCAGTTATTTCTTCTCTATTCCCCATACTATTAAAAATCCAGCACAAACTGAAAGCAGCTTTATTGAGTTATTATGGGTTTCTCAGCATCCTGGTCCCCTCCTGCCTCACACATTGTGACAAACCAGGGTTGTGCTGTGGCCGTGTCCCACGTTAGCAGCAGTCACAGCTTGGTGCAGACACCCATTTGGGATGTTGGTGAGCTCCAGCTCCAACAAAATCAACAGGCAGAGAAGTTTTGTCAAATGGGAAGCCTTGCCTTTCACCAGGCCATTGCAAGGGATAGCAGCTGTGGGAATAAATCACGAACCAAAGAATGCCCCACAAATTGACTGTCCTAGAAATGCTGAAAGGCACGAGAATTTATGGATGCAAAGACCCACAAAGTTTACTTTTCCTGGAGAATCATTTGAAAAATATGTTCAGAGAGCCCGCTGTTGGTTCCATAATAAAGCCAGCTTACAAATAAACCAGAAATGAGCCTGGAAAACAATCCTGGTTCATTTGAAAAGAATGCAGTGACAATGCACAGCCCGTCCTCCTCTCCTCAGGGAGGTGGCAGTGTTGCTTTGTACATGCTGCAGGAATTGCTACAGACTGAGATTTTTTTTTTTTTCAAATGAACAGCAGTGTACCAATGTACCAACAAAACTTAAGGAATGACTTAATCTAGTGAAATGTAAGATCAGAGAGATATGGAAACCACACCAAAGACCTGGACCCAGGCTTTGTATAATTCAGCCAGACTGGGACACTTGTGTTTGCACACACACTCTGGGGTTTTCCACCAATTGCCAACTTTGTATTTGCTGAGAAAACAAAGTTGAAGTTGACCACCCAGCTATCTAAGAGATCCTGATAACACCACTCATGTCTCCCATCAGTGCCATAAATCTCCCGTTTCTTTATCCACAGTGAGTGAGAGAGGCAAAAAAACACCCACGGCGTGGGTGACACGCCAGAGAGGGCTCCAGCGTGACTGGATTGAAAGCATCCCGTCCAGCTGATTGACCTGCACATCCTCACACATCACATTCCCAGCGAGAACCTCACCTCTGGGAAGGTCAGAAGAAAGCACCTTGAGAACTGCTTTCCTGCCATTATAATTTGCAGTGAGTTATGATCGTTAAAAAACAAACAAACTCCAAGTCAGGACACGCACTCGCACCAAAGAGAGAATACTTACTATAGACGCAGCCAGTGACTAAAGGCATGAACATCCAGCAGAGGGGCTGCTCTAGGAGCCACCGTCCCATAGTTCACCTTCACTCACCTTCACTCAGAGAAGGTCCCGGGAGAAGCCCCAGCCTGGAGCTTCCCCTGACTTACGAGCCTGAGGCATGTTTGACTCGCAAACCCTCCCCGCGAGCGGCAATCAATCGTGCGCCTCCCGTTTTATTTCTCTGATGATGTCACTTGGAATACTTTTCGTGTTCCATTTGTTATTTTTACTTCTAAAAATGACGCATTTCTTCAAATTCATTTTTCTCCAATTAGTCACGGCCTAATGGAACAAGCTGGGCTGTGCCTGCCTGTCAGGGAGAGCGTCAGGGCCCGTCCTCTCCCCGGGATCATCCCGCAGGAGCACCTGGAATACACGGGCGGCATCGGGCACCTTGTTTATCCCAGATGCCCTTTTGGCTTCCTGCCCAAATCAGCAGGGCCAGGGGCAGGAGAGCCGGGAACTGCAGTTTTACCCAAATAAACCACAGACATAAATCAAAAGGCAGTGGAAAACCAGGAGGAAATAAAAAGCAAGAGAGAGGAAGATGCGTCTCTGCACTTGTGTGAGAGCGGAGCCGTGACAGCTCTGCGACCCCTCCAGGCTTTTTGCTCACACGCTGCTTCCGAGCATTTAATGCAAAACAGTCTGTGCCTGCGGCTTGACAGAGAGAGAAGTTTCAAGAGAAATCTCGAGGTTTTTCCCCTACCTGATCTGAACTTGCTCCGAATCAGCAAGGAGTGCTCAGACCCCAGCAGTGTCATGGTGACTCGGGGACCAGATCCAGACGCCCCTCACTTAAACCATTAACTTCCTCCACAGGGAAAAGCCGACCCAACCGTGCCCGGCGCTCAGGATTCATCCAGCTCTCCCGGACCCTCGGGGTGCTTTGACAGCCGGCCGGCGAGGAGCAGCAAGTGGCTTTGTAAGATTTGGTCCCATCCAGCGGTGCCCCTCGCACGGACACCGACTGCTCCCCCTGTGCAGTGCTGAACTAATTAACGTGGAGCCAGCGGGAGCCTCCTCCCGCCCGGAGTTTACTACCAGCAGCTGGGTGTCCTGGCTGATGTCATCGTCTAGCGGGGAGCAGCGACTATCGGAAAGGGTCTTAGCAAAGACAGAAGTTTGATATCTGATCCTAATTACTACCGGCCCTACGCAGCCAATCCCGGCGCTCCCCGGCTCCGCCGGCTTTGGGAGCCGCTGGAAATATCAACAGAGCCAGGGCTTAACTCTTTGGTGGGACACGGGTCCTGCTCCTCGGCGGGGCTGGGGGCTTCAGTTCCCAAAAAATGAGGGGAGGGCTGGGGTGGGGACGAGTGTCCCGGCGAGAGGGTGGCTTTGGGAAGGTCGTTCCCAAGCGCTGCCTCGGTGTCATCGCTGTCGGGGGGGCGTGGGATGTCCTGCTGCTGCCCTGGGAGCACGGGGATGCTCAGGTGTGTCACCTGGGCGTCCCTGCTGGGCATAGGTGTGCCCAAAGCTCCGTCCTGGCCTTTCCCAGGGCGTGGCTGTACCCAAGGGGTTGTTCACCTGAGATGCTGCAGTGTGCTGGAGGCACCAGGAGCGTGTCCTCTGGTGCTGTGGCACAGGGACAGGGCTAAACCTCAGCTCAGAGTTTGCTGTGGCACAAGGACAGGGGACAGGTGAGGCAGGGCTAAACCTTGGCCTTCCCTTCCTTCCCTTCTTTCCCTTCCTTCCCTCCTTCCCTTTCCCCCTTCAGGGGACACCAGTGGGGGATGGAGATACATCTCCCTTAGGAGGTGACACAGCCTATAACGATCTCTAATTCGTTGACTCATCTCAGCAAATTGCTCAACTGCTCAACTCGCAGTGCAGAGCTGGTGTTTCCCTGTGATGGTCACTACGTGAGAGCCAGCCCTGACCACACGTACTCCCGATGTCCTCAGGAAACAGAGGGAAATTATCTCATGAACCTCAGAGGCGAGGACAGGACTGAGATCCCAGCACAGATACTGAGCCGTTTGCCTGGTTGCTGCCTGCTTTAGGTAGCCCAAAAATATTCATCCCCCCACAAGGTCCTCATGAGTTTTCAGAGCTGTCGTGGTCCAGCCCTCGTGTCTTGGCTGTGCAGTCACTGCTCAGCTCTGAAAAGGGTTCTCACCATCAGCTGCATCACCTCCTTTCTCTGGAAGGTGACACGGGCACAAAGGTCCCTGCAGAGAACACAATTGCTCCCCATTCCCATGTTCCCAGCTCTGCTAGGAGCACCTCTGTTGTAAACGGGGTCATATGGTGACTGTAAGAGTGAGTCTCAAATGCCAGAATAAATTAGTCATGGCAGGGAATTCCTTTGAACTGAGAAGTCACACCCCAGAGCCATGGGGATATCAGCTCTGTGCTGCTCGGCACATCCCAGGAAGCCATCCCTTCTAATCTCCCAACACACCCCATTGTTTATGGCACTGATTCATTTTAAACCAGATTGTTTGTTTGGATGCAGATTTGCATTTATGGGAAAAAGTACCAAACCCAGCTGAAGTTCCAGTGAAACCCCTCTGGGGACTGGGAGGGGTCAGTGTGTGACAGTGCCCAAGAAGGGGGGTTTCCCCAAACCTGGTGTTCTGCCAGTCATGTCTGCTCAGATTCTCCTCTCCTGTGGGAATGAGATTGGTTTGTCTTTGACTTCTTTTCTCCAGCACCTGGCAGCTCCATTTGGAAAAGGCCCCTCCTGCCATGGCCTTACTTCTTGAATCTCCACAGCATGCTCTGGAAAGAGACATCTGATGGTGTGAACTCCCATCCCGTGTGAAGAGCAGTGATAATTTGCTGTGGGCTGGTGCAGCTGAGGTGTCCGAGCTCCCCTGGGGAGGGACAGCTGTCCTGGCACTCAGCTCTGTGCTGAATGTCCCCAGGCTGGCACGACTCTGAGTCCTGGAGGAGTGGGAAGGAATCAGAGTTGCCTTTACAAATGTATTGCATTCTTCCATTCATTCCCAATGCAGAGCAGCAGCCACGGGCAGGTATCACAGGGAAACCAGCTGCCAAGGCTCACAGGGAACTCTGGACATCCTCTGAAGATGCCAGCTGCCAGGATGTCATCATTGTGATGGAGAATGGAAGAAGAAATCTTTCCTTGAGGACGAATTTTCCCTGGACTGCCCATTAGTGGATCTGAATTCAGGGCAGAGATGAACCTCCTGCTCTGAGACTGCTCCAGCCATGCTGCTCATCATGGCCTTTAGGAACCTGAAGAGAAATTATCTCCTCTTTGTGTGCCTGAGACTTCCCTGGGGGCGAATTGCGCAGAAAAGAGCTCCTGTGGCTTTCACATGGATTTTCCTCTCCACAACCTGGGACAAGCAGAGCCTTTCTGAGCTGGAGCTGGTGAAGCAGCAGTGTCTGTGCCACTGGGAAGCAGAGGAGGTCTCTAGGGACTGGCTCAGGAAGATCCTGGCTCTGTGCTAGCTCAGGACATGCCCAGAACATGGGATTTGCTTTGGTCAGGGAGCAGGGATGGTCCCATCCACCACTTCTGACAGCACCTGGTGAGCACCATCACAGCAGCATTCCACCATCCTGAATTTGCCACTGCCTGCCACACTTTTAATTGCTCTGTCCCCTCCCTATCCCCCCACAGAGCTCGAGGGCTGGAATTTATGGCAGAGATGTCATGAGCTCTTCCCATTCCGACAGCAGACAGCCCTGCTTGAATTGGAGCTGTGAACTATTTATCACAGTGCTGCAAGCACCCAAGCAAGGTTCCTCAATTTATGAAGGTCCAGAAGATATTATGCAATTGACAACATGAACACAAAAATACTTCTGCACTTTGCTAAAGCTCCTATTAAGCTGCCTGATGTTTTCATCATAATATTTATTTCTTTGTAAATACACTGAATTCTCCAATCCCAACTCAAACCAAGAAAGATCAGAGAATGAAAACGGGGAGATGACATAGCTGTTTAAAGATTATGTAAAATGTTTTTTACTAGCATAAATATTTGATTGTAAAACTCTGGCTGTTGTGTTTACTGAGCAGGGATGAGCAGTGAGTGTGGAGAGCTGCCACAGCCGGGCACTGCGCTGGAGCCTNTGTGCTGGAGCCTGTCCTGTGGTCCAAGTCCATGTCCCATGTCAATGTCCCATGTCCCACATCCCACATCCCATGTCCTATGTCCTATGTCCATGTCCCATGTCCCATGTCCCACGTCCCACATCCCACATTCCATGTCCATGTCCCATTTCCCATGTCCCTTGTCCTATGTCTGTGGCCCAGGGCCCATGTGTTATGTCCTATGTCAATGTCCCCTGTCCCTTGTCCTATGTCCCATGTCAATGTCCCATGTCCCATGTCCCACATTCCATGTCCTGTGTCCATGTCCCATGTCCCATGTCCCACATCCCACATCCCATGTCCATGTCCCATTTCCCATGTCCCTTGTCCTATGTCCCTTGTCCTATGTCCCATGTCAATGTCCCATGTCCCACATTCCATGTCCTATGTCCATGTCCCTTGTCCATGTCC
>VWYE01000034.1:33534-68796 GCA_013398995.1 Alaudala cheleensis | reverse complement strand
GCTGCAGGAGTCTCTGGTGAGGATGGGCAGCTGCTGCTGCTCCTGCTGGGTGTGAGGTTACCACAGCAACCAGCAGCATCNGGAGTCTCTGGTGAGGATGGGCAGCTGCTGCTGCTCCTGCTGGGTGTGAGGTTACCACAGCAACCAGCAGCATCCCAGGAGGAGGAAGAGGAGGAAGAAGAGGAAGAAGAGGAAGAGCAGGCCAGCCTGCTGTCACATGAGAGCTGTCCCACCATGGTGTTTGAGCAGAGAGAGTTTTGAACCGGGAGAGAAAAGAGCAGCAGGAAGCCCATGGCACTGTGGGTGTGTGGTGCCCACTGTCCCTGACCATGGAGGAGGCCTGGCCCAGCTCTCCTCCTTGACCAACCACCCCAGTTTAGCTTCCGTGACACCTGAACATCTTAACATGACTCCAAACCATGCACTTTCCTGCTCCAAGGAAAAATCACCATTTGGAGACATCCATGAGCTGGGAGAGCTGGTGAGGAAGAAACACCCTGCTCTGGGTTTTCTCATTAACTTTCATTCTTCTGGTACCCAGGAAAGGGCTACAGAGGGGATGCAGATTTCTTCACACCCTTTTGTCTGAGTAGTAAATCTGCCAGCTAAAGTGTTTCAGGAAATAAAGGGTGATCTGCTCGGAATGCACAAACTCCTGCACACAGGCACACACAGACACAACAACTCATTTCAGTGCTCGGGGAAATTGGTTTCATTTCTTTAATGGAATATCTGTACTTCGGCCCAGAACTGCCTTTCCACACCTTTTTCTAGTGCAGTCCTGTCATACACCTGGAGGAATTAAGCAGTCACCTGTAATTACCTGGCTAATGAGGGGAATTGATTAATGAGATGGGGTCAGGTAGCTGCTGAGTGGGGCAGGAGGGGCTGAGCATGACCCCATCATGGGACAAAGCCCGGGGAGGAACCCGGGTGGACAAGAGGAACTCTGCAAAATGGAAGGTGAGACAAGGAGAGAGGACTTTGCCAGGAGGCTCAGCCAGACTCCCTATCTGAGAAATCAAGCTGTGAAAGCAGTGAGAAGCAGGTGTGAATGGCTTTCTGCCTGCCTCGGGATGGGGTTGGGATGGAAAGCTGGGGTGATGCGGAGGAAGAGATATTTCTGCATTTAGTGTCTCTCCCTGCGCTGGCTCCAGGCCACCCAGGCTGAACACTCACAGTTTGTGCTGAAGCGTTGGAGAACTGAAAGGGCCCGAGGCTGTGCTGGCTGGTCCCTGGCATCTTGCATTTCAAATGCCTTCAAAATGTGCATTTGATGCTTCCCCTTTTATTTATGACATTGAAAGCAGTTTTGCCAGGGGCGTAGCTCTAGAGAACAGGCAGCTCGCTTTCCTGAGGATGCCAGGAGCTGGGCTGTGGGAGCTGCACACACCGCGAGGGCAGGAGCCCACCAGCACCCAGCTGTGCCGGAATTTGGGAGCAGAGAGGGGCTGGGGGAGGCTGGGCTGGGAGGAGGAGTGTGCCGGCCTGGCTGAGGAGCAGGGGGAAGCAGGCAGTGTGATTCTCTTGCTGTGCTCCCCTCCTGCCAGCCGGGCAGTTTCTATCAACGCCAGCAGCTGGGAATGTTCTGTCGGCGGCAGGGACCTGGGAGCTGAGAGTGCAGCTCAGCTGAGTGTGTTATTGGATTATCAGCTGATTAGAGCTGTTAAGAGCCCACTCTTGAATAATCAACATGGTGCTTTTTGGCTGCTGGGTACCGGTGGGAGGGGAAGGGAGGCAGTGCAGAGCCTGGCTGACGCTGATTCATGAACGAGCCCTCGTGTTGCCATCAGTGATATAAAGTAACAAGGCTGGGACTTAGTTGGTGAAGAAAATCAGCCTCTTTATTAAGGAGCTGAGAACGGGGACTCAGGAGTAGCCCGAGTCCCACGCAGCAAGCCAGACACAATATGATACACACACAATGTGATACAATCCCGGGTGCTCTCGGCAGCTCGTTACCACACAAGAGCCCGGCCCTCTCCCAATGTCTCTCCTTTTATCTCTTTCTCTTTTCAATGATTGGTGGGTTTTTCAATCCGCTCCGCGATTGGTCCATGCCGGTGACTCTGATTGGCCCTTAACGAGATGCATTCCTGGCCAATCATTTCCTCAGGGCGTCGAGTGATTGGCTGCTGCTGTTCTCCAATCAGGGCTCGGTGTGCTGTCACTGGGGGAGAGGACAGCGCCCCCGTCTGTCCCCCTTGCCGCCATGTTCCCTCTCCGCAGTCTGTCCTACCCTCTGCTGTAACTCATCTGCTGCTCTGATTGAACAGGTCTCCAGACTAAAACCACTCCAAACTCCCAACTCACCCCCAGACAAACTCAATCATTAACCCCCAACTGAGAACTTATTAATACAACAGGCACAACCCTCTCCCATCAACTGGTGATTTACAACATTTGTAACTGCATTAACATCCACCCTCCAACTTGCTCTCTACAAACTTTTTAACTTGTAGTTATAACCGTCATGACAGTGCAACATTTATTTATTTAACATTAAAATCAGTTTTTCATTTATAACAATCAGCAGACCCTGCTCGTTGGGGAGCTGGGATGTCCCACCTGCCCCATCCCATCAGTGCAAGCCCCACAGGGGTTCCTTCTCCTGCCCTGGCACAACTTTCAATCCATAGGAGTAGGATCTGGAGAGTCTTGGCCACTTGGGGAGGTGCCCTGCAGGAGAAATGGACTTCTCTGTACAGCAAACCAATGTGGTTATGCAGAAGCCACTTTATTGTTTACAATAAGCAACAGTTACAGATTCTAGGATGCATATTCAAGCAATGACACATTATTTGATTGAATCCTCTGCTTTGTCCACGAGGCTGGCACGTACCCCTTAAGGCACTTAATTGGTCAGAGTCCATCATCACACTGAGCCCACCTTTATCTGAGGTTTTCATTCTTGATGCTCAGTTTCTCAGGCTCTTCATTCTTATTTTAGTCCTGCTTTTGCCTCAGTGGCTTTGGTGAATTCCTGAGGGTTTGAATAACAAAACTACAGGAGTTCTGATAAGATGACAAGGAGTTTGGATAGTACAGAGAACGACCCAACTCGTGCAAATACATTGCTACAATGCTCCTGCAGCCTGGTGGTGTGCTGGATCAACCCAGAGCAAGTACCCAGCATGTTGGAGGCTTGGGCTGTGTGCTTGTGGTCCTGCAGAAGGGAGGGTCCAGGTCCTGTATGTGGTGATGGAAGAGCTGAATCGCTGCCCTGGCTGATCCCATGGGAGGGGATGTGGGTGTCCCATTGCAAAAGCAGCTCACTGGCCAGGGTAAGGGCAGGGAAGCTTTCCAGTGGTGTAAGAGAGGTCAGAAGCCTGGAGGGAACTTGCAGTGACACACTGGAGTGGATTCCTGTTGAGACAAGGCAAGACAGAGGCCCAGGGATGGAGCTGAGTTAGCAAAGATTATGCTGGGAGCATTTTAAAAGAAGACAACACAGTGTTCCCTCTCCTTTGTATTGAGTACAGCAGCATTTGGGCCATAGACAGAGCAGCAGCAATGTGCCTGCTGGCCCCTCTTTCTCTTTCTTTCCCCCTTCTTTCTACTTTCAAGGGTTGATTTTGCCTGCTGCTGAGTCACAGTTTCCCCTGGAGAACCTTCCTACAGCCCCTCTGCAGCAGGAGTCATCTTGCTGTCCTTTGATGTGTTTTTTTTTTTTGCTCCCTGGAGCTGAGTCCTTTTGGTGGTCTTTGGCTTGGATCCCACAATCCAACAGTAACTTCATGGGCCACGTTCTTCCCCTCAGTCACAATGTTCCAGTCCCCAGTAAAGTCAATGGCCTGACACTGATGTGAGGGGAGAATCTGATATTACAAGGAATAATAAATCACAAGCATATTGACTGTACCCTGCTATTCATGGGTCCTGAATGATAAAGACTGAATATCCTCCTCTCCAGACCCTCCTCTGCTCTCTGTGCCTCTGAGTTCTAGGACATATTTATTGAGTTTACAGAGCAGTGAAACCAAACACGTTCCAGGCTGGAAGGAACTGGTCTCAGCTCATGCACAAAAGGGTTTGAAGAAGAAAGAGTTTAACAAGAGTGTGGGATAAGGGAGAAGAAAAGAAGCCATGCATTAGATAACATGATTTATACATGTTCAGTACAATTCAGGGAGGAGAACGTGTCCTAATTAGAACTTGCAACCTGCCAAACGAGGCTCAGACTGAAGACTTCTGCCTCCAGGTTTCTTAGTAATTAGTAATTCTGTAATTACAGAATGGTTTGGGGTCAGAAGGGACCTGAAAGCCCATCTCCTTCCACCCTGTGCCCTGGGCAGGGACACCTTCCACTATCCCAGGTTGTTCCAAGCCCCATCTAACCTGGCCTTGGACACTTCCAGGGATGGGGTTATTGCCCCAGATGGCCTGATCCTTTTACCTTTTATTTTCAGTGGTGCCCAGTGACAGGACAAGGAGTAATGGACATTAACTACAACACAGGAAGTTCCACCTCAACCTGAGGAAGAATTTCCTTCCATGGAGGGTGGCAGAGCTCTGGAACAGCTGCCCAGAGAGGTCATGGAGTCTCCCACTCTGGAGACATTCCAAACTCACCTGGACCCACTCCTGTGTCACCTGCTCCAGGTGACCCTGCCTTGGCAGGGGGATTGGACTGGGTGATCCTCTGACCTGAATGAATGGTTCTGTGATCTTATACAGAAGGAGAACTGAAAGCCTCCCTCAGCTGAGCCTCAGCCAGGCTCCATCTCCCTTCTCCAAGGTCCTTGTGCAGGCACTCCTCCACAGGAGCACCTGGTCACAGCCAGACCCCAGGAGGCAAAGGAGGATCTGGCTGTGCTGCTCAGCAAGATGGACCCTTTCCATTATACAATAATTAAATTACCCTGAATTATGTTCTTGACAGTGACACGCAGGCAGTAAATGATCCCAACATTCCACACTCCTTCCCTCCTCCCAGGACTCCCCCCCCTCTGCCGCCCCTCCCCTCTAAATGCTGAATTATTTTACAGTTGATAGTTCCTTAGATTTGCCGACCTTTAAAAACTGAACACTACATGCCTGTTGAATTTTAATCAATTTATTTTTTTCGACTGGAAATGTCAGACTTCTGTACGGAATTACTTGGTGCTGGCTGATGTGACAAAGCCTCAAAGTTCAGCATCTGAAGGCGCGGAGGAGCAGCGCCTTGCGTGCATTAGCACAGATAATTTGCAGGATGTGGAAATGAGAGCAGGAGTGAGGGAGCATATATTTTTCATTAGCTTTGGTTTAGAGGGTTGGGGAACCTGCATTTATTTCATCCGGCGAACTCTGGCCTCATTAAATGCAGACAGGGGCTGCTAATGAGTGGAAGTAAGAAGCTGCAAAGGCCACTAAAGGGCGGGAGGTGAAGTGAGGTCACCAGGGGAGTGTGGAGGGGACCTTGGTGGCAGAGCTCTGCTGTGCCCACTCTGTGGTGCCCAGCGTGGTGCAGGAGTTGCCCAAACCATTTCCCAGCTCCTCTGGCCCAGTTCATTAGAGCTCCTTCTGCCCCACGCTGCACTCTGGCCCTGAAGAGGCGGGGTTGTGCCCTGAGGAGCCCAGCAGAGGCTTCAGCTGCTGTGCCAGTGCCAGCCCTTCCCTGCTGAGGGACATTAACCCTCACATCAGCATTACCTGGATTGATTGCACGTTCCCCAGCTGGAGCAGAGCCCACCTGCAAAGCAGGGAAGAGGCTGGATTGTGAGCACAGTCCTGAGTGCTGCTGCTGGGGAACCTGTGGCAGGGAGTGTGCACCAGTGAGGAGCCTCCTGGTCTCTGCTGGGGTTTGCTGGTTTTCATCCTGACTTTGGCATCACATTTGTCAGCTGCAGCAGTGCTGGGGGTTCTCTGCCTGGCTGCTGAGCAGAATTTCTCTCCCATCCCAGGCTAGGACACTCCACATCAGTCCTGTCCTGTGTCACCTGCTTCCCCACTCTCAGTCATTCAGGCATAAGTTATCACCTTCTGGTCTCCTTCTGTCAGCAGTCTCTGGTGTTTCCCTTCAGTGCCAGAGTCTGCTCCAATCTTGGGCCATGACAGCCCCAGAAACGTGTTTCTGTCCTATTAAAATTTAATTCCTCCTTTGGAATAGAGACTTCTCATCACACACAACCGGATGGATAAATGTTTGCTAAGGTGACAAGGATTGAGTATATTTAATCTTCCTTCCTTCTCTTTAAAAAACTGTGCCCGTCGTTGCCTCTTGGCACAGGTACATTAAAATCAATAATGAACCTTACAAACTGATCTGTGATAAAATATGGTCTGTCCTCCTCCACTGAACTGTAATAAGCAGCTTTTTTCAAACCCGTGCACGTACCTGTGTGCAGCAAAAGGGATGTGATGGCTGTGTGTTGGTTCAAGGAAAGTTCCAGAAGGCTCCAAGGATTGAGGTGCCTCAAACCCAAGTGTGGCACAAACCAGCTGTAGTCAGAAATGTGCCTGGAAACAGCCTGACCTAAAGGGTCATTCCTTATTTTTGCTGATCTTAGACCTTCTCTGGAGCTTTGCTCTGTGAGATGGGGCCAAGGAGCCTTTGGTCTGACACCACAGATCCTCTATCATGACTTCATTTTAACTGGGAAATGCTCATGGGTGAACATCAGTTCTTCCTAATGGGGGATGAACCAGCTTAGATGAGGCCATAACTGGAGCAGGACAAGTCTAATGGACAGGGATGCAGAGCTGAGTTGAGGTGGGACGCAGGACTGTCACTCAAGGAATGACTGAGGTGTGATTGACACCAGCCTTGCTCTGAAGCAGGTGGAGGCAGACCTGAACCGACATTTATCTTGTCTTAGTGACTCTGCTCATCACAAATACGTTGACTCATCTGAGGGAATCTGCTCCTTGTGCTTCCCCTCTCGGTTCAGCCCATAAAATTTTGAGATCTCATTTTTGCCCTGAAGAAGTCAAAAAAAAATTTCTTTGAATGCTGAGTTTTGCAAGAAAGGGAACCATCCCTGCTGCGTCGCTTTTCTTTATTTAGCTTAGAGGTCCTGCTTCTCAAATCCTCCTGCATGAAAAGCCCTCGGAGAAGACAGAGCCTATGGAAAGCAGCCCAGCCCAGGCTCACTAACTATTCATCAGCCTTCCCTTTAAAGGAGGCAAATGTTATTATTCCCTTTGCCAAAAGGGAGTGTGAACACATCTGCTCCTCCACCCACCCTCTTGGCACCCCCTCCCAGTGCCAACTCCCACAGCTCACCTAACGTCACAGCTCCACAGCCACGACACAAGCCTGTGCTTAGGAGAGGTGCTCCTCTTCCTCTGCAGCCCTCTCAGCCGCTGGGATGGGCCCCTTCCCTGCCCTTTGTTTCAGGTTAAGCAAATGTCAGGCTCGTTTGGAGGTTCCTTACCCCCCTGGCAGTGCTGCAGACATTCGTGGTCCTCTCCCAGCCGCAGGACTCTTGACATTTACATCCCAGCCAGGCAGGAGGTAATTGTGCTTCTGTCGGATTTTGCTAATCACCAGTTATGTCCAACTTCAGAAACAAGCTCAGGTGGCCAGAGTTTATTTTCCTCGTTTCCTCTCTCATATTTTCACATCCCCACCTACCCCTGCCTGGTCCTCCACCCTCCTGCCCCACCATTTATCTGCCTGTGCTCATTTGATGAAACACAAATTAAAATGAAAAATCACAGATTGTGTAGAATAGCCTGAATCTCCTTCTCCTCCATTCATGATCATCTCTCCCAACTCTCCCCACCCATTCTGAACCCAGTGGGGAAGATGCTAAAACCTGCAGAGCTGGTGATGAGGAAAGTGTGAGTTTGGGACCTGCCCTGCTCATCTGGAGCTCCTGGGACATGCTGGGTGTCAGGAGTGGGGTGAGCTCAGTAAAGAAAGCAGGTTCTGCCCGTTGCATTTTTCTAGTCCAAACACAACACCAAACCATAAAAAGCACCTGGGCATCTCTCCCTGCTGGAGAACCTGCTGTAAATGGGGCTGTTTGACAAAGGGATGGACTCGGAGGGATCTGGAGGTCCTGTTCACCCCAGTTTTCTGTGATTCTGCAAGGCTGACATTTGAGGATCAGAGCAAGACTGAAACAGTGACATCCATGGGGCTCTACTAATCACAAACTTTGTCAGATGTGAAAATGAGTTGTGACCAGGGCTATCGATTTCCCTCTTTGTTTTGCTTTGCCAGTGCGTATGCAGATGTGTGTGTCTGCAATTTCAACCTGAAAGGCACCACTCCCTCCTCTTCCTGACTTCTCTGCACCTCCCCTTCGAAGCCCCAGTAAGGGACTTCATTAAAAAAAAGCAAACTGCAGCAGTCAGGAAGTGCAAGGGGAGGAGAAATCAGAAGAACTGATGAGGACAGCAAGTGTTTGAAAGCTGAAGAAGAGGAGGAGAAGTGGCAGATGTTGCCAGCTGTTGCTCAGTGCGTGGGTGTCACATCAGCCCACCCCTACAGAGGAGAACAAGGCCACAGATTAAATCTTTGTGCTGGGACCCTGCTGCTGCTGTCCTGCCCTGTTTTAGGTGCCACCTCTCCCCAGGCCCCTGCCTGTCCACGATCCTCATCCCCCAGTTTGTCCTGGCTGCTCTGTTCCGTGCTCTGGCCCTCACTGCTGTGTCCAGGGGCTGCCAGGCAGCTGTGAACAACTGGGGAAAGACATCTTTATTCATAGGACTGGAGCCCTCTAAAATCATGAAATCAATCCAGTCTCTGTTTTGTGTATAAAAAGAGAAAAAAAAAAAATCTACTTGTTTTATAGCCTCTCTCTTTTCCCTCTTTCAAATTTGCTTGTTTTCCTGGAATGACACTTTGTTCTATCATCAGAAAGGGATTGCTGACATATATTTTTTCTTCTCCATATTACACTGTTCCCTGTGTAAGTTGTCTTTTACCAGCCTCCAGAAGGTTTTCTCTGAGCTGTCAGGATATTCTGAAGCTCCTCCATTCACCTCACACCCCAGCCTTGCCTATCACGCAAAAAAATTCACATGAATCCTTCTGATGCCTTCCTTCCTCTTCTTCACCTCCCATTGGACCAAGGAATATTATTAAAATATTAAAACATTACTATATTAGGAAAATATAGAACATTAGTTTTAAAAGGAGGGGGTTGTATAGGCAGAAGTGAAAAGCCAGCTCTCCATCTAAGCTTAAATCTACCCTATATTTAAACTTTATTCCATCTTTATTATTTCAATCACTGAATATTTTCTCCCTAAGACTTACCCTACATCTAACACTGGAATTTTCTGAGAGTGGACTGGTAGCAGAGTGTCCTGTATTGTAGGACATTGTTTCATTTAGTGCAGACAGTGATATTTTCTCTTTTGATCTGTGCTGGCTCCTCTGTGACCCCTCTGCTCCAACTTTTATTCCTGCTCCTGCTTTCAGAAGTCAGCAGAAGAAAGAGAAAACCCCACAGCTCCTGTGGTTCCAAAGGTGTGACCCTCCCTGCCCAAACTCCCCGGCAGCCCTTCCACCACATGCAAATTTTTACAGCCTGTCAATAAAAGCATCTCGAGGCCAAATGGAAATTGAGCAGCTGCTTAAATTGCTTGAGGGGAAAGAAAGCCATTCAGAGAGAGTTATTATTATTATTATTATTTTAAACATTCAAATGAATGACCCAATCGATTTCAGGCCTCTTTGTTGTGTGAGCCCTCGCCAGGAATCCCTGAGTGCTCCAGCTGCAGGACTGGCAGCTCTGCCTTGGATTATTCAGAGCACGGCTGAAGCCCCACTTCTCATTCCCCAAGTCCCTCCAGCCTCTCCAGTCATTTCCCCAATCTCCTGTCTCTCCCAGGCCACAGCATTCCGAGGATTTTAGCAGATAAATATATTTCCCTGAAAATCCCTCTGCACTGGATACAAGGGGAAGAGTCCTGGATCAGGGCAGAGTGCAGGGTGAGTCCTCATCACACTCACGGGGCTGTTACAAAAAAAAAAAAACCTTTTGGGAAGGGGCAGAAACAGGTCACCAGAGGGGCTTCTCTTCAGCCCATGACAGCAGAGTCATCTGAGTGTTGCTGTGTCTAATATTGGCCTTGCATAATGTGACTAATTGATGGATTTTCAGAGTGTGTGACTCGCACTGCACTGGACTCCAGTCCATTTCCACTCTGAAGACTTTCACTAGAGACCCCCAGCTTAATTGCAGTAATCAATACTCTGACTGGAGCAAGGCTAAGCTGGCCACACTCTTCCTTCAAAGCCACGTGTGCCATTGCTCATCTTCATTCTCCTTCTCAGTTCCTTGGCCGCTGACCTCTGCAGCAGCAATCAGCCTCTCTGGCCCTGTCATTATCCTGGCTGTAATGATGAAATAATCGCTGCCTGCCTCCAGCACGGTCCCAGAGCAGATGGCCTGGGGTGCTCTGCAAGCCAGGGGAAGTGCAGGGGATGCAGCACTGCCTGCAGGAGCATCCACAGGGTTCAGATATCCTTCCACAGGGGCACTGCTGCACAGCCCTCAGGGACAGAGCTGCCAGCAGCCAGGGTTCCAGGAGCCCTGTGAGAGTGCAGGTCCATTCCTTCCCTCAGTACCCCATGGAAAAGTCACTCTGAGTGAGCTTATTGAATGTGCTTATTGTGTTTATTTATTACCTTTTTTGGGACAGAGCTGCCAGCAGCCGGGGTTCCAGGAGCCCTGTGAGAGTGCAGGTCCATTCCTTCCCTCAGTACCCCATGGAAAAGTCACTCTGAGTGAGCTTATTGAATGTGCTTATTGTGTTTATTTATTACCTTTTTTGGGACAGAGCTGCCAGCAGCCAGAGTTCCAGGAGCCCTGTGAGAGTGCAGGTCCATTCCTTCCCTCAGTACCCCATGGAAAAGTCACTCTGAGTGGGTTTATTGAATGTGCTCATTGTGTTTATTTACTACTTTTTGTTTTGTTTTGGTTTGTTTTTGGTTTTTTTTGTGAGGTGCTGGATCCTCATCAGGAGACTCTCTGGATTCATGCACTGCCCTTGGGAAAAGTGCTTTTTGTCTCAGTGCATCTGTTTACCTGTGTTATCTCCTGCGTATGTGTGTGTCTTATTAGTGCTGACTGCAAACTTCATTAAGACCGAGGTCGTCTCCTGGAAATATTTGCACAACACTCAGCTGGAAGAGACACCCACAGCTGTGTGAGTGCACAGTGCAAGGGCAGGGCACTGCAGGGCATCTCACACTGCCCTCCCTCCTGAACAGGGAGAGTTCAGCACCTGCAAGGACCTCACCTCCACCCGAAATGACCTCGTTTCCACCTGGAAGGACCTTGTTTCCAGCTGTTTCCAGACTCCATAAAGTGGCAGCCCCTGTGAAACTCAAACTAACTTCCCTGCTCATCCACCTCTTGTTTGTTTGTTATTTTAATCTTCCTCCCCGTCCGCAGTGTGAAGAGAAAGAGCTGATTGACAGCTTAACTGTTTCAAATCAATAGAAAGAGCACTCGGAGATTAAAGCAATTTAAACAAGGTGTTTATGTGGAGCTAAAACTGCACTTGAAGGAAGGGAGCTGGAGGAAGTGGGTCAGGCACAGACACAGGGACCTGCCTGAGCAGAGGTAAGATTACAGCAACGGGCTGCGATGACTTTTCATCACAAAGAGATCGCTGCTTTCCATAAAGGAGGCCTAATCTCGAAATTGCTTTAGCTTTCGACTGATTGTTCCATCGATTTAGACAAGAGGGCCCTGCCCCTCCCTCCATCCGGGAGCTCTAATCTCTGGCACATCTCTGGTTCGGGATGCGCTGTTCCTGTGAGCGGGCTGTGGACACATCCCTGCTGCACCCCAGAGCTGTGCGGGGCTGCAGAGCACAGGCAAAGCCCAGCAGTGCTGTGTCCCTGCCTCCGGCTCATCAGGACAACCCTGGAACCATTGCACAGCTCCCATTACATTTTTTAATCAATGCAAAGGCCCTGTCCCCTCGCTAAATTGCTTGATCTCCTCCCCTTCCCAGGCTTTTAGGTAATTGCTGGAGATGAGCACTGCTGTGTAGCAAGGCCAGCTGAGCCAGGGCTATTGATCAATCCAAATGTGCTGTTGGCCTGGCTTAGAGGAGCTTTACGAACTCACCCCAGGGGCAGATCGGGTTTTGCAGGCAAATCGAGCACGATTCGTGTTCTCAGGGCTTTCTGTAGCCCTGACGAGGTGGTAACTGAACCCTGCCTTCCCTGACATCACTAGGTGATGGCAATAATTTGGGAAATGAGAACCTTTCTCCAGTGATGACAGGAAAACACCAGACAGTCGGTTTACATCACCCCTTGGTTTCTGGGCAGCTGAAGCTGGAGGGATCCCATGAGGGAGCAGCTCCGTGTGAAGGTGGTGGCTCAGTTCTCCCTGCACCACTGAGAGTGTGACCCCGTGTGGGAACAATCCTGCAGAAAATACAAAACCTGCTCCAAAGAGCTGGAACTGGAGACAGAACAGGTGCCTGGGGAAGCTCTGAGTCAAGGACAGGAAATCCTGTCATTACAGTGTTCAAATCCCCACCAAATCTGCGGGTGTAGATCAGCCCCTGGCCTCCAATCCAAGCACAAAGGATGACAGCTTTTGGGGCACCACAGAAGATAGGAAGTCCCCAAGCCCGTTTGAACCAGGCTGCCATGGAGCCATTCCCTGTCTCTGTCGGTCTCAGGGAGGCAATGTCAGCTCCCAGTCCCTGTAAGGACATGTCAGCAGTGTGGTGGTAAATGATTGTTCACTTTCTGTGTCCCCAGGAGCTTGCAGGGGGATCCTGCCTCTCTGGCTTCACAAGAGCATCAGGTAGAAACACCTGCTGCTTTGGTGGGGCAACTGAGCGTGTTTTGAAAGCCACCACAGCACTGCTGTACCCTCCTTTCAAGTGTTTATTCTTTTCCTGGTGACAGGTGACAGCTGACAGAATAACTCAGGTGCTGCCACGAGAGCTGTCACAGCTCTGTGCGGTTGCTGTGCCTGACAAGGCAAGGCCCATCTTCCTGGGGGATGTGGTGTTTGCACTGAGCCTGTGTCACTTGGCTCCTGAGCTCATGTCAAGGCTTTCAGCTGCCCTGTCCTGTGCTCCAGGCAATGCTCTGGGGCACAGCCAGCAAAGCTCCTGGCTCTTCAGGAGCGTGGGTGAGTGCATTTATCTTGCTGTGGGCCAAGCTGGAGCAACCTGCTCTGGTGGAAGGTGTCCCTGCCCACGGAGAGGCTGCAATGAGATGATTTTTAAGGTCCCTTCCAATCCAGACTGATCTGTGGTTCTTTGCCTCAGGAGACTGGACAAGTTTACCAGAGTTCAGGTTCCTCCTGCCACAGACACAAAGGGCTTTTCTGCCTTGAGAGTGCCGTGGCTGATCTCTGAGTCAGGGATCACCATAATTACTGGCCACAGCAGCACTTGGAATATGTTTTGCTGCAAGTCCTGCCTGACCCGTGCTGCCTTTGAAATGCACAGCTTGCTCTGCAGAGAGGGGACAGTGCCCTGTGTGTGCAGGGGCAGGACTCGTGGAGATGATTAATTATGAGGAGCTTTATTTAACCAGAGGCTGGAGGTCTGGTTGCTGTGTCCAGAGTCACCCAGGCACTGACAGGGACTCACAAGCTGTGAAGCACAGCCCTAGCAGGGGCTGTCACTGGTGGAAGGGCTCCAGCTGAAGCAGTGCCAGCTTGGGCTCCTGCCATGCAGGGTGCAGCCTGCAGCTCCTCCCTGTGCAGAGGGGCTGGGGGCTCTGGGTGCCCGTGGGCTCACAGCCCTCCCCCAGTGTGACACAGGGACCCTGTGACTGCACATCCTCCCACCCACAGCCAGTGCCATCCAAACCCACCCAGGAGAGGGGGAGATGCACTCCTGGAAGCTGGCTCTGTCCCAAACACCCTGCTTCTCCTTCTCTGGCAGTTGTTGGCCATGCGAGTTGCACAGAGGGCAGGGGAAATTTGCATGGAAACTGAGAAAATTTGGGATTATTTCAGCATCAGCAGATCTTCTAAAAACCCACCAGCCTCCTGTGGGCTACTCCCTTTGAAATGGGCTGGGAGCCTGCTGGAAATGGGGAGGGAAAAGTGTCACATTTGCAGCTTTTACCCCCTTCCCTGAGACAAGCGTTGCAAATCCTGGGCCCGTGCCATCCCTCCCTGCCCACCCCAAGCACAGCTACGATGTGCCAGCTGACAGATTTGGCAGTGACAGATCAGCTGAGCTGGAGAAAGGCCATTGGACCCCGGGATGCTGGCAGGAGAGTCCAACACCCAGCAGCAGGAGCACACAGAGCACAGAGGTGTGTGCTCCTCTGGGAATCTCAGGGCAGCCAGAAAACCCAGGGAAGCAAGAAGGGCCATCCAAGCCATGGGGATGATAAAGGATGTTTTACTACAGGTCCTGAGCTGGCTGCTCCTGCCTAAGGCTTTTTGGGTGGTTTGAAGGGTGATCTCCCACCTGGGAAATGCTCTCCAGCACATTTTCACTCCTGGCATTCCTCCGTGTTTCCCCATGAGCACAGGCAGGGGCACAGCAAGTTTTCAGCTGTGCAGAGCAGGAGGGGACACGCCCTGGGAGCCCCTTCCCCACATCCCACACACTGCCAAAGGCTCCCACATGGAATGGAGAAGCCACAGGGAGATGCAGGGGTGATTGCAGGGGTTGGGAGCAACGTTAGGGAGATGTGACAGCAAAGCAAGGTCAGCTCTGACACCTCTTCAGAGGATGCTTCTGCATTGCCAGCCACTCACTGTGCCAGTCTGCACCAGCTGAGCACTTGGGCCACGAGTTCTGTGTGCTCATGGCATGCAAAAAGTTTTATGTTTCACTGTGTTGCTTGTAAAAATGACAAAGGATGGTACTGGAGCTAAGGGTGGAGTTCTTCAACAACATGCTGAATAAATACTGTGCCTTATTTATGAGACTTTAATTCTCCCCCAAATGAGAACCTGACTAAAACATGAATCTATTCCCAAGTTCCTCACACAGCACAGAAAACAATGCCTGTTTAAATGCAGATTGATTCAATTTTTGAATGTAAAGGCAGGTGGAAAACACACTGAATTCCCACATGTGTCTAATTCTTACGACTGCGACATTCTCAGGAATGTGACATTCTCAGGAATGTCTCCATTTAGCTGCTGGGGAGAAGGACCAGCTCAGCACCCGATGGTGCAGAGGAACCCTAAACCAAGGGAGATGGAGAGACCCAGTGAAGTGTCCCAGTTGCTCATGGTGCACATCACAACCATGACATCTTTCCTGGATGCAATATGCCCTCTTGTCATCTCCTTCCTCACCTAAACATGAGGAGTTTTTGTGTAGACAGCAGGGGCATGACATTGGGAAAGAAATGCCATGGCTCTCCCTGGGAAAAAGCAAACTGTGACAGGAGCTCCAGATTTCCCAGCTCATCTCTCTCATGGATCTGTGAAAATCTCGAGGGTGCAATGACTTGCACAGAGGCGTCAGGCTGCTCCTGATGCTCTTGGCCTCTATGGAAATATGGAAAAGAGAGTTCCCTCCTTGCTTTTAGGAAACCTAGGATGTGGAACTGGTTCCCTGAGGGGACAGTGCCCTGCTGAACACCCTCTGCTCTCATCCAAACCACGAGGCTCAGGCTGCGAGACACCAACTGCAAGAATCCTCTGTAGGAAGAGGGATTTTCACTTGGAGGCCACCAAAACAGCACTGCCTTTCTCCTGGTCTGCTGCTGGCCAGTCCCACCGGAGCTGGAGGAGTGGGGGATTGTGTGGCTGTTGCACTGCAGGGTGCAGGCAGTGAGGATTTCCTTACACCAATAAAGCAGGAGGTCCTGGCAAGGGAAGCCAGGGTTGTTGAGCAAACTCAAGGAGTGGAGCTGCTGGCCAAGCCTCACTGAGCACCTGCACACATTGTGAGGCAATTCCAGGGTAATGGCAATAACCCAGCCTGATACAGCTCCCAGGCCTGTGAAAGGTGATGGGAGAAGATGGGGAAATTTCTTTCCTAAGGCTATTCTTCCTGTGCATTCTCAGGTTTGAGATTTCCATTCCCCCATTCAGAGGTATAATGACATGCTCTTAATGGCTGTAAAATTACAGAGCTCTTTCTTAACTCCAGCTCCAGCACATCACTCTCTGACCTCCTGCAGCAGTGAATTACATGAACTGACTACACACTACATCAGCTCTGGTGCTGTATGTTTTTTTATTCTTTCTTTTGACCTATATATTAAATTTGCTTAACCATTAATCTAACAGAATAAGATCACAGTTTCCATATTATGAATCCAAGGCAAGAAAAGCAATACATTCCTTTTCACTAAGACTCTTACAATTCTGAAATACCCCTGCCATTAACATTCCTCCCCAGGCTAAATACTTCCTGAGAGTTCCTGCCACATGGGGTGGCCATAGACAAAACCCCATTTAGATCTTCTGTTTCACTTCAATTTTTCAGTCTCAATTAAACATTGACATTTTTCCCCAGTGGGAAATGACCCAGAACACTGTGTGCCAGAGTCTAAGTACATCCAGGCTAGATTTGGCTAAATATTTCCTTCAACACCTGGGAGCCATGGACACAGGCTCTTTAGATCATGCAGAAAATTCAAATCCAGTTTCCCAAAGGTCAAGTTTCCTTCTGTTCCCTGAAGCAGCAGAGCTGTCCTGTGACTGTCCCCTGATGTGCCCATGCCTGGAGAAATACCTGAAAGCCCCTTTGCTATCATAATGTTGATGTAATGTGATCCAATCAGTGACTGCTTGCTTTGAGTGGAATGTGTTGCTGGAATAACTTTACAAGAGCCTGGTACTTCCCTGCATGTTTCCCCAATTTGGAATATCAAACCCAGAACTCCCAAAATGTTTCAAAAAGCAGAAAGTGACCCCCATCCTCTTGTTGGCGAATAATGCACTGGACAGACAATTCCTGACATAATATTAACCACAGTGGATCTTTCCTTTTGCTCATCCTCCTGCTCCTTGGATGCTCTGATCTTGGCTGGTCTCAGACCTCTCCTGTCCTGTCTGTTGCTCTTTGACTGCTCTGCCTCAGTCAGCAAACCCCTCCTTCAGCACAATCAGCTCTCCCAAAAGCAATTTTGAGCTGGGCAATGCAGTCCTATCTCGACAATAACACTGCCCTGTGATTGCAGGGAATCTCAGAGCAATCTGAAAAGGCAGGAGAGTGCCATCAGCCACGTCTCACAGCTGGCAGGCACAGGGAAGGAAATGATTTATTTGAAGCCATACTTCAAGGTGGAGATGGAGGCAGGGAAGGAACCCAGGAGTCCCAACTTGGAGTTCCATTATGGAACATAAATGGGAGCCCACAGAGTGCTTACAGATCTCTCCAGGTCCAGGGAATGCCAGGGCTGCTCTGGCAGAGCTGGCTGCTGCAGAAAGAGAGCACATGTGGGCACAGCTGAAAGAAATTAAATAATCTCCTGGGAGTTCCAGCTTAATTGGCTGCTTTATGACCAAGTCAGTTAACAAAAATCCTGGGCTACATCCCTTTGCTGAACCTGAGCAGGCTGTGAAGTCCAAACCAAGTCCTACAAACATTGCTTGAGCCTCCAGAGACCCTATTTCTGCTTTGTGCTTGGCAAAATGTGTAATCTCTTCCATGAGATTAGGGGGTTTTTATTTATTATCTTTATTTTCTTTTTTTCTTCCTTTTATAAATGGACTCATCTCAGTGGCCTTCAAAAGTGAAAAAACCAAGAAGAGATTTGCAGGGGCTGTGAGACTTTTGTGTGGATAATGTAAATGTTTTCCCAACATTATCCCCCTGCATACACCTTCCAAACCAGCTCCAGGTCACCAGGCAGGCTCTGAAAAGCTCTGGCAAGAAACCCACTGACCCTACCAGAACATGACACAGGCCCATGGATTTCTTTTCTCTGCCCATTTGCTTTTCAGTTCTGGCATCACTTTGCTTATAAATTCCCTTTTTCTCCTTCAGTCCCTTTTTTTCTCCCTCTCCTCTCCTGGGCTGAGCCACAGCCCCGCTGCTGTTTGGCAAGGGTGGCTGTACACATGGAATATGAAGAGTTATGGAATTTCAGTTAATTTTTAGTGGCATCATTACAGCCCTTGGAGACTTGGGGTTGAACCCTGGGGTCTATCACTGAGCAGAGCATCTATTCCAGTCCAGGGGGAGGCTGTGGGGACCAGAGGGAATTGTTGCAGCAGCCCTCTTGTGAGCGGGTAGAAATGAGCTGAGACACACAGACCTTGTTTGTCACAATTGAAAAGGGTCCTGGTTTATTCCTCTTCACAGCTCAGGTATCCTGACTCCAGCCATTCACTGACACAAGTTCCTGCTGTGGGTTTCCCTTGCAGCCTCTGCCTGCTGGTTATTTCTTGCTGAACTCTGACTGCAGGGTCAGTATTCCTTGTCTAATTAAGGATAATTAAACAACCGGTACTAGTTTGCAGCCTGTGACTGCAGGCTTTTAACCAGCCAGACTGTGACTGCAGGTTCCAACAAGAGGCTCTGGACTGCAGACCCAGACTGACCCCACAGTAGTGATTCTCTCTCCTCAGGATCCTTCTCCTTCCTGATCCTCTCATTCCCTCTCCTCCTTCATGATCCCCTCCCCAGCTCACCCACTTGCTTTTATCACACTTATCTTTATTGGATACAGCTGTGACCCATCAGGGATGAGGCTGTATTGGGTAATTAACACAGCTGTTAATTATCAGGGGCCAGGTCACCTCTACTCCTTTCTCCTACAGTGAACGTCCTACACATATGGCAATAACCAGGATAAAATCCAGAAAAACAGCAGGGCAGGATGTAACGATCTCCTTGGAGCTGCTGTTCTGACAAATGTGTGCCAGCCCTGGCTTAGGGCAGAGCCCTGTGGCCTTACAATTGCATGGGGTGGTGGCAGAAGGGACAAGGAGGGGAGGCACAGGCCTTGTGATGAGAGAGGCAGGAGAATGTGCCAGCAGCAGGGAGACAGGAGAATGTGCATGGCACAGGAGAATCCACACCAGAGAGTGAGGAAAGCAGATATCCAACATACAACACCCTTGGGGATCAGTCTACACTGCCAGCACAATGATCACTGCTGTCACCAGCCTGGGAGATAACCCTGTGTCACCCTCCCTTCCCAGGTGAGCTGTACCCTGCTGCTGGAGGCACCTCTGCTGCTGGAAAGCAGCTCCCACTCTAAAAATCCCCCTGAATCCAGGCCCCTGACTGGCAATGAAGACATGCCCCTATTCTTTTTCCCCTTTCCCATTTTCAGGGCTGCAAGGAGCAAATCAAGCCTCTTCCCAAGTGCAGAAATGCAACCTGCAGAGTTTGCTGGTGGAAAGGTGGAGTCCTGCCCCCCACAGTTTGTTTCAAGTTTGTTTGTCTCAAAATGCCTCGAGTGGTTTAGACTTTCACTGTTGTCAAAGGTGGCAGACAGGGCAGTGCTGTTATTACACCAAGGGAGAGAAATAAAAATAAAAATATAAAAATAATAACCGTGTGCCATCAGTGTGACTCAGAGTCACGGGAGACAGTACAGGATAAAGAAGGACCTGGGACCTCATCTGCTGCCACCCTGTGAATCCAGAGGGTTTTGTAACATCTTAAATATCAAACACAGCCTCAGGTAGTCTGATGAAGTCTGATACTTCCCTGTCATGCATTCAGATACCAAGAGACCAAGTCCTTTCTCTGCACTGGTTTGGGCTGTAGTTTAGAAATGGTTAAACAGTTGGTGTTACTTTTTTTTTTTTTCCCCAAGGTCCCTAATCCAAATGCTTTAGCACCTCTAGAAATGACACTGAGAATCTGCTTCATCAGGCAACACAGATCCCCTCAGCAGTGAGTTATTTGCTCTTCCTTTGCAGGCAGGGGAGAGAAACTGATACCTCTGGGGTGCAATCCATCCTGTGCTGGTGTCCAAAGCAGGTGAAATGAATCATGCCCTTGAGATAACTCGTGCATCCCTGGCCTGGGAAAGGCAGCCTGGTGCAATGGAGCCAGACAAAAAAACCTGTGGATATCCAGAGTGAGGAGAGGAGAGCTTCTGGGCTCTTCATGAGACACTCCAAAAGAAAACAGCCAGGAATGATTATCTGGGAACGTTCGCACACCTTTGTACAGACAGTTTGTGCCATTCCCCTCTCCTTTAGCTGCTGTCACCTGTGCTGCTGGCACAGAGCACCAGCTCTCCTTTTTGGGGGGAGCCTCAGAGGGTGCCACGTTTGGGCTCCAGGTTTCTTCCACCCCACCCTCACAGGGACCTCGCCAAGGAGCTTGTCCTGTGACAAGGACACTTGGCTGCCCTTGCAGTGGCCTCATGATGGAGCCAGAGCCCCAGGGAGCCAGGGGACCCCACCTGCCAAGGGACGGGGCGGGAGCACCCCGGCAGCTCTCTGCAGCTCCTCTAATGGCTTTCTTTGCCTTGATAGATATTGAAGGAAGCTTGTTGCCGGGGCAATTTCCATGGAGAGATAATAAGAGATCATTTTCAAGTGAGCAAAACTTTAATGGCACATTCTGGTAATGAGGCAGCAAGGAGAGTAATGACCAGAGACCTGGGAGTGAGAGCACATTGTGAGAGGGGGGAGGACTCGCAGTTCACTGCTCATGGCAGACTTTGGAGGCCTGATCTGTGTCCCCTTCAGTTCAGCCTGCTCTGCTGCTGACTACAGTGAGAGGAAGATGAAGATCCAAGCATTAATAATGGGGCTGGATGGCTCCATGGAGATGCCCAGTGAATTCATTGGGGAAGGAGGAAGACTCCACAGGGCTCAGGCACCAAATGCTCCAGTCTTTTCCTTCAGCAGAAGACGAATTGAAGGAAAAAAAGTCAAAGGAGAGCTGGGTACTCCTGAGCACAGTCATGTGCTTTCACTCTGAAAACAACAGGGAGTATTTTAGCCTGTGTGTGCTAAGACACCTCGTTCCTGGAGAGGGGAGGGGACGGGTTGTAACAGAGGGTGAAGCTCCTGTGTGGTTCAGGCTCTGTGTTCTCATAGACACCTGCAGGAACCCTTAGGAAGCAGATCTGAAATTCAGGGATGGTGGTAGAAGCAGAGGGTGTGAAGGCAGAGATCAAGGGTCCATGGATAGGGAATGACAATGATAAAGGAAGACTGAAAAAAACCAAGCCCACTTATGCCATTAGGTTTTGGATCCAAGGAGGATCTATAGCTATTCCTTTGGCAAATTCCCTGAGTGTAAATGTGGAACTCAGCAGCCAGTATAAATATTAAAGCCACTTCTGAATTAGGAGAGCAAAATGTCCCCACATTAGATCACTGCAAAGTCACAGATTGCAAAAGACCAGTGGAGAAACTGTGTGGGGCCAAAGCCACCTAAGGTCCAGGACCGTGCTTTCTGGTCAGTTCTGAATGTCTAAACCGAAGCAAACTTGCCCAGGAATTAAAGCACAGAAGAGGCTGTGGATTTCCTGCCTCCTCCTGGAGCTATGAAGCACTTTCTTGCCTCTCCATTCCTTGAATTCATCTCTGAGCTTGGTTTTAGCAGTGCTTTTAAGGAGGGCTCTCAGTCAGCTGCTTCTTAAGGGCAGCCAAAGGCAGTTGCTGTTTACCTCCTCTTAAAAGAAGGAAGGTGAAGGGTCTGCTTTGCTCCAGCCTCGTTAACAGTTGTTTCATTAATCACAGCTTTCCCTTCAAAACCAGAGACAATCTGTCCAATTAACATTAAAGCTCTGGCAGTCGCTTGTGACTGTGGGGAACTTTGCGAGCGGCTCTTTGACAACCATCACGGCAAGTTTCACATTTTTAAAGCTGCTCGCAAACAGAGCAGCCCAGTCTCACCTCGTTAATCCCCTCTGCTCCCTGCCTGCACAGAGCCAGCCTCCTTCCCATTCACTTTTCCAGCGAGTCCCAGCAGAGCTCGGCTCCCGCAGTGCTTCTCCAGCCCCCTGGGATGGTGTAGACATTCCTTGGTGTTACACCCTGACACTGGACTGCGCCTCAAATGAAGTCAGGAAGAATCACCACAGTAAAATGCAGGTCCAGCAGAAAGGATCGTTAGTAACTCTTGTCTCCAAATTCCACCTGATCACAGTGGAAGTAGCGACGTGCAGAGGAAAAGTTACCCAGTTAACTCCAAGCCTCTGAGTCTAACCTTGACTGGAGATTTCAAAGTGAATTTCGAAGGGAAGAACAATTAAATACGCAGAGATAAAGGGGAAATGAGATAAGATTCGACACGGGTTTACGAAATGTAGATTGTGTCAGACGAACATGATAGCTTTGTTTTGATAAGATACCTGATGTTCTAGACAAAGGAAATGCTGCTGATCTCCTTTATCTAGGCTTCAGTCAGGTATCTGATAGGTGCCATGTGGGAAATTATTAGTGAAGCTGGAGGAAAGGAGGATTAGTAAACTGTGAGTTGAGGTGCCACTCTCTGGAGGGAATTTACCAAAAGACTTTCTCACGGAACAGTCTGGGAACTGATCTTTTCTTCTCGTGGATGATCTTGGCAATGAAAGCGAGAACCTGAGGCTAAAATCACCCAGGACACAGAACTGGAAGTTTTGACAAGGCAGAGAAGAATGAGAGAACAAGTCTGAAAGAACTGAGTGACCTTGAGAATCAGAATAAATTGAAATGAGAGGTCAAACAGAAAGTTTGAGATGGCAGGTCAGGAATGTGAGGACTTGTGAGAGTCTGAGGGAAAATACAGGAGATGATGAGCAGCAAATGGTCGAGGACTGTGTGGTCTGGGTGACTGGAGCCTGAGATGTCAGGCAAAGACGGACAAATGCTGTCCTGGGATGTATCAGGAGGGATATTTCAGCAAATATAGACCAAAAAATGGAGCCACTGACCATGTCTGGCTTCTTAAGGTCAGGGTGGATGAGCTTAACCTTGCTAGAATGCAGAGGAGGGCTGGAAGATGGAAAACAGAGAATTGCAGGAGGTCAGAAGAGTCAGGAACAGCGTGTTTAATTTGGTGAAAGGCAGGTTGGCATGGGAGAAGTTCCAGAGAGGTGAAATGGCTCCATGAGCTGTTGGGATACAGCTCCTGAAGCAGCTGTGGCACAAACACAGGGAGAACACATCAGGGGAAGAGGTTCCCTGCCTGCCGGTGGAAGATACAGAAATACAAGAGAAGGTTTTGAGGTCTGAGCTTTTCCTTTCACACCTGCAATGACCAGGAGCACCTCTGCCAGCCAGAATGTCCTTGGCATTCCCGTTATCCCCGGCAGGGCTCTTGCCCTTGAGTTTCTCCCAGGACTCTGAACAGTTCCTCATTCCTGATGCTCCCGAGAATCCCTCCAGGCTCCTGACAGAGACCCAGAACATCTGCGTGGGAAACTGAAGCGATGATTGCAGCACACATAAAACCTCAAGTCTAATGTAGCCAGAACAGGTGATAAAACCAGGAAAAACAGGTCAGGAGAGGAGTTAACCAGGTGTGAGAACACCAACTATCTGTCCAGGCTCCAGATCTGCCTGCTATCCTGTGCATCCCCCTTTTACTGCTCCCTGTTAGCATTTCCTGCCACTTTCTCCCGACTTTACATCAACACAGGACAATCCCCTCTGTATTTTGCTGTCTGAAGCTGCCTAAAGCTGTAAACCGGCGTTTGGAACCCAGCGTGCTGATAACATTTGTGCTGTGCATGTTTTCCCCTCCTGCCTGTTGCTTCTGTATTAGAGTCATTTGAACTCGAATAAGCTCTTTTCTTCGGCCTCCTATTTGCCTCATTTTCAGGCCTTTTGTGAAACTGGGACAAGTGCTTCCTGATGAACTGACTATGGATTTGAGGAGCTTGCTGGGAAGGCTATTTACTGGTGGGTATGAACTGGGCTTAAATCTAAAGGAGCTGCTAATGCCTCGTCTGGCACAGGGCTCTCACACGTGTCACAGCTTTGATTATCGCTTCCTGCCATGCTGGGAGGTCAATGCGAGATGAGAGAAGATTGGGAAACAGTCAGATTTGAGCAATCAAGGTGATACATCCCTGGATGGGGCTGGGAGGCAGAGAGGGGAAAGCTTTGGTGAGCCTGCAGCTTTTCCTTCTCAGCTTTGGGCCAGCAGCGCACACGCTGTAATTACACGTAGATGCTGCTGTCCCGGGGAGAAAGCTGTTTAAGGGAAATTCTTGCAAAGATTTTTTTCCCCTGCTGGGATGATTACATTAACAGGTGCCAGGCATAGGGGAGCCTGGTGGGCCCTGAGGAAGGAAGAGGAAAGGAGCTGAGGTTTAGAGACTCTCAGTGAGTGACTTGTTACCTATTAAAAAACACAACTCAAGCACTGCATCATACCTTGGACATGGGTCTGTCTGTCTGTCTGCCCCACCTCTTTAACACGATGTCCTGCAGTCCTTTTGGTGTACCTGCTCCCCTGTGTGTTGGGAGCTCGGTTAAATCCTAACTGTCATTATTGTGTTCTCTGTCTGCAGCTCCCAGCTCCTGTAACCCAAGTTCTTTCATGCACAGCAGGGTAGAGAGGCTGGGGGCAGGACTGGGGTTGGGGTCTCAGCTTCAGAGGGGCTGGGGACAGGCAGTGAGGGCAGCAAGGGGCACCTTCACTCCCACACTGTGCTCTCATGCTGGGCCAGTTGTCCCAGCTGGTGGCAGTTCTGTGGCCACAGAGTGCCTTGCACACTCTCCTGGATCCACCCTTGCCATGTCTCCTAAAAACCACCATAATCTGTATTTTTCAGAGCAGGAAACTTAGGCACAAGCAGTGAAAGTGGTCCAAAGGCAGTGTTTACACACATAAAAAGTACTCTGGAGTTTTTTAGCAGTTGGTGCTTGAATCAACATTAAATGAATCAATTCCCCTGTGACAGGAGCATCCCTCCCCCACTCCCTCAGAGGTGTCCTAGCCCAGCCACTGGTATGTGCCTGGTGGCTTCTGTGTCACCTCCTGCTGTCCCTGGCCTTCTCCTTGCCCCAGCTCTCCCTAAGCAGGTCTGGGTGGGGAACACAGCTCTGCTCCTGCCCAAATGCTCTTTCAGATGCTGATGGAGAGTGCTGGGCTTTCTCTCCCTGCCTGCGTGAGCTCCCAGAGCAGGAAGCCCTCCTCCTTTCCCATGGGATCTGTGTGTTGGCAGATGGGTGGTGAAACTCTGAGTGTTAGTGCTTGTCCCCTCCAGAAAAGGTCAATGCCCAGCACTGAGGGCCATGGCACCACAACCTTTTCAAAGCTGGGACAGATGGCAGTGGCTGTGCAGGGACAGGCCAGGGCAGGAGGGCAGCTGGCAGCCTTGGCAGGAGTCAGTTCCTGTGGCAGGACGTACAAGGCTCCCAGACACAGACATGCTCCTGGACAGCTCCTCACTGCTCCGAGCTGCTTTGTTCCAGTGGGGTGGAGTGTTTGGAGCCGTGCTCAGCCCTCGGTGCTTCTCTGATTCTGCCTGAACATGAGTCAGCAGTGCCCTGGCAGCCCAAAGGGACACGCCTGTCCTGGGTGGCATCAGGCCCAGCATCACCAGCTGCAGGGGATTGTCCCACTCTGGGCTGGGGCAGCCTCACCTCGAGTGCTGGGGACAGTTTTGGGCACCACAGTATAAAAAAAAAAAGATCTAAAGATGTGAGAGCATGTCCAAAGGAGGGACACAGGGATGGGGAAGGGTCTACAGGGCTGAGGGCTCTGGGATGGTGCAGCCTGGAGAAAAGAAAACTGGGGGAGATTTACTGGGATCTGCAGCTCCTCCCGAGGGGCAGCTCCCAGCTCTGCTCTGGGACAGGGACAGGAGCCAGGGCACGGCTGGAGCTGGGCCAGGGCAGGCTCAGGCTGCAGAGCAGGGAAAGGTTCTTCCCCCAGAGGGTGCTGGGCACTGCCCAGGCTCCCCAGGGAATGGGCACGGCCCCGAGGCTGCCACAGCTCCAGGAGCCTTTGGACAGCACTGCCAGGGATGCACAGGGTGGGGCTGGTGGGGTCTGTGCAGGGACAGGGGCTGGGCTGGGGGATCCTGTGGGTCCCTTCCAGCTCAGGATATCCTATGATTTTATGACTCCTCCACACTTTATGAGACTTAACTCATTTTGTAATCACTGCAAAGGTCTGACTCTCCTCTCCCTGGTGCTTAGGGACTCCTACCCCCACACAGGAGGTGTAAGAGATGGATCCATGTCTGACCTCTCCATCTGAGCCATCCAATCTTACTGTCCATCCTGACCTGGACCCGAGGCTGCAGAGCAGAGGGGACAGCTTTACTGCCTGCTGCCAAGTGCCCTGCATGAGGTCAGTGCTGGGGAGCATGACAAGAGGTCAGAGCTGAACTTGCAGGTGATGCACAGTGCTGCCCCTCTCAAAAAGATGCCCTGCTAAGATATTGCCTTGATATGACAGCAAAATCTAAATTATATTTGCTTTTCAGAGCCCATCTACATCTCACTCTATGTCAGGTTAAGATTTATCTTTCCCCCTGCATCAGTACTGCAAAAACAGGCTGCAGGTGTATGGCTCAGAAAAAAACCCCAGAATTACCCAGCCCAGGGTCCTAGCAGCTGTGTTTTACATGTGATTTTTGAATGTCTTGGTTCCAGGGTGAGACATGAAGGTCTTTGCTGTCTGTGTGAACTCAGTGAAATGCTGGAATCCACCCCACAGATTTAGAGATGCTCAGATGCACAGCAGAGCTGGGACCCAGATCCAGAGCTACTCTAGACCAAACAGAATAGACAAAACTCTTTAGAGAACCCACTTGGGTAAAATTACCTTCCTGGCCAAATGAGATGAAGCATGGAGTATGTTTAATTTGTGTGTTACATTCACGTTAATAACAAGATCTAATTAAAGCATCTCGTGACATCTTAATGAGCAAGAAAACAAAAAAAAATATCAAGGAGGCTTTATTGAATTCTCCTTTCAACTCCAACTCTCCAGGTTTGAATGAATCCATCACTGGAGACAGTGCCTTGTTTGTCTGATTGTCTCTTCAGCACAGCCATGTGAGCTGGAGCTTTATTGTCTTGAAACTACCCTTAAATTAAACTCGTCATTCTTAGGAAGATGATTGCTTGAAGGGGAGATTAACCTTTACAATGTGATGATGGAAGTTGTTGTTCATTTCAAGAGCCCCTGAAGATTGCTGGGAGCTGGAAGTGATGGAAACTGGACTGGGATTTGGCACCACAGATGAGAGGTGGGAATGGAGCTTGTCTTTGATGGGGCTCCTCACGCTGATTTCACTGCAGGATTAGTATTTAGGTATTAAAAAGAATAATAATAAATAAATAAATAAATAAATAAATACATAAATTTAGAAGAGCCTAAGTCTCATTTGTATTATTTGTATGTGTGTGCAGCATCTCATGCAATAAGATCCCAATCTCTGTCTGGGAACTTTCTGTGGTCCTAAACAAGAGCAGGGTGATTTATCAATAGCAGAGTGGTGAATTCAGTTTGTTCCATGCTGAGCATTCCCTCTCCTTCTGCTGCTGGCTTGGAGAAGAGACAACCAAGCCTCCTGCAGATAAAAATCCCTTGGGAATATTCTTCCTGTTATTTCTAAATAAGGAGGACATGAAGGCTGTGCCTATCAATATTCCAAGCCCTGGCCCCTCAGGTTGTGCCCCCACTAAAGCCAGGAAGGATAACCTGGATGGTGCAGGTGGAGCTGTGCCCTCAGGAGGGGAAGCAGAGCTCCAGGACAGTTCAACCACAGCAAACCCAAACCCTCCCCAAGGCTCCACAAACCCAGCAAGCACAGGAGTGCAGCCCTGACTAAACAGTTCTGTGTGGAATGACACAAAGTTGTTTTCAAGCTCTTGTGTGTGTGATTGATCTCCTGTAACAGGACATGTGCAATTAGCCAGCAGCTCTGCTATTAATAACCATCCCCGAGCATGTCGATGAAATGAATTGGTGTCTCTGTGGATTATTGCCTTTCTCCATCTGACACTTCTCCAGATGAGTGATACCGAACAAAAAGCGAATTTTAAGAGTATATAATTGAGTGTGTATTAGGGTTTATGAAGAGATTCCTACAATAACTGTCATGTTCTGCCTGATGGAGTAGCTGTTATGTGAACATGCCAAAGAACCACTTTCCTTGCTGTGATCTTTGTTCTCACTTGCTTTGCCTGCATTATCTGAAAATCTCCTTTAGCTGATGCCTCTGAATGCAGCCTGAGTAATGACTTGAGTGCAAAATAAGGACAGGGATAAAGAATGGGGTCAACACTTACTGTCAGAGGCCTCAAATTGGGCACCAAAATGAAAGGAGGCCCAAGGTTTCAGAGGCAGGTGGCTTCTGCTGCTTCCTCCAGTGACAGATCCTCTGGAAATCAGGACACCTGGATTTATATCCTGGTGGAAAGTGAAGATCCAGGCACCTCTGCTCCAACGGGGACAGCACCAGAGGAAGCTCTGGGAAAAGAGAAAGAAGAGAAGGAAGGCATGGAGGGATGAAGTGACTTGTTTTGAGTGCCACAGCAGGCAGGTGGCACAACCAGGAAAGCAGCTCTGGGTGCTGGGTGTCCCAGATTCTCAGCTGGAGAGTCCTGGCAGGGTTGTGCTGCTGCCAGTGTGAGGAAAAGGGATTCCTCAAAACTGAAAACTTACCTATGGTCTGAAACATGGCTTTGTGGAGGATCCAGCAAGGTGGAAACTGAACCTTTATGTGCCAGTTGGTGGCCTTTGCTGAGGGTGTCCTGTGACCCCAGGACAGAGCTGCCATCCTGCCCTGACAGCCAACAACAGCAAAGGCTGTGGGGTCTCTGGGACCACCCCATGCCAGGGGGAGAGGGGGGAGATTTGCTTTCCCCCTCTTTGAGACCTTGTTGTGTGTCACTGACCTCAACAGAGATATCTGCTGCTCTCACCTACCTGCCAACAAAACATCTTGGCTCTGAGGAGTGGGAATCTGATTGGGATTTGGTGGTGGGGTGCTGTGGTTACATTTACATCCAGAGAAAGCTCCCTTTGAGTCCCAGCTTTCCCACCACCAGCCCTGACCTTTTTCCATTGTTGCCCTGGATTTTTCCATCCTGTTTTCTCTCTCTGGCCTTAGCTCTTTTCCCCCCTCCATTTTTCACACACACACAGAATCACACACTCAATCCTCCCAGAGCCTGGGGCCTGCCAGCAGATCTGGACTGCAGTGGGGCTGAGGGATGCCCTGTCACCTCCTGCCCCTCCACATCCCCCCTGCCCTATTCCCCACTGATCTATTGCAAAGGACAGGTAACCTCAGACAGAAAGATGGATGCCACAATTACATCCCCCTTTTCAGCAGCTCTTTCCCCTTGCCTCTTCCTGATGGAAATCGTGGGCAAGAAAAATCTATTATTACTCTCCAAATCATATCAAATATTTATCAGGGTAATTCTCTAGTTATCACCACCGATTGCAAGGCTCAGTCACGTCCTAAATCTTGTTAGTGTCATCCCTGGGAACGTGGCTCGTCTGTCTCCTCAGCCTGCACACACCAGTCTGCCCCAGGGGAGCCTGGCTCATGGAGAGGCTGTGGGGAAGGAGGAGGAGGTGGAAGTGATCAAAGGTGGGCACAAATATCCCCAAATCCTGCCAGGGCACGAGGTGAGCTGTGCCCAGGGGAGGGCAGGTTGGGTGTGGGAAGGGGAAGGGGAGGCCAGTTGGGAGTGATCTGCTGGTGATGTTCAGATAAGCTCATTCCTAATCAGAAACTGTGTGAAACAGCCACAAAAGGAGAGGTGTGTTCCTGGCCAGAGTCACCCAGGGCTGTGTGGGAAGGCAGTGGCAGTGAGCAGGACACAGCTCAAGGTCTCTGGCTCTCGTGACACGCTGCTGTTGGAGCTCTGTGGCTGCAGGCAGCACTGTCCTGGGGGTGCTGGAAGTCAGGGCAACCTTGACATCCCTGCAAACCTCCCCTTCCACCCCCCGTGGGGAGGACTAGCAAATGCAGCCACTCGAGCTGGGCTTTTGTTGTCGTGCTTCTTGGCACCAATATGTTTCCAGATTGTACCTATTTTTAAACTCTTTATTGGGTCAGATCTGGACAGCTTGGAGACTTCAGCTCTTCCCTCTCCCTACCCCTGTGCACACAACTTCTCGCTGCAAAGGGAAGAAATGAGCAGCAAATTCCCTCTGCCAGAACCGATCAATCTGGCACCTGTCATCAGCATCACAGCAGCTATAAAATATTTAATTTCTTAATGATGAATTGGCAGATTGTTTAAAAAAGACAACAAGGAAACAAAGAAAAGGAAACAGACACTCACAATCTGCAGTCACACTCTTTGCCAGGCTGAGCCTTTGGAGCTGAGAGCAGGAATGTGTTTTTCCATCCCAGCTACCTGACAGTGCTGTCTATTCATAAAACCCTGCTGGTTGTGACTGGCATTTTCCTGCTCACTCACTGGACCCTTGATTTGCCATCCTGGTGTCCCACCACTGATTCCTGATCAAACTCAGCCTTCAGAGGGGTTTTTTTTGTCAAAAAACAGGCAAACAGCTTCTCAATGGCACGAATTTTGCCTCCTGCAGTGCTGCACACTGGAATAAGTAAGGAAAAAGAATGATCAGGCTTGGTCAGAGCACAGGTACTTCCAGCCAGGTATTCCAGTTCCAGCAGTGACCCACAGCTCATGTTTTGGGAAATGTTTAGGAATAGTTCAGTCATAAAGTGCTTTTTCTCTGTACAGCCTCCAGCAATCTGCAGCTCAGGGAGATCCTTGTGGTTTCTGGCTCCAGCTGGAATTTTCTTCCATGAGCTTGCCTAGTCATCCTTTAAAGTTACTCAAACTTTGGGCATCCGCAGAAATCTTCCCTCAAATAGTCCCACGGCTCCCTTGTGTGAAGCTGGATATCTGATTTTGTTTTCAGCATATCTCCTACTAATTTAACTCGATGTTCCCAGTTCCTGCATTAAAGAGACAGTGAAAAATCATTCTCTCCTCACCTCCCATCCCTTGAACATGTTTGGCTCACAAAACAGGGAGAGGCAGAGGGGGGCCTGGGTTAATGGGGACCAGGATTGGGAATTTGCAACACACCATCTGATTCCAGAGGATGTCAGCTTGTGTGTGCCTGTGCATTCCTCCTGCCTCCAGTTCCTACAGCTGTGAGCTTGGAGGGGAGCCAGAGCCCTCACCTGTATCACGGATTTTTTGGAAGTGCATGAGATAATTCTGGTGAGAGTCACCTCAAGGAATCCTGTAAATACAAGCAAGAAAACTGCCTGACCAAACCAAATCCTGTATGGCAAATATTGTGATATTTGGTGGGTTTTATTAACTTCTAAGTGCTGTTATTGGGACCTTTTAATTACAACAGAGCCATAAATTCTCACTGAAGCAAACACAAACTTCCATCCATCACAGAAAAAAAAAACCAAAAAAACCAAAAAACAAAAAACTCCAAAACAACCCCGGAAACCACCTTTAATGGCTTGTGAAATCCTCCTGAACCCCGGGGGAACTGAAGAGGAAGGGAACATTTGTCACTTAGCGCCGTTTATTATTTTTAAGCCGGTCTCATGACGGGGAGCGCTGACGCTCCTCTCCGGCGTGACCAAACCCACACTGTTCCTCTGGGCCGGGAGCTTGGCAGGCGTGGGTGGCTGGCTGGCAGCTCCCAGGCACAGCCTTCCTGAGCCTTCCTGAGCCTTCCTGCTTCCTCCTCTGCCTCTCCCGGCTGCCTGTGGGGCTCCAGGGCTGCAGCAGAGCCGCTGCCGGGCTGGCAGCACTCAGGGGATGGCAGCACGCAGGGGATGGCAGTGCTCAGGGGATGGCAGCGCTCAGGGGATGGCAGCACTCAGGGGATGGCACCACGCAGGGGATGGCAGCACTCAGGGGATGGCAGCACTCAGGGGATGGCAGCACGCAGGGGATGGCAGCACTCAGGGGATGGCACCACGCAGGGGATGGCAGCACGCAGGGGATGGCAGCACTCAGGGGATGGCAGCACAAAGGGGATGGCAGCACGCAGGGCATGGCAGCGCTCAGGGGATGGCAGCACGCAGGGGATGGCAGCACTCAGGGAATGGCAGCACACAGGGGATGGCAGCGCTCAGGGGATGGCAGGGTCGTGGCAGCATCTCGGCTCAATCCACCAGGAGATTCCTGGCAGAGCCCTCCAGCTCTGTGTGCTCTGGTGATGGGGTTTAGCGCTGCTGTGTAAATATGCAAAGCAAAAGCTGCTGTTTGTACAGGAAGGGCTTGGCCGGATTTCCAGAGGGGTTAATGGGATTTAGGAGCACTCCCCATCACAGGTGGCCAGGTGAGCCCTCCCTGCTGGTGTGGGTGTGCTGCAGGGCACAGCAGGTTTCCCCCGGCCCCTGTGCAAATTGTCAGCCACAGAAGGATGTTTGCATTGTGCTGTGGCACAGGGATAAGATGAAATCAAAGGACTTCGGTGTCAGGCAGCTCTTTCCCCTGTTCTCTCTGAGTCTCCGTCCTCTGCAGCTGGTGTTTAAAGAGAAGTTTGCTCCACTGATCCTGCCTAATGTCTCTTTGGAAGTTGTGAGTGGAAAACATCCTGCTTATCTCTAATCAAAGCTGGGTTTTCTCTGCCTCTGGGCCTAAACACTGCAACAGGCTTGGCCCTGGTGGGAGTGCTGGATGCTGAGCAGTGGATACTGAGCACTGGATGCTGAGCAGTGGATGCTGCCTGCTGCCTTTGCAGGCACGGGGAGAACCTGAAAACCCACCTCATCCCTCCTGAGCCCCCAGCTGCAGGTTTTTGGGGTGTGCAAGGGGAGATTTGACAGCAGCAATCCAGCAGCTCTCAGCTCTCAGCACAGGGAGCCTGGAGAGGCATCACTTTCCCATCTATTAAAATAGATCCCACTGCCAGCAGAAGAACTGGGAAGTGTGACTCAAAGTGGGGGGGGAGGAGAAGGGATAGGGCTGATCAGCAACGAGACACCCACATCAGGACAGCAGCTCAGCAGAAGCAGTTGCATCCCACCCTTGTCAGCGTGGCTGAACACGTGCTGGAGCAGAGAAGGGACTGAAGGAAGAGTTCCTGTGGGAAGTTTTTGGCTCCCAGTGAAGGCACATGGGGGGGGGAGTCTGTGGGATGGGCAGTGCCTGAGTTCTCTTCACCACAGGCCTTTCCCAGAATGCTTTAACAAAGAGCATAAGCTTGAAGAGATTCTCTCCTGCTACCCAAAATCAGCCCTGGACACTGCTCTGAGGGTGTCCCTCTGCCCTTGAGTCCTTGCCAGCCATGCCTGGCTGGAAACCTTCCTCCAGATGGAGCAGGCTAGGAAAGGTGTGGCAATGCAAAGAGGGAGGAAATGTGAATGTATGAGCACCCCTAATTGTGTGTTTTTGCTGTCATTTAGACTGCTATGAAATGAATAAAATATTGAGTAAAAAATGAGTAAAATATTGTGATTCCTTGCTAAGAACTTTTTTCATCCACTTATGCTGGAATACATTTACTCTGAGTCGAAATTCTTGTCAGAATGTGATTGGGGCAGATCCTTTAGTTTATTATTTGATTGCAAAGAACCCACTTTCTCCCAAATATCTTTTCTATTTTTTTCATTAAAAAGTGATAACAGAAGCTGGTGAGCCATAGCCACGTGTTGCAGTGAAGGCAGAGCTGTGGTGTGAGAGGGAAACAGGAATATTTTGGGTGCTGAGGTGGGGGCATCACCACAACTAATTATAACACTTTCAGCCTAAATAGTTTGGCTCCTTCCTAGCTGGATTTAAAAGGTCAGATTTTCTGAGAAAGGCTTTGACAGAGGAAGGGTTTTGGCTGAGTTTCTTTAGGGGAACATTGTTCCTGCCACCACTTCACCCTGGCTGTGGGGTGTGGTGGCCATTTGCCCCTCTGCCTTCTCCTTCCCACAAAACCTGGCTGGGGATGAAGCAGCAGAGCCTGGAAAAGCAGCTTCTCATTCAAACACCCCCCTCAGCCCCTTGCTTTGGTGGGTCAGCGTTATCAGCTCCTGGGATTTCATGCCCCAGCCCAGGCAGTGTGCCCTGAATGGTTGGGGTTTCCTTGCTCATTTTTCCCCAGCAATGCCTCATTTTGTCCTTGCAGAATTTTCTGGAGCTTGGTCAGGCTCCAGGGCTTGCTTGCATCCTCGCTCCCTGTCTGAGGCTCAGGGGGAAGGCAGGCTGGAGCTGCAGGAGGGCAGGAGGCATTGACACAGCTCTGGGCTGGAAAGCTGGAGCATCAGAGCAGCTGGACAAAACAGGAGCATGGAAAGGAGGCTTTCACTTGGAATTGTGCCTTGGAGGGGTCTTGGGGAATGGGAAGAGGGAACAGGCCAAGCCATGGCACCTCAGTATGAAAAAAGACATAAAGCCGATGGAGAGCATCCGAAAGAGGGACACGAGGATGGGGAAGGGTCTGGAGGGGAAGCCATGTGAGGAGTGACTGATTTGACTTGGTTTGTTCAGTCTGGAGAAATGGAGACCAAGGGGAGGATTCATTGTGGCCCTCAGGAGGGGCAGCAGATGGGCAGGCACTGATCTCTTCCCTCTTCTAATCAGAGTCAGGAGCCAGGGCACGGCTGGAGCTGGGCCAGGGCAGGCTCAGGCTGCAGAGCAGGGAAAGGTTCTTCCCCCAGAGGCTGCTGGGCACTGTCCAGGCTCCCCAGGGAATGGGCACGGCCCCGAGGCTGCCACAGCTCCAGGAGCCTTTGGACAGCACTGCCAGGGATGCACAGGGTGGGGTTGGTGGGGTCTGGGCAGGGACAGGGGCTGGGCTCTGGTCCTTTTGGGTCCCTCCCAACTCAGCATATTCTGTGATTCTCTGTTTCTACAATCCCATGATTCCATGATTCTGTCATTCCATGACAGGAATAGGGACCTGCTATGGTTGGAGCAGCTTTTACTAAGCAGCAAGAAGGGCCTGCTAGGAAATCCCCGGGATAGGGAATATTCCAGGTGAAACAAAGGGCAAAATCCCCATTTTCCACTCCATGGCTCTTTTGCTGAGGGACCCTTATTGATTCCTCTGTGACATCTCCCTACCCTCCAACAGCCCTATCGGGTCTGGGGCTGATTCAGCCCTGTGCTGAAGGACATGGACTGCTCAAACCTCTGGTCACCCACAGCTGCTCTGCCAGCTGCACACCTGGCAGTGGTGGCTCAGGGTGCTCAGTGCCAGTGATGCCTTAAGTTTCAGCTTCCATGTATTTCAGACTCTGTGCTGCCTTGGGTGTAGTTCTCAGCCTCACATTCAGTGCTGTGAGCTCTTCACAGAGCTGGGACAGGGAGGTTGTGCTCTCCTGGCCAGCAGTGCAGGCTGAGGCAGCAGTGCGGGCTGAGGGAGCTGTCAGGGCTGAGGCAGCAGTGCGGGCTGAGGCAGCAGTGCAGTCTGTGGCAGCAGTGCAGGCTGAGGCAGCAGTCAGGGCTGAGGCAGCAGTGCAGGCTGAGGCAGCAGTGCAGGATGAGGCAGCAGTGCAGTCTGTGGCAGCAGTGCAGGCTGAGGCAGCAGTGCGGGTTGAGGCAGCAGTGCAGGATGAGGCAGCAGTGCAGGCTGAGGCAGCAGTGC
>VWYE01000034.1:0-33521 GCA_013398995.1 Alaudala cheleensis | reverse complement strand
GGCAGCAGTGCGGGTTGTGGCAGCAGTGCAGGCTGAGGCAGCAGTGCGGGCTGCGGCAGCAGTGCAGGCTGAGGCAGCAGTGCGGGTTGAGGCAGCAGTGCAGTCTCAGGCAGCAGTGCAGGCTGAGGCAGCACTCAGGCTGTGCAATGTGCACCGACAGCACACGATGGCACTGCAGGAGCGCACAAAGCTCCGCTCCACCCGGCTCCCCGCAGCCCCTCCGTGCAGCCCCGGTGCTGCAGCTTTGCCAGGGGTGAGGTGTGCAGGGAGACCGGGGGGTGCCGCACCCAAAGTTCTGCTCTCCCCGAGTAGAGCACAGCTTTCTGGAGCTGGGGTCCCCCATCTCCCTGGGAGCAGAGGAGACACAGAGCTGCAGCGTGGCCCGAGGGTGACACTGGGCTGGCACCTTCCAGGATGCACAACGGTGCATCCCCACAGCTCCACTGAAACCCGGGACCTTTCCATCCTTCCCCAAAGCCTCACATCCCTGAGACCTTTCCCTGCTGCCCCACACCTTCACATCCCTGAGACTTTCCATTCTTCTTCACAGCCCCACACACCTGAAACCTTTCCCTATTTCCCAAAAGCCCCACACATCTGAAACCTTTCCCTGCTGCCCCACAGCCCCACACACCTGAAACCTTTCCTTACTCCCCCACAGCCCCACACACCCAGGACCTTTCTCTGCTGCCCCACAGCCCCAGACACCCGAAACCTTTCCCTGCTGCCCCACAGCCCCACACACCCGACCTTTCCATCCTTCCCCACAGCCCCACACACCCGGGACCTTTCCCTGCTGCCCCAAAGGCACCGGCTGCTCCCAGCCCGGCAGCAGCACAGGTGGGTGCAGGGCTGATTTGGGCAGCAGCCCCTGAAGGCAGCGTGTCCCGAATTCCTGCAGCACTGAGGAAAAGCTGCCCTGCGTTGGCTCAGCCCCCGTGGCTGCCAAATCTCTGCTTTCACCCCCTGAGCTCCCCCAGGCACCGAGATGGGCTCCGAAGGCTGCTGGGCGGATGAAGCCCCGGTGCAGGTCTTGCATGATAATAACGGCTGCCAGCTGGGTTTGGGGAAAAAACAGAGAGAAAGAGGAATTCGTTACTTTGCTCGTTCCTGAAGGTGCAGATCCTCCAGCCAAAAACCAGGGAGCACCGCAGGGATGAAGAGAAAAGCTGTAACAGCATTTCCATACAGAACGGGCTTTTTCCTGAAATAATCCCCGCAGGAGAGAAACTCTGTTAAAATATCTGGAAATTACAGTCCTGGTATTTATCTGTTCTTATCGACAGAGATTTTGAGATGTGTAAATGCAGCGAGTTCTGCCCAAATTATTGCCAGATCGAAAGCAGTGTGATCCCCTTCCTGGGGATTGTCTGGAATTATCTGGTGGGTACAAGGTGGAGTGGCTCTGCTTTTCCTCCTCCTTGTCCCCACAGGAAAAAAGTTCTCACTAGCACTTTTCCATAAGCAAGGAGAAATACACCCAGGAGAAAATAAACTCAGAATCAGGAGAGGAGGGGGAAAAACCCTACTCTAAGAGAGAAGGGTGGAGGGGGTTTGATTCCTGCAGCTCTTGTCCCTCTCACTGGATGGAGCACTCCGTACTTGATATCTCCCTGTTGGAAATGCAGCTGATTGATTTTCTTTCTGTTTCTTCTTTTGCACTTGTTTATTTTAATAAAGATAGATTTATTTTATTTGGAAGCCTGAAGCAAAATGTTCCCATGTCTCCACCCACCCTTCTGGCACTAAGCACTGATGGTTATTTCAGTGGTTATAATTTGATTTCTGCCTCTCCTGCTGGGCTGATGTGAGAGAAACAATATTTAGAGAAGCTGATTTTTAATATTATTTTGTTTTTCTGGAGTAAGAGAGACAGAGGCTGGGAGTGGTGTGAGAAGAGGGGAAGACAATCAGCAGGAATGCACTCAAGTTTTCTGAGCATTTCATTTCCAAGATTGCAATCTCTGATGGACAAAAGGGACAGGGTAGCTCAACTCATCCCTTGCTCTCTGAAGAATGAAGAGTGATGCATCTTTTGGGGCATTTCTGTGTTATTCTTGGTTAATTGCAGGGATTTGTCATAGCCTGAGTGATGATAATTTCCATTTTACAAGAGGGGAAACTGAGGCACAGAGGAGTAAATCAGGAGTAAATCAGTAGAAAAATCAGAATTTTTTCCTCCAGATCACCTGTCACTTAGAACAGTATCAGGAGCAGGACTGATTCCCAAATCCAGGATGTCATCACACACAAACCACCCACTTCAGCACTGCCATCTCTCAATTAAACTCAGAAAAAATGAGATTTTCACTGCTGTTTAGCAGCCAGACCTTGAGCAGAGGGTTTTACAAATAATTCATCTACTCCCCAGCTCTTGGTGAAAAGATCTTGTGTTTCGTTAAGAGGAAATTTTTTTTTGGCAGAGAAAAAAAAAATCTGACTCTTAATTTCAAGACACAGAATAAAAACTTGTCTATCACTTTTTTCTCTACTTTTTAAAGGATCAGCCTCCCTCTTTTTCCTTTTGTCTTTAATTTTTCTGGCTTCTAGAAAAAAGGCTAGAGTGCCTCTGTGCATAGCTGAAGATAATAACTTAGCTAAACATTTTTTTTTCTCTTTTAAAATATATATCAAGATTGCCTGCTGCACAGTTTACATTTCCTGCTGTGGAGACAAATACTTTAATTAAAATGGGAGAAAAAAACCCATGCAGAAAAAGAAAAAGCCTCTGTGAAAAGAATCCTAACAGGCCTGAAATGGGCAAATGAAGCCCTTTGGCAGCCAGGCTGCATTTACATATATGCAAATAGAAATATTTGGCACTATTTTGCTCAAAGCAAGGAGGTGTTGGTGAAAGCCAGGCTTTGAAAAAGACATTTTTTGAGAAAAGGTCTTTAAATGCTTCACCTCCACCTCCTGCAGCCTCTGTTCCAGTCCAGGACAGATGGAATGGTTTTAGATGATCATGTCTTGAGCAGAAAAAGAAAACAGAATTTTCTAAATGCTTTGGCCTTTACTCTTTCCTTCACTTAAGTGTAAAGCATTAAATTAATTCCTTGTGGTTGCTGGATTTGATTATGGGACTCCCTGTACCTGCTCTCCCTCCCTGGGCTTCAGCTTGTCCTGAGGGAGATCCCAGCATCAGCCAGGAACTCCTCTGTGTGCCAGGCTGGCCCAAACTCCAGGGACAGCTCAGAGGGATGGGGAGCTGCAAGTGCAAAATCACTGCTCAGACATGAAGTTCTTCTCCCAGTGTGGAGTTACAGGCTGAAAGATTCACATCTTGTTTTTTACTGCCAACGTTGGCAGTGCAGGGAAAAGGGAAGCCCTGTTTATAAGGGAGAGCACAGTGTGAGCCTGCAAGCCTTGTCTGAGGGAAAACACCAAGAGAACCCTTTCCTTGCATTTCTGAGCCAAAGGAGCAGCCTGTGCAGGGCACCCCCTCACTCCACTCCCACGGAGCCTGCTGTAGGTCTGCAGCCAGCAGAGATCAGCTTGTTCTCTCTCAGATATTTCTGGGAAACACCCCCAATATCTTTCCCCTGAAGTCCACTTCCCCTAAAGCACCCTGCCTCCCAAAGCACACCAGGCTCCCAGGGCTTCCCCTTCAAAGCCAACCACTGGGGATCACTGGAGCTCCTGGGCATGACCAGGGGGAGCAGCAGCTGCCGGCCCTGACTTCCAGAGGGTGACAGTGAGCAGTAGGACAGGCTTGGATGGATTAATCAGACTTCCAAAGATCTTTTTCCAGGCCAGGGTAGAGGTGGATTGAGAGCATGGTGGTGTGCTTCCCCCTGCTAAGCTGGGATTTGTCTCGAGCTCATCGAGGATAATTAGGTGATCACCATCAGCTGGGGAAGCTGAGCTCTCACTTTCTGCACCCTCCCTCTAAGAGAGCAGAGTCTTGTTCCTGCTTTTCCCCAGCCTGAGCCAGCAGGCTGTGAGCTGCTCTTTGCCTCTTTCAGCTGTGATTCTGTCCCTATATAATTAAGGCTGTCAGTCAAACTCAGACACCTAAACACCATCAACTCCATGGCTTAGCAGGGCTGATCACTGGACTTTGGTGCTTGGCAGTCAAAGCAGCAGTTGCAGGCTCCTTTCCCACGTTGGTGGGACAAACTGTGGGGCTGTGAGAGGGGAAGATCCCTGGGAAGCAGTTCTGTGCTTCCTGGACAGCCAGGACCCAGGTGTAAGAGGAGCTGCACTGACCCTGAGCACCCTTTGTGCTCCAGAGCCTGATTCCTGGGCTCAGGGTATGGGTGGGACCTGCCTGGCAGGGAATTTGGGTGCTTCTTTATTGTCTTGATGGGCCAGAGCACCCAGAAAAATCAAGGAGGGAAAGGTTTGACCCACCCAGCTCCTCTACCCCTCACATATTTCATGTGGCTGGAGGACAGCCAGGGGAGCAGCAGGATGAGGCAGAGTCTGTGCCATGGAGATGCCTCAGCTGGACTGCAGCAGATCCCCTGGAGCTGATGGTCACTTCCAGAGTGCCTGGTGGCCATCCCACAGCCTGGCTCTACCTGGAGCAACAAATGGGGCTTCCCTGAGGCCAGGGATTTTCTAAAACTCAAGCTGTTCACGGTCCTGACATAACTTTGGCAGTACTTCTTCATCTGTTTCCACCTAAATTCCTCTGTGAAGGAGCCCTTTATTTGCTTGGGAAGAGCCTGGTTGTTCATGGAACTGAAGTGTCCAGGAGCTGGGATCCAGGACAAAATGGTCATGAGCTCAAAACCCTGCACTTGTAGACTTCTCTAAGGGATCTTCTGAACTATCAGTGGTTCTCCTGAAATATCACTGGTTCTCAGGCCAGAGTCTGAGAGCCTTTAGGAAGGGATAGTATGAAATGAACTTGGTTTCTGTCACAGGAATTATCCTTTGTGTGGAGAAAGGCCTTTCTTGGCAGGTTTGTTACCCATGCCTTGTGTGTCTGGGGAATTCTGTTGAATGAATCTGTGTCTCAGTGGCTGCTGATGGGTGGCAGCAGCCTGGGGTTTGTGTGCAGATGAACAGGGACAGAAATAGAGTCAATTCAGTTGGGTGTTGCCCTCTGGCACGTGGATACTGTTCCAAGAGAGCCAACAGAATGTGGGATGCAGACAGTGATGAAAATGTCCCCTGAAGGGCAATCAGGAGATGCACTGTCCAACTGATCAGTGCATAGTGAAGCTTTGTCATGACTGTCATGAGCTCTGCCATGACATGAATGAAGAAATGAAATTAGAAAGGGAACTGGAATCCAGCCCTTCTCTTCTCTTGTGGCCAAACAATGGGAGGATGAATAAATCCTCCCCAAATGTGCACAGACAGAGAGGATTAACCAGATATAAAACACTGCTTCAGGTTTGGAGACCTGCTCCTACCATGAAAGAAGAATTTCCCCCCTGTCACAGCACTGCAGAGTAATTCTCATTCCAGCCTGCCCCACCACCATGCTGCAATCAAACCCCTTTTCAGAGTTTATTTCTGTCCATGGTTCCAGACCTCAGATAACCTGGTTCTCTGCTGATGAGCAGCTGTGCTGTGTGAGCCCTCTCACACATGTTGCTGTGCTTTCCCTGCCTGGAGACCATTACTGATAATTAGTTAGTGTAAAATGAGAGGAATTTTATTTGGCATTCCTTAAAACACTGCCTTCCCACAGCTCTCTGGCCTGGGGCTGGCTGTTACACCCACTGCTGCTGGAGCACAGCTTTCCCCATCACTGCATGATGGAGGATTATTTCATTAATGCATCTAATGATACTTTGTCTTTGGTGCTGACGATCTTTGTGGCAGTGCTGTGCAATCTTTAATTAACTTTGAGCCTGCCAGGCACTACGAGGATGTTGATAACCTGCAACAAATGCAGCAGAAGCTGGAGAGCCTGGCGTGGTAAAATGACCTTGTCCAAGGTCACACAGTGGCTGGGCTGAGCTTTGATGCCAAGTCTCCTGGTGAAGCAAGGCTGTGAAAAAAAGGACATTTCCCTGTTGCTGTAGAGTTTGGGGTGGCAAGAGCAACAACACAAAGACTCTCAAGTCTCCAGGACAAAATGAGCAATCTTTATTTTTCACCACCCTTTTTATGGACAGTTACGAGAAAAGAGACACGATTGGACATTGAGAACAACACCCCTAAAACGTTTTCACAAATAAACCACAAGTTGGGAAAACAACACCTGTGGAGACTATTTTTCACCCTCAAGGATTATTTTGATTCCTCCTCACCCTTTCTCAGACCAGAGTGACAAAGTTATGTGACTTGATTTCCCACAAATCCTGCTGCTGCCTGAGCTCTCACTTTCAGCATCCCCATTCCCCTGCTAAAAAGTGTGAGGTGGGGTAATCCAGGTGAGGAATGTGAAGTGTTTGTGGTGCAGGGAGCGTGCTGAGGAGCGTGCTGGCTGCACTGCTCAGTGCCAGGGCTGGCAGGGCACTGTTTACCTTTGCATTTGGCCGTGTTGGCTTTGTGTGAGCGGGAGCTGGGACAGGGACAGGCGTTGGATGTGTGGATTAGAAGTGAGGTGTCACACGAGGGCTGCCAGCAGGGAATGCACACACACAGGCACAGGGAAAGAGGGAGATGCAGAGATCTTGGATAGGCCCTGTGGTGGGTGAGGATTTGTTAAAAACTTTGTTAAAAACTGTGGTGATTTCTTCCATTCATAGCTTGGATTCCCATGAGTTCTGTGTTCATGAGCCTTCATCTTCTGACCACTTTTCCATAAGATGCTTNTTGGATTCCCATGAGTTCTGTGTTTTACCAGCCCACAGGCTCTGTGTTCATGAGCCCTCATCTTCTGACCACTTTTCCACAAGATGCTCCTGGTTTGAGTTTTGGAGGTGCTGCCCATGCACCTCTCCAATTTTATTTACATTTTTTTTTCATGCTTTGAGTGTGGAAGAAGCTGCTTGTCCCAGCTGCAAGGGTGTTGCTGGTGTCAGTATTGCAAAAGCATGAGTTTGAAATCCCAGAGATCTGCTACCACAGGAATCATTGCTTTGGACTTAACCCCTCCAATTGTGCCCAGAGGTCAATGCTGGAGCTTTGGTTACCCTGGAAACCAGGACAAAACTGTGCCAAGCCATGATTGCAATATGGGTCACTCAGGGTTAAAATAAAAGAGACAGAAAATGCCTCCCCTTCCAACTCAGGTGTTTTCCATAGGGGAAGCTGCAGGTTTGAGCAGGACAGAGTTTGTCCTGTCTCCTGTGGGGTGGGAGGTGAAGCCCTGAGATTCAGAGCACTTTGCTGGCCCCTGGATTCCACTGCTGACTGCAGAGGTGGATGTTGCACAGTCCTTGGGCAACCCCTTCCTGTTTTGTGAGCAGCCACCCTGTGCTCGTTGGTTCTTTGGGAAAAGCTCCAAAATGAGAAGCTAAGCCCATCCTTAGTCCCTGAGAAAGGGAGGGGCTGTGGGTGTTATACCTGCCATGGGATTTCAGATTGTTTCCTGAGCAAGTTGCAGTGAGGTAAAGTCATACTCATGCCTTTGGTAAAGGGCCAGGTTGAACACTCAGAGATTTCAGTGATTTGCTAATTGTTGGGAAACATGACTGTCTGCAGGAGGCAAGAAATGTTTGTTTTATTGTTCTATTTGAGAACAAATCCAATTCTGGTTTCAAGAAGTTGACACAGTCTTGTGGGAGGGGGATTTTGGGTGAGGACAGGTGAAAATTACCTTCACATCTCCTTTGAGGTCTTCCCATGGCTTCATGACCCTTCTTTTTTTTTCACATTATTGTTTCCCTTGGCATGCTATCAGAGCACTCCATGTCCCTTCCAGCCTGTTTTAAGCATGGAGCCACCCTGCCAAGGCTTTGTGTGATGAAGATCTTCCAAATTTAAGGAGCCACCTTAAACCACCACTTATATGTGCTGGCTCCTCTCCACATTCCACCTCTGGAGCCACATCATCTCACCCTCTTCTGCTTCCTTCCAGGATGCAGTTATGTTATGTTTATGTTTATGTTTCCCCTTCTTTCCTTCCCTTGTTGTTGCTTTATCCCTGGCCTGTCACCTTCATGGTTTTACCTCAGCTGCTGCCTCTCCAAAAAGCTGCCTCCAGCAGCAGAAAGGACCTACAGGGATGGATTTGCACAAGCACCTTGCTGCAGCCTCTCAGCTGGGTGTTCCTTGGGGAGAAGTCTCCTCCTGCACAGTTTTAGAGGGCAAACCCTAAAGGTGGGGGTTGGTTTGGTTTAGGTCAGGCTGTGTCTCTGCCAACAGCTTCATTTGGGGTGTGGGAACAGCAGAACAGCACCCACAGAGCTGCTCTGTCCATGGGAGGTGGAACTTCTGCTTTTCCTCACATTTCCTTCCTCCCCTCGCTGTGGTCAGGCTGCCAGGGTGTTTTCTGTGCCCTTTGTGTCACTCCTTTTCCTGGGGAACTTCCCTTCTGGTGTCTCAGCCCTGCTTCCTGACAGCTTTCCATGGCACCCTGTCTCATCATCTGCAAAGGGTTAATGCCCTTCCTGTGCTCCCTCTGCTTGTCGCTGCTTGGTTCCTCCCCTGTTGGAACAGAAGTGGTTTTGTTCTGGTCAGTTCAGGCAGCTCAAGGCCAAAGGAATGCTTTAAAAATCCCCCCAAAACATGCAGACTGAACAGAACTGAGAGAACAGCGGTGTTTGAATAAATTCCTCTTTATCAGGAACACTGCTTCAGGTTTTATTCTGTGCACAAACCAGTCTTTGCTCTTCAAAAAGCACAGAATAACCACCCAGGTTTTGTAGATTCCAATACACAGCACTCCAAGTGCAGGCAAACCTGCATCTGGGTCTGGCTCCACCACTCTTTTGGAATTCACTGCTTTGCAAGTAATGGAAGTGGGCTCTCAGCAGTGTGGACAATGAATATTCTGTGTTCTTCCCCTGGCAAATGCCATAAAAGTGTTGATATCTGAGAGCTGATGTCCAAATCATGCCATGACCTAACCCCAGGGAGGGTTTGCATTTTCTCTCAGGGTAATGTGTGCACAAGAACTTTGCCAAGGCTTGCAGGAGCTGGGTCTGCACTTTCTGCTGCAGCCATTGCAACACTTTCCTGCCATACAGGGTTCAAGTCGTGGCAGTGGAACCACAAACATGAGGCTCAGGAGCCTTGGCACTGGTCAGTGCCTGTGGCAGTGCTCTCAGCATCCACAGAAAGCAGTTTTTGCTCTTATGTCATGGTTTTCCCTGAGAACAGGGATCTGTAACCTCTCCAGATCCCCATTAGAGCTGCCCCTTGTTCCAAGCTTTCCCAGAGTGTCACAGCAGTGCTGCAGGGGCTCATATTTAACCATGCTTCATCTGAGTCCCCACATCAGCCTGTCTCGTGTGCAGTTTGAACAGTCTGAGCTCTGCAGAGCTCCGTGCCCTTCACACCTTTCCTGTGTGATAGTCTGAATAAATCCCTGCCCTACAGCAGAATCATGATTAAGAGAAGAGGGGGAGAGGAGGAAGAACGAGCAGGATAAGGCAAAGCCACAGCAATACAAAACATATGCAAATCAGGCTATGAGACACCATAATAAGGATGTAATGGAGGTGGAAAGAAAAGGAAAATAAGTCCTATTGTTGCTTCAGTAGAAAAGCCAGCATCAGTCTGAAGGTGGCCAACCCACCTTTCTCAGGGCTGTGGGAGGCATTTGTGCCCCCTCAAAGCACCATGTCCATACCAGGGCACTGTGGACACCCTCACCCCCATGGTGACAGTGAGTCCCTGGCTCTGGCCAGCCCGGGGGTGACCATGGCTCATCCCAGGCAGAAGGACAAGGTGCTGCTGAGCTGTTTGGGGCCAGCCTGCCTCTCTCCAGGGGTGCAGGGAGCTGCACTGTCACTGCCTGCCTGCCCATGTGTGCTTGGCAGGCGAGGCAGGATCCCTGCACCATCTGTGTGAAACCCTTCCAGCCATTTAGATTAAACATTGACTTCAGGAAAATGTAGGGCTCCTAATGACCTGACATAGTCCATATGGAGTAGCTGCCACAGATAGTGACTATCCTGACACTGATTAATCACTTCTTCTAGTAGTGTACTTGTCCCTGCTTACTTGACACAGTTCTTCCCTAATAGCTTTGGAATAGTTCTGGGGTGTCCATATGATCTTGGCTTTGGGGAATAGCCCATCTGATGGCACACATTGCCTACCCCAGTGTGGCTGATTTTCATCCAACCAACTTGGGCTCTGGATTTTTGGGTTGTTTTTCTGTCCCCTGCCTCAGTTGCATGGGCAGCACCTCAGCCATGCTGCCCTCTGCCAGGTGCCAGCTCTGGCCATGGGCTGTGCTGTGCAGCATGAGGAGACTGTGACTGCACCTCTGTGCCCTTCCTGGGCACTCAGAGGCACGACAGGCACCCTGCATTGCTCTGGAACTGCAGCTGGAGTCAGCCACTGCTCAGACAGAGAGAAGTGATGCTGGGTCCTCTTTGGGTCTGACAGCCCAAACTGAATGTGGAGTTTCTCAAGTCTGAGTGCTGTTCTCTTTTCCAAAGCTGGGACATCCAGAAGCAGAGGCAGGAGGTCTTCCAGGCTGATCTTCCATCGAGTTTTAGTTGTGGTTTCCCCATGCCTGGAAGTGTCCAAGGCCAGGTTGGATGGAGCTCTGAGCAAGGCAGGGGCTGGGACAAGATGAACTTTAAGGTCCCTTCTAATCCAAACCAGTCTGTGATTCCCTTGTTAGACCCACTTCACATGGGGAAGCATCACAAGTGAGAGTTCCAGGCGTGCAGGCTCTGTGGGTCCCTTCTTGATGAGAACAGTGCAGGCTCTGGGAGCTCAGCACTGCCTCTGTGCTGTGGCTGCAGGTCAGGCAGGGGTTACTGTGCAAGGCAGTGACTCACCACTTTCAGGAAGCAATGCATCTGTGGAACGTGCAGCAAAAAGATCTTCAAGATGTTTTCAGATTATTCTTTCCACTATTTTTCCTTGTAATTTATAGAAATCGGTTTTTTTTCCCAGCAGATTGGCTGGGAAAATTCAACTTGCTGTTAAATTTGTGCCACATTTCCTGTCACTCTTCCTTTCCACTCAGACAGCCTTTCAGACCTGGACAGGTGACTGACTACAAGGACTGTCAGGTGAAGCCCAGGTGACTGCCTGCACCCCCTGGCTCTGTATCCCTGCTGCAAAGTGGCTGATTTCAGCCTAATTCACCACAGGTGACTTCAAGGTTGATCCTGTGATAGTTAGGAAGGGGCTATCACAGTGGCCAGCCCATCTGTGAGCAATGCTGGCTCACCTGGTGTATCCTGAGCTCCTCAAGGACTTCTGGAACCTCTCATGGTGCTCCCCATCTTCAGCTCCACAAGTGCTGTGCTGTGTCAGTGCCAGCACCTCAGGAATGCTCCCCCCTCTGAGCCATCAATCTCTCCCCTCTGATCCATAGCTCATATCCAAATAGCTGTTAGACATGGCTTTCTCACAAAATAAGACCTGCTTTTGTTTAATCTTGAAATAGTTTGTGTCGTGTTCCTCAGCCTCTGTTTGCAGACAGACTGGGGGAACTGCAGGAGATGGCTCCTGAGGCAAACAGAGCCTCTCTGCAGGGTCAGAGCTGTTCATCTCCATGTGGTACTGGGTCAACTGTGACCTTGAAACCACCCCAGGTACAGACAATCCTGTTTTCATGGCACTTGTCTTTTCCAAGAGTTTAACTTTGCTTTTTGGCTGGAGTTAACAAATCATTTTCTTTTAAAATAAGCAAGTACAAGATGTTTTGTCAGTCCAGCTACATTGTGGCTGTCTTACACTCTGTATTACCTTGCTTGAGATCACAGAGGCTGCATATGCACTGTCTGCATTGTGTTACTTACATTATAATAACACTCAGGAGCACAAAGATGACTCAGGCTTGTGTTTCTGGAAACACACATTCTCTGTAACACCTCCTTGCTAAGAGACCTTTCATGATCCCACCAGCAAATTGCCAGAGTAGTGAATCACGTTTGATTTGAGATGTTATTCTTGCTGCTTTAAGAGATTCCACATGATCCTTTTGGTTTTTGTGAGCAGTCACAGGGACATTGTGGTTTATCCACGCTGCCGTGTGCCAGCTGAGCAACGTGAATTTAACCAGCACTGACTTTCTCAACTGCTGCCTGGTTTGCTCTGCTAACTTGCATGTTTTCTGCTAGTGCCCTGTCCCTTGCAGTGCCTGTAGGATTTGTCCTTGGACAAATTGGGATGTGTTTTGGGAACCTGTCCCTTGAGACAGCAGCACCTCCTCTGAACGCCCTTCAAGCTGCGCTTCCCACTTGACCTCTGAGCGTGGCTGTGGGAGGGATTTTGTGATGCTCCCAAACTCTTCAGCATCTTCAGTAAGTCTCCATTGAAATGGTAATTTCCAGGGCATACTTCAGGCTCATCTCAGCTTTAGATAAAAATTAAATGTGGATTGCCTCATTCCGCATATTGAATGCTGAGGGATGCACTCATTTGTTCTCTCTGCAGACACACGATGCTCTGCCAATTTCCTTAATCCAGGCACAGAAACAGTCAGCAATTGTTTCCATTCACTTTTGATTCCATCTATAAAAGGAAATACCTGCAATCACCAGAGGCTTTTCAGAGCAGGGATTTTGTAGAACTTGTCCAATTTCAACAAACTTTTTGTCTGCTGGCTTAATGGGCACTATCTGGCTGCACATCAGGGTGTCGGTTTTAGCTCCCATTGTGCTGCCATGTGTTTTTTTATTGCACAGATCATCAGTTATTTTAGGATTTCCCCATCTCTCCTAGGCTCTCTACTAACCTGTCAAAAAAAGTCTAACCCCCACCTCTGAAATAGTTTAAACTTTTCTTTTTAAGTGGATTGCTCGCTGGACTGATATTGCATCTTATATTTAATATCAATTTTCACAGACTTTCAGGAGTTGTCACACTTTATCCCATCTTCCTCTAGACCAATATTCCACCCTTGTCTCGTGTTTTTGCCACTTCTCTGTCTATGTGGTGTTGATAATACCCAGCAACCCCATGGCTGGATCCCCTGGAACATTTCTGAGTTATCTCCAGGAAGGCAGGAGGAGATCCATGAATGCACAACCGTTTATCAGAGTCAACGAAGGCAGGGAGCTTTATTAGAAGGCTCATAGCTGACTTCAAATTAATATTGCCCACTGTGAGCTTTTACAAAGCTTTTTTTTTTTTTTTTTTCCTGAAACAATGGTCTGCACTGGGAATTCAGCACTGAGATGTTCTGTAGCTGGGAATCAAACAGAGATTGAGGCATGACCAGGGCAGGGAGCAGCTCTAAGCCCAGCTCAGGGTGTTCGTGCCTGTCCTTTTTGCTGCCCCCAGCAACTTCTCCCACAGGAAGGGTGGGGAGGGGCAGAATTTCTGTGACCACTCTGTGAATCTCCTTGTGCCTGGCCATATTCCTGCAATAATTGCAATAAAGGTCCAACCAGATGGAAAAAACCTGGGTGTTTGTTCACAAGAGCTGTTTGTTCACAAGAGCTTGGCCAGAGATCAACCTGTGCTTACCTGGCTTAAGGAACCCTCTGCCACAGCTGAGCTCTTCTCCAGGACTTGCCAGGGTGAAGCTGGGAGCAAAGCAGGAGTGCAAAGGCAGAGTCACCCTCTCCAAGCAGGGCCTTTGAATGATGGGATGTGGAGCATGAAACTGGGCTCAGAATTGCACAAAATATTTCACTGGTTTGGGGTATTTTTTGCCAATTTGACCTGAGCTAATCAGAGGCAATCAAGTGACATTGATGAGACCCATATTCCTCTTTAATTTCTAGCCCAAACTGCATCTGACATTACTTTTTTTTTCTTGTTGTTTTTTTTTTTAAACATAAAAAAAATTCAAGAAGATCAGTTGACCCAGAGACTGTTGTAGAAACAAGACAGTGACCAAGTTTCACTTCCCTTCTCGTTCTCAGCAACTCTCAGAGAGAAGCAGGAGTGCTGAAACACAACCCCTGGCTCTGCAGGAGGTTTCTGTCTCCAGCTTTCTCTCTCCATGCTCCTTTCCCCTGCACTCCTGGCCTCCTGAAGATGCCCAGGAGAGGAGCCCTTGCTGTGGGGACACTCCTGGTGCTGCTGCAGCTGCCATTTGTCCTGTCCTGTCCCCTTGACCCCTGCTTGGAGGTAGGTGAGCTCCAAGGGAGCACAAAACCCTTCTCCTTCTCTGGTGCAACTTTTCCCTTTGCTTGGGAGATTTGTGCCTCAAGCCTTGTGGTTGTCTTAGGAAAGCCCAGCTTTTTTCTTTTCTTTTTTTTCTTTTTTTCCCAAGGTTGTTATCAGGGTGATTGAAGTATTTGAAGTAAATTCTGGTCTCAAAAAACATCTGAAAACCAGAACCAGCAGCAAGAACTTTTTCTTCTCTTTGGCTTTCTGTACCTCTGAGGGTGCTGCAGTGCACTGATTGTAATAGATTATATTTCCCTTGGAAGGGACCCAAACTTTGTCTAATTTCTACAAAACACAGATTTTTGCCTGGTTTGTGCAGTAGAGTGATTTCACCAAGTACCTGGCACTGACCAGCTCCTTTTGCAAAGCTTTGCTAACAATTATTTGTCAGAATAATATCTTATTTGCACAATAACTGTGGTTGAAGCTGCCTGGTTATGTTCAGGGGCAGAGAGCTGAGAGCTGAGGGCTGGTCCTGGACATGCAGTGTATCCATGAGTGTCCTGCTGGCTCTCCCAAAGGCTGCTGCTGGCTCATCTCAAGGAACACTGTCCTGTAGTTTTGTCCCAGCTTCAATCAGCAAGAAATGCAGCTCTTCCTTGGGGCTGGTTCTATTGGGAGTGAGAGGAATGCTTAGGCTGTGTAAGATGATTTCCTGAACCTCAGGGCAGCTCCTTTAGGAAGGAACTGCAAGGGGGGGTCATTCTGCTCCTGCTTTCCTGGCAGTGACATTTTCTGTCACTTCATGCAGAACAAATGCTGACCATGATGGGATCTGCCTCTGTTACAGGTCACCCCTGGCACAGCTTTCAGATGCACTGGACTGAACATCTCTGGAGTTCCTGATGGAGTCCCAAACACCACCCAGAGCCTGGACCTCAGTTTCAGCCATCTGAAATCATTGGGGTCAAATTATTTTGCATCAGTACCTGAGCTGCAGATTCTGGATCTTTCAAGGTAATGGATTCTATTATGTGGGTACTGGTTAATTTTTCTTCACCAGCTGAGTTACAATGGTGCCTTATTTTGGGGTCCATTGGTCTTGGCTGTTGGTTTTTTTTTCTTGTGACTTTGTCCCTGTGTCTGTCATTTTGCATATCCCCATGATGATGTGCAGCTTTTAGTCCTGTCACTGAGTGCACACCCTCCACCCAGAGCTGGGTCTGTCAGTCTGATCTTGTAGGCTGGGATGTGAGAAGGAAGATATTTCACTTGTCTGTGAACAAGAAAAATGTCAGACTTTTCACTGTTACAAAAACTCTGAAGTGGAACATCTTGGGTGAGCTGTTTTTCTAATCACAGTTTTAAAAAAAATATAACATGAAGGTGCATTCATTTTCTAAAAGGCTGCTTTAAAATATCAACATTTTCTCTTTTTCCCTTCTCCTCACATATCTGGGGGAGGAGATGGGGGAGGCCTATTAGCCAATTTGAATTGATGGATAATTTCCACTGGCTCCAGACAACAGTTTCTCTGGGTAAATTGTTTCACTGAGGAATGTCACTCAGTCCCATCACAGCTCCAGAGTGGCTGAGTGGCAGAGCCACATTTGCTGTGAGGCATTGGCTGGGTTATTAAATAATTCTGCTGGGATTCACTGCAGGATGGATTTGAGTCCCAAATTCTGGATCTTCCCACATCAAACCACCCTCATTTTCCCCTCTTCCTTTTCTCCTCTGGAGCCAGCACAGCCTGGGCTCTGCTCCCTCTGAACCATCCCCAGGAATCATCTGCTGCCAGTTGTGAGCTCTGCCACAGCTGCCCTGCTCTGGTGCCAGTGGGGCTGCCCAGATGTGCCTGAGGTGGCAGTCTGAGGGCTGGGGGTGCAGGGTGTGAGGGAATCCTGGCTCTGGTTGGTTCTTCCATCAGTGATGGTCATCACAAACCACTTGGGCCTGAACTGAAAGCTGGGATTCTTCTTTCCTGCTGCCTGCATGAATTTCTGATCCTCACCAGGTGTCCAGGCCTCTTGCTTTGAATTTAAGATTAGAGAGGGAGTAGAGGAGGAGGTGAGAGGAGGTGAGAGGAGGTGAGAGGAGGTGTCCTGCTGGAGGAACACTCCCTTTGCACATCCAGGGGTGCTGGCTCTGCCCAGCACAGCAAAGCCAAGCCCCCAGTGTGAGGCTGAGCCTGCGATGCCACAGCAGCACTCAGTGAACAAGGAAGGGACAGTGTTTCATGCACTTACATTTTCTTTTCATACCCAACAGGTGCCACCTCCACACAATAGAAGATGACTCCTTTATGGATCTCCACAGACTTTCCACCTTGATTTTAACTGCCAATTCCCTCCAGCACCTGGGCAAAGGAGCTTTCTCTGGCTTAACATCTCTGAAAAAACTGGTTTTGGTGGAAACCAACAGAACCTCTCTGTCTGAGCTGCCCATTGGCCACTTGCATACTCTGCAGGAGCTGAATTTAGGCCACAACAGCATCACTTCATTGAAGCTGCCCGAGTATTTCACCAACATGACCTCCCTCAGGCACCTGAGCTTCTTCTCCAACAGGATCACATCCATCTCCAGAGGAGACCTTGACGCCCTGAGGGGAGGGAACAGGCTCAACCTCACTCTGGTGCTGTCCTTGAACAGGATCAAATCCATAGAGCCAGGGGCCTTTGCAGGGATTCACCTGGCTGAGCTGGCTCTCAGGTCTGCTTTTGAGAGCTTCATGATGCAAACTGCTCTGCAAGGCCTGGCTGGTCTGAAGCTCAGCAGACTCATCATTGGGGACTTCAGTGACAGTGAGACACTGCAGGGCTTTGAGAGGGGGCTCCTGAAGGGGCTGTGCCAGGTGCAGATGGGAGAGTTTGTCCTGATCTGCTTCAGGGAGTTTGAGGATGACACAGACACTCTCTTTGACTGCGTGGGCAACGTCTCCACCATCCGCCTTGTGGGGCTGGGACTTGAGGAGATCTCACAGGTTCCTGCATGGTCCAGAGTGAGGCAGCTGGAATGCAAGAAGTGCAGCTTTGAGGAGGTGCCTGCCATGAAGCTGTCGCTCTTCAAGGAGCTGAGAGTGCTTCGTATTACCAAGAACAAAAGGCTCAAGAACTTCAGGCAGAATTTTGAGGGTCTCAGAAACCTGGAGGTGATGGATTTGAGTGAGAACAGCCTCACCTTCAGCAGGTGCTGCTCCCCTCGGTTTCGAAATTGTCCAAATTTGAAACACTTGAACTTAAGCTTCAATTCTAATATCAGATTGACTGGGGATTTCACTAATGTGAAGAATTTGTTATATCTGGACCTTCAGCACACCACTTTATTTGGTCCTGGCTCCTACCCTGTCTTTCTGTCCCTTCAGAGCCTGATTTACCTTGATATTTCCCATACCAAAACCGAAGTTAAATCCCAGTGTACGTTTTGTGGCTTGAACTCTTTGCAAGTGCTCAAGATGGCAGGAAACTCCTTTGAGGGCAATAAGCTGGCAAACAACTTCAAAAACCTAAGTCACCTCCACACCTTGGATATTTCAAGCTGCAAATTAGAACACGTGGATCAAAGCACTTTTGACGCCCTCTCTGAGCTAGAAGAGCTGAACATCAGCAACAACAAGCTCCTCACCTTCAGTCCTGGAGTCTTCCAGCCACTCCAAGCCCTCAGAGTCCTGGATTTCAGCAGGAACCAGCTGACTGTTCTGTTGGGCTCAGCCCGGAAAATCCTGCCTGGCAGCCTGGTCCAGCTGGACATCTCTCAAAACATGTTTGACTGCTCCTGTGTGCACCTGGACTTCCTGCAATGGGCCAAGGAGAAGCAGGAGCTGCTGCAGAACGAGCAGCTGATGCTGTGCCACACTCCCTCGTACGTGGCGAACGTGAGCCTGGTGAGGTTTGATCTGTCCTCCTGCCACATCAGTGCAGCCAAAGTTGCCTCCTCGGTGGTTGTGTTGCTCTGTGTAGTGGTGCTCCTCCTCCTGATCTACAAGTACTACTTCCAGCTCTACTACTCCGTGGTGCTGCTCAGTGGCTGCAAACACTCCGCAGAAAGAGGGGACACCTACGACGCCTTCGTCATCCACTCCAGCAAAGACCAGGAGTGGGTGACAAAGGAGCTGGTGGAGCCCTTGGAAGGAGGAACACCTCCCTTCCACCTGTGTCTGTACCACAGGGACTTCCTGCCAGGGGTACCCATTGTCACCAACATCATCGAGGAGGGGTTTCTCAGTAGCAGGAATGTCATCGCTGTCATCTCCACTGACTTCCTGGAGAGCAAGTGGTGCAGCTTTGAGTTGGACATTGCCCAGTCCTGGCAGCTGGTGGAGGGCAAGGCTGGGATCATCATGATCGTGCTGGAAGATGTGGATAAGGCCCTGCTGAGGAAGAGGCTGGGGCTGTCTCGGTACCTGAGGAGGAACACCTACCTGGAGTGGAAAGACAAGGAGATCAGCAAGCACATCTTCTGGAGGCAGCTGACAGGGGTGCTGCTGGAAGGCAAAAACTGGAATCATGAGGAGGTAAAACTCATGTGAAGAGAAAGAGGGGTTCTTCCTCCCCCATCTGCCATCCTGGCCTGGGCTGCTGGATGCTGCTCAGGAGCTGGTTCTGCTGGTTCTGCTCAGGGTCAGAGGGAGTGGAGGGAGGCACTGCCAAAGCACTACACAAACTCCTGCCTTGCTGGTCACCTTTGCCCAGGAACATTTGCAAGGTAAGGAGTGCCAAGGGCCAGGAGAGCTGCCTGAGCTCTGTGTTTGCCCGTGGCTGTCACCCACAGGTGGCCCAGCAATACCTCAGGGTTTTTGGCTGTAGCACCAGACCAAGGCTCTTCCTGTCATCTGGCTGCTTCTGAAACTGGATTTGGGTCCTGAGACCATTTACCCAGAGGAACTTCAGTCTGTTGCTTTGAGTGGATCCCAGAATCTCAAAGGCAGAGGAAAGACACAGGATTTTCAGCTCTAAAAACTTTGTGAAACAGAAACAAGGTTTGGATTCTAAAAGTCTTGTGCCTGCCTCCATGGGCAGCATGGCTGAGGAAACAAACCCTCCAGGGAGCAATGGGGCATCCTACAGCCCAACTGGCAGCTGCTCAGGGAACCTGAGTAGTTTTGTCACCAGGGAGGGAGGTTTCTGTCACTGGGAAATTTGCCCAACATGTTTATTTCAGTTTTCTTTAGACCAAGACCAAATACTGAAACCACCACCTGAAAATCTTATTTATATCCAGGTTATTTAGCATTTGAGAGGGCATTTTGGAGTTTTCTTGGGGGGATAAGAAATATGCAACACCTTTGAAATATTTCTTTTCTCCCATTGCTTCCCCTCATCCAGTGTTTGTGGATATGCTCTGGGACTGCCCTAAGCAAGCAGAATTGAGCCTGAACGATGTGTTTTGATGTTTACAGCCAGCCAGTTCCAGATTAAGCTTTTTTTACTCCCAGGCCCAGCCTTAATTCACTGTTGGAAGGTGCTGCAGGAGCCTCCAGGGTTTGAGATGGAGCTGAGCTCTGCCTGTCTGCTCAGCCTTCCCCAGGGGTCAGCTGCCACCTGCCACAGCACTGGGTGGGGAATTCTGCTGTTGTTGCACTGAGAACGTGCCTGACATTGCTGAGAACATTGCAGAGAGAAGAGATGGAGGGGCAAAGTCTGGGTTAGCTGAACTAAGTGTACCCCAGCCCTGGCCTGAATCAAGGGAAGGAAAGTCTAAAATGCCATGGAATCCTATCCCAGAGCACTCCATCCCCATGTGGGATACAGGAATACTGCTCTCTTTGTACCAAAGGCTGTGGTTGGCATTCATCACTGAATTACTCTGGTTTTAATCCTGCAAATCCTTCTATAATCAGTGATGATCAGAGGTAAAACAGGAGCAACTGAGTGGTGAATCAGAGCTGATATTTATCCGCTCACTTTTCCAAGCACCAGGCAGGGACATTTCCATGGAAGCAGGATCAGGGATCAACATCAGACATTATTGGATAGAGAGGGAGAGCCAGTTCCAGGCCTTGTGCTGGCAGCAGTTGAATCACAGCTCCCTCCCCACGTGCTGTGTCAGACAACACTACCAACCCCCCCACAGCCCTCCCTAAGCTGCTTTTGTGACCCAGGAGATGAAGATTTAATAAAACCAAGCTCCATGCCGCGTTCCTCTGCCCAGAGAGTTTGTTCTGCATCTGCTAAATACTATTCCAGCAATTCCCAAAATGAAGTTCTCCTCACCTCTGCTGGGATTGATGGGACCTGCAGACCTTCCTCCTCACCCGGGGATCCCATCTTCCTCCTCCTGGAGGGACAGAGGCTGCTGGGGATGGTGGGGGACAGTGACCAGGGCACAGCTCGAGGTTCCCTGACTGAGGACACAGCAAACATTGGCTCGAATTTCAGCAGCTCCAAGTTAAATTGGGAAACAAAAGAGGGAGAATTGAATAGAGTGGGAGTTCCTGCTCCTGAATTGAGCAGCACTGAAGCCACATTTCTCCTTCACTCTTTCTCTCTGTGGCTCCCCTGCAAACAATTCAGGGGATGTGCATTTCTGGCACAAAGCACAGAGTCCTATGATTCCTGATTGTAATTATAACAATGAGTTTCAGAAAGCCTCTGAGTGGTTCTGGGCATTTATGAAAGGGATTTAGGACAGTATTGTTTAAAAAGTCAGTGTTTTTTTGAATATCAAAGCAACTTTAGGAGAGCTGGAGTGATGCTGAGTTGAGGCTCCCATCAGTACAATTTTAAAAGAAACTGGTCATTTCTATTTCTCTTTCTATTCAGAGTCTCCACAGCAGACATGAATACATGAGATCCCCTGGCTTCCTTATTGTCCAAGAAAAGCCACAAAACCCATCATAATTTCAGCTGGCTCTCAGTGGTCCCTCCCAGCCTGACCCACTCTGTAAATGTGAGACCTGCCCGGGCAGTGCTGAGGTTTGTGAGTCCAAGATGGACAAGACTGTGTGAACCATTTCATGTTCACCATTTACCCAGCACAGACACAGCAGATGTTTCCTTTGAAGACTCAAAACACCTTTCCCTAATACTGTCAATGGGGGAATGTTGTGGTTCCCACAGAAACCCACGTACTCATTTGCCTTCATTGTAGGAAGCAAATGTCCAAAGGAAAACTCAACGTTCTCATGTTTCCAAAGCTGCTGGCATGAACTGTTTGAAGCTGCCCACTCTGCAGCAAAGTGGCTTTGATAGGATTTACTCACTGGGTGAAAAAATGAGCAGCCAAGCAAACGCCCTGCATTCATCTCTCATGTAAATATCTGAAAATATTCCAGTTTTTAAAGCATCTCTTTTGCCCAGGTCATAAAAACAGATGGAGACAAAGCTCCAAAGGGCTGTTGCATCCAAGTTATTCCATTAGCAATGAGGACATGCCCTGATTTCACTCTCAGCTTCATCTGACCCATGCAAAACACCAGCACAGGTGCAGCTCTGCACTCCCATACCTGCTGGAGGGTGCTGTCCCTGGGGCAGGACATCCTGGCGTGCTGGCACTGTCACCAAGCTGTGCTTTGCAGCAGAGCAATGCCCTCATCAGTGTGACTGCCTCCCTGCTCCCCACACTGCAGCAGCTGGGAAAGCAGAGCCGTGAGCAGCCCTTCCCAGCTGGGTGTGTGCAGGAGCAGGGCTGTGAGAACGCTCCCCTGAGCAGGAGCACACGTTTCCAGTGTCACTTCAAAACCCAGCAGAACGAGGAGGAGCAGCTGCTTTCCCTGGGCCGCCTGGTGCTTGACAGGAGCAGGTTGGAGCTGCTCAGGGAGAGCGTTTGTCCTTTGGGAAACGCTGCTTGGTGTGTGGTTGATGCAATTTAATGAGGTAGCGTGGTGCATCTCTGGGATGGGAATTGTCACAGCAGAGTTTCTGGTGTAGTGTTGCATGGAATTTTGGAACGGATATTTTTTCATGGAAACAGTGATTTAAAAAAAAAAAATGCTTTGGAGGGGCTGAAAAAGAGGTTTCTAATAAAAGTTAAATTGCTCCACAATGTCATTTTAAAAAATGTCTGCTGAGGCTTATGCTGTTGTTTTTCAGATTACATTTTCATTTTGAAATTTGTTTTTATTTACACAATCTGACTTGCCTCCCAAAACAACACCAAAATGTAAAAATCTTTCCCACACACCCAAAATAAAAACCTTGGATTTCTTTTTGCAGAATTTTTTTTTTTTTTTAACATGCTGAAAAGTATTTTTGGCAAAATGGAAATTCCTCTTCTACGACAGCTCTCACTGTGACCCTCTCAGAGTCAAACCTCACCTGCCTGTGCCCCATGTGCAGTTCAGGCAGCAAAAGCCACTGGCTGAACCCTTGGAATGAATTTCCCTGAGTGCCTTTTGCAAAACACCCTGAGTAGGTGCAGTGGATCGATGGGAGCTGCCTGAGAGCAGCTGAGCAGGGGAGGAAAGAAGCAATTCCTTAATAAGCTGTTCTTTGCCATCAGCAGCCCGGGCTGGGAATTGGGACAAATGACAGCAAAGCACGGCTGGCATCTGCCAGGAGCTGTCACCTTCCTCAGCCTCAAGGTCACACAGGGGGCACACCTGGGCCTGGCTGTGCTGCTCTGAGCACACACAGGAGCACTGCATCATCCAGCACAGCGCTGGTCTAACACCTGAGCAGCAAGGGAAACACTCAAAATGAACATAGGGGAGGTTTTAGTGCAGGATCCAGGGTGGGAAAGAGGCCACAGTTTTGGGTGGATCCCAGATGCTGGAGGTGGTTGGTCCCAGGGTTTCCAGCACTGACCAAAACACCTGCACGGCAGAAGGTTCATGGTGAGTCTGTAAGTGCCACTGGTAGTCAGAGGGATGGAAATGAGCGTTGCCTGAGTGTATTGAAGGGGTCAGGATGGGGACTGGCAGCCCACGGGGTCCAGCAAGGACGGGTGACTGGGATGGAAGGACTTGAGCATCTCTGGAGGGCAAAAGAAGCCCAGGCCAGACCTGCCTTTGTGCCTGCCAGCCTACCCAAAATACAGAGGGACTGACCTTAGGTCACACAGCTTTTGTGTGACCAAAGCCTTGACCCTGTTCACAGATCAAACAGCAGGGAGGGGATGTTCAAACCCCACACTTCCAAATTCTATCCACCAGAGCTGTTCAAAATCCATTCATTGTTGGTGATGGGGAGATCCTCAGCTGAGGTAAAGGGTCACACTGTGGGACTGGAGCCCAGGGCCCTCCAGGGAGAGGATTTCCCAGGATAACACCTGCAGCCTCCCCTGCCTGCAGCTCCTTCCTCCCTTATCGCCACATCTGGAGTACTACTACAAATGACAATGGGGTATTGTTAGGCAAAAGAGATTTAATTGCAGCCTACACTCCCTGAGAGGGTAAGATCGGCTTTTCTCCAGATCTAATCTTCATTCTTCATCGTTTCTTCTCTCCTTCTCATCCCTTCCCTCTCCTGGAAGTTTCTCTTTTCTGTCTTTCCCAGCCAGCAGCAAGTGACCAACCTAAAACGTAGGAAAGAGGGAGGGGTGTCCTTGTCACTTCTTCTTTTTCTACATTTTTAATAGCCTTTAAATCCTTTGGAGTGTTGTGTCCCACAAGGAAGGATTAGCAGTAATTCCCCTGCCATCTCCTGCTTCCGACGCTCTGACAATTCATTCTCCTGAGATCCCCTGCACTCACTGCTGAATTCATTAACCAGAGGACACTTTGGGGGAGTGATACCCCGTGTGCCCCCTCCCTGCAGCCTGAACACCCCCATCCATCCACCACGGGCTCCTGGATCAGCACTTCCACTCCTCAGCGGCCCTGAACAGCCCCAAACCTGCCCGATGTGGGATGCCCCGGGTGGTTCAGCTCCCCCTGCGAGATTCACAAGGCAACGCTTGGAACTCACTCTCCTTCCATGTCTCCCGATGGATCTGTGGGAGCCTGTGCCCCCTCCCCTGCTCCACTCTGCAATCCCTCTGTTTGCTTTTCCGAGCACTGCCTCAGCTGGGAAGGGCTCTCCACCACCTCTGCCGGCTCTGGATGCTGCCAAGCCCCTCTTTTTGTCAGAAATCCCCTGAACTCTGCCTGTTATCTCTGCCCTGCTCTGCTTTCCCTGTTGGTGACATGGGGCTCACAACCTGCACTGTGATTTACCAGAGTGGAGCACTAAGAGACAGACAGGGTCTAGATCAGAGCCCGTGGAAATGCACTTTCTGTTCCTCAACTCCATTTCCCTCATCCTGGCATTTTGAAATCCTCCTCTACAGCTCTCCCCCAGGCCAGCGATGTCTGTCTGAAGCCAGATCCTTCCATCCCCTTTCCCCTCACTGGTTCCATTTGTGGTCACTTAGATTTTGCTTTCTTTAAGGGAAATAAGTGCCCTGAGAGTAGCACAAAAAAAGGAGCAGTATTTGGCCCTCAAGACCCTCTTTGCAATTCTGCTTAGCACAAAAAGCCTTCCCTGCCCAGTTTTTTCTTCCTGCCATCTCTTCTCTCATGCTGTAAGTATTAAAATAAGCTGTTAATACAAAAACCCACAGGCTTCCCCCTCTCAGCTCCTCCTGAGATCGTGGCCCACATCTTTCTGTCCTGCACAGAGTCAGCAACTTTCAGTTCCCCACCTCTTGCCCCTCCAGCAGCCTGGATTTCGCCTGGTGCTGAGCTGGGCCAGCCCCACTCTCTGCCCTGTTGGTTCCCCAGGTGGGTGACAGGATTCACCCCTCAGCCTCAGCCAGGAACTCCTGAGCTGTGTGATCCAGAGCCCTGATGCTGAAAGGGCCCTGGCTGAGCAGCCACCCTGTGCTCTGGCCAGGGTGATGGCCACAGGGTGCCCTGTGTGATGGGGAGGTGCTGTGGGCTCTGCAGGTGCCCTGGTGTCACCTCTGGGGCAGTGACAGGGAGAGGAGGATGACAAAAACGCTGGGACTGAAGCCTGAGCCAGATGTGTGAAGTTTCTTGCCCCCCTCGATAGCCATTTCTCCTGGAAAAAAAAATAAAAATGAATGTTTTATAAAGAGCATCATGAAAGCAAAGTATATGATGATTTCAGTGTGAGAGATAGGAGCATCCCCTTGGATTTGCCTGCCTGAGGTTATTTACCTCAGGAAGCTCCTGAATAAAAGATACAAAAAAAAAATACAGCAGAAAGCAGCATTATTTGCTCATTTCAAGACATGATGGGAGGCAGAAAAACATTATAAGGGGTATCTTTGAGTCTTGCCAGCCTGGATTTGTCAGGGCAGCGTTTTCAGGGAGCGCTCTCCGGGTGACCCAGTTTCTGAGACACAGGCACAGACACACACACGTCCACACACACAGAGCCCAGCCACAATCCACAACTTTAATAGCTCTGTGACATACAAAGGAGATTTTGATGCAAAGTGGAGCTGACAGAGAAGTGGAAGAAGTATCTTTTTTTTTTTTTGCCTTTTTTTTTTCTCCAACCAGTGCCAAACAGAGATTACAGTCAAGGTGGTTTCAACCTTCAGCAAGGACTGATGTTACCGTGGCTTCTGCTTTTAATGACATTTAGCAAGAAGCAGCAGCTCGGGGAGGGGGGAACAAGGGTTTTCTTTTCAGGAGGAATTTACTTGGGCTGTCAGGATTAAAGGCAGGAAGCGAATGCATGCGGGGCTGCAAAGGGGACTCAGTGGCTTTGCTGCTGGTCAGGCCAGCACAGCTCTGAGGCAGGGGGTGCCAGCCCTGTCAGGCAGCTGATAAAACATCTGGGGACGTGGAAGGGTGCAGTGGAGAGATGTCATGGCATTGTGGTCACGCTGTCACCTGTGGTTTCCTGGCTGTGGGGACACGGAGGTGATGTAGCAATAATCTCTGTTTTGGAAAAGATCCCCCACCCCCCGAGGGTGAGGTGGCTGTCCCAGCTGGTGGGTGTCACTTCTCACCACGGCTCCTTCAGACTCTTCCTTAGATCCTGCAGGGAGCAAACAAACCTGGGTGGGTTTGGCAGGACAGGGTCAGGCTGGATTGATGCACCCACCTGTGCAGCTCAGAGCTGGCCCGGCTTGGGTCCAGGCATCCCCAAAAGCTCCTAAATCATGCCAAATTGTTGGGTTGAGTGCACCCAGGCTGATTCCATGTCCTCAAAGCAACACAAACTTTATTATTGCAGCTAATGGCCTCATAAAACTTGGGGCTCAGCAAGGAGCTCTACTTGGGGAGGAGGGAACAGCAGGCAAAACATCCTGAGAAGAATAATGCTGGGTCAAAGTGCATCCCTTCTCAAGCTGTCCCAGGATTCATTGGGGAGGGTCCTTGGAGTGGTGTTTTGTCTTGGGCCTCCATTTAGAAAACACTCCTCAGCCACAGATGAGCTGGGGATGCCTGCAGGAAGTTGTGGATTCAAACAGCAAAGGCTGGGTGGGTGAGGCAGCACTGAGCCCTGATGGGGAGAGCTGGCAGAGGGCAGTGGGCACAGCTCTGGGGACATGGTGCCACACAAAGAGGCAGGTAAGAGGAGAAGGTGCTGCTGTCTGTGGGAGTGGTGCTGCTGCAATTCCCATGGCCCTGCAGTCACCTGAACTCCAGCAGAGGGGGGTTTGTGCTTGCTGGACTGAGCTGGGAGACCCTGTCAGCAATCCCCTGGTCTGGGGAGGCCTCCAGGCTGCTCCTCTGCAGAGATCCAGACTCAGAGGCTCTGGCAGGGACTGTCTGCCCCTGGGGACTGACAGCTCAGAGTGAAGGGACCTGCACAAAGTGCTCAGGTCCAGCAGGAGGCTCTGGTGTGAGAGAAAACAAGCCAAGGTCCCGCACCTTGAGCAGGGTGCTGTGAGAGAAGTGTGGCAGGATTGGCTTATTTTTGGTAAAGCTGTTTGTTTTGTGACTCGGGGAATTTTTAATGGGGCAGGTGGTGGGGAAGATCCAATCCTCAGTGGTGAGTGCAGAGCCATGCCATGGCATGCAGTGGGGAAATGCAGCCTTGAGCTCCAATTTCTCTGCTTGGATGGGAATTCCTCTCCCCTCACCCCTGCAGCTGAAGGGGACAGCACCCACCAGCCCAGGGACCCCCTTCCCTGTGGGAGGAACTCTGGGGGCTCAGAGCAGGAGCATCAGGCACTAAGCAGGCTGCTCTCCCTGCCTGCATGCGATGGAGCAGCGATGGCTCCATGTTTTGGGGCTGCTCTTTGCATCCGTTATACAAACATGGCACAGGGGAGATGACAGCAATATGTGTCCCCCTGACACCCAGAGAATAAAGTGATATTGCTGTGAAAATGAGGCTGCTGCTGCACGGCTCAACTCTGAACCTTCCCTCTGAGAAGGAGCTATGATTAGAATCTCATCTCGCTCTCTGTTGCTGCAGAAGAAAATCCCACCCAGCAGCAACAGAACTATTTTTAAAGGCCTTTTTTTCCAGCAGGCTGTGAAATGGGGATGGTGAGAATCCTGCTGGTGCCGTGGAATTCTTTCAAACCCCCTTGCAGAAGGGCACGGAGCTAGACTTGGGGAACGTGACTCTGAGAAAGGAAGAGGCAGAATGTTCTTGCCAAGTCTGAAGCTCGAGCCAGCTCCTTGCCTTGGGAAGCTGAATTTCAGCATCTTCTGGGTCTGTTGGGCTTTGATTTTTTCAGGTTTGCTGTACCTGAGTCAGCTGAGGCACCTCCAGATGTCAGAAATTTGCTGAGAGAGACTTGTGTGCTTTGAACAGAGGGGCACAGGGGTCCATGGCATGGGAGCTGTGGGCAGGAACGTGTCCCAGGGCAGGAACGTGTCCCAGGGCAGGAACATGTCCCAGGGCAGGGCCATGTCCCAGGGCAGGAACGTGTCCCAGGACAGGGACATGTCCCAGGGCAGGAATGTGTCCCAGGGCAGGAACGTGTCCCAGGGCAGGAGTGTGTCCCAGGGCAGGAACATTCCCAGGGCAGGAACGTGTCCCAGGGCAGGAACATGTCCCAGGGCAGGAACATGTCCCAGGGCTGCTGTGCTCTCACCCAGGGCTCTGGGAAGGGGCTGCCTGCAGCTTCTGGGCACCACAGAGTAAGAGATAAAGGAAAAAAACCCAGGCAGACAAGACCAAGAGGCTGAAAGAGTCAAGTCCTTGGGGTGTGGGGTATGATGAGCTGTGAATTCTGGGCTGTCAGTGCCAAAAGGGTTCATTCACCTCCGTTTTGGAGGTGAATAAATGTACCCAGAAGCCTCAGAGGTGTCTGGGGATGGGGAGGGAGAGGCAAGTGTGGGCTGGTGGAAGCAAAGCCCCACTTTCCTCTTGATATGCTGCTCATGGATGGGGTTTGACGCTGTTCAAACATAATTTGCTCTCCCTCTCTGGATGGAAGCAGGGAAGTGTATTACATTTATCTTAATAAAACAAGGGGCTTTGGAAGCAGGGGAACAGATGAAGCCTGGCTTTCCACGCTCGTGTCCCGTGTGGATTCTCTGGCTGAGCTCAAACCACACCCTGGAGAGGGATGGGAAATGGAAGGGCAATGGCAGAAAGTGCCCATTTGAGAATATCCTCCTTTCTAAAGCTTGTTAGCACCTAATTCCTCAGGGATGCCTCTTCTTCCATCAAATCTGATTGCAGGCCAGCAGGTTTGGAAAGCTACTGCACTGTGCCCATGGGGCAACAAACAACCTGGTAAACCTTCTTTCCATGGGGAATTATGCTAAAAAAGAAACAGAACTGACCTGAAATCCCAACAAATGATTTGTCAGTACAGAGTTTGACCCATATGTCTGTGATTTCCATGCTGGCATTTAGCACCAGGGCTCTGGTGCTTGGAGATTCCCTGAGGAAAAGTCCCACTTAGGCTGGACCCTGGACCATCCAGGCTGCATTAAATCCATGTACCCAGCCACAAAACCACTTCCCATTCTGTATAATACAGGCCAACAGAGAGCTGAAAAATGTTCCCTTTCTGTATAGAAAGACTATTTTTAAAATTGAACAGTAAGTTAGTCCTCTATTGACTTTCAATTTCTATCCTCTCCCATTTCCATAGCAACTCTGGCCATTTATGCATTTATCTTCATATTTAACTTCCCTCTCTCATATAATTTCAAGTGGACTCAAGTGCTGCAAAAGGGTTAAACCAGTCTTTCAAACAACTCGCTGTTTTTAAGCAATTACTTGAAAATACATATATGTATGTGTATTTATATATACACTGGGCTAAATTGACAAGTTTGTGGTTTAATGAAAAGTGCAGCTCTGAATATTTGCCCTGAAAAACCCTTCAGGGCAGTAACAAGAACAAGTCACAGCCTCTCTCCTCTCACCTTTCTTTGTGTTATGGCTGTGTTCTCAATTCTTCTCTGCAATCTAAACTTGCAGCTGTGAGAGCTGTGGCAGTCCCAGGCTGGGGATTGGCTGAGCTCAGGATTTGGCAATTTGGGCTGGTTTTCATATTCTTTGGGGTATTTTTGTTTGTTTGTTTGTTTGTCATTTTGTTGTTCTAAATTTTGGATATTTTTAATTTGTTTGTTTTTGTTGGCTTTTTGTTTGTTTGTTTTTTCCCTTTTTGAAGTATTTGGGGTTTGTATGTGCATTTGGGAACAGTCAGAAGAACAAACCTTGTGTTTCTGGGCTCGGGGCAGAGACGTGAGTTCACCATGACCATTTACAGTGAGAGAGTTGTCCCAAGGATCTGGAGGGGTTTTGGTGGGAATGCAGTGACCTTCTGTGGGACTTGGCAGTCCAGGAGAGCAGCCAGGAAATCAGGAGAGCCTTGGGGAGCCTCCATGCAGGACACCAGAGAGCCCCTCCAAGGGCTGCCTGAGCTCCTGAGAGAGCAGATTGGCCTTGCAGCCTTGGCTCTGTCTGCATCAGGCACTGGGAATAAACCTTTAAAGTCAAATCATTCTCATCCAAGTCCACACCTGAAATCCCCTCCCTGTATTTTCACAGAGGTTTTTAGCTGCAAGCTCCTGTGGGGTTTTCATCCTGGGACTCTCCTGACTCTCAATTTCCATCGTCATCCTGCCTCTCCTTTAGTGCCTTCCCAGCCCTCCTCCATCCAGATGATTGTTTTTACAAGGGAAAAAAAAATATCCCCCTGTCCCCAAGAGAACATGGATGGATTAATTAGAGCACAGAATAAACAGGACATGTTTCCCTGGAGGGACACATTCCAGGGGAACACAAGGTGACCACGCTGTTTTGGGACAGCTCTGTCCTCCTGGCTCTGCTCACTGACAACCTCCACAAGGACCTGCCCAAGTGACCAAGGTGCTGAAGTGCCAAAGGCATTTTAAATTTTTTATTTTAATGGGCCTGGGAGTTTAAATCTCATTGACTTTCAAATGGACTGTGCAGATCAATGCACCAGGCCCTGACAAGGCAGGGGGGTTTCCTACAGAACGTCCTCCTGCACTGCAGCCACCCACCCTCACTCTGCTCCAGCAGCTTGGGATTCAGGTTTGATCCTCCCCTGCTGGGGGATTTCTGCTGAGTCCCACAGCCAGACCTTCCAGTTGTGTGCAAGGATGTGAGTAAGCAACTGGTGGAACTGTTGAAGTTATTTAAGTGCCTAATTCCCATTGAAACCTGCTTAGATGCACTTGAAAATCCTATTAGAGCACTTGCCTGCACCTTTAAGCACCTGAACACCTTTGAAAATGCATTCTTTGATCATTTAGGGATTGAAGGGCAGAGTGTTTCCAGAGGATTTGTGCTCCTAACTCACTTGCTGCTCCCAAAAGGAATCCCTGGTTTTGTCTGTGCTCTGCTGATGTCCCATGTCACCTTCCCCTTTCATTGCATCCCTTGTGTTGTTCCCTGGTGAAGGACTCTAAAGAATTCCTCCCCCTGCCTTAGTGTTGACACCTTCCTGAGTATTTGCAGGGCGTTATTAAATCACCTCTTCACTCATCCTTTATCTGAGCTGTACATAATTAGTTCCTTTAATCTTTCTTCATAGGTCAATCCTTCTAAACCCTTAATCATCTTTATCTCCTTTTGCTGGAGCCCCTCCAATTTGCTGACATTTTTTTTTCTTTCTTCTTCGTTTTATTTTGCATCAAGAAACAACAAAACCTCCAAGTTCCAGGGGCTCTCCAGGCTCACTGATTTCACTGTGGGGCTGTGGTTTCCCCATGGGGTTGCCCCTTTTTGCTTCTGGCCCAGCCTGGGGAACAAAACTGGTGCTGGGAGGGAGAAAACCATCCCTGGAAGTGTCCAAGGCCAGGTTGGACAGGGCTTGGAGCACCCTGGGATAGTGGAAGGTCTCTGCCCATGGCCAGGGTGGGATGAGAACAGCACAGACTCTTCTGCTTGGCTTGCAAAAATCCTCTTTCTGTGCTTCACATTTTTAAAAAGTCTTTTATTTAGATTATATTTGTCCTCAATTCTTCACTGCAAGGGTCTGTGAACCCATCTCAGCTGATACCACACTCATCTTCACAAATTCCTTGGCTGTCACCAGCAGGATGAGGAAACTGAAGCACCATGGAGGGGATGGAAGGCAGACCCTGGCAGCAGCTGCTGCCCTGCTCTGTCTGAAAGCACAGGACAACCACCCCAAACCAGCAGAATTCCTGGGGGAACAGAAGGGATCTGTGACCAGATCTAGTTGGTCTATTTAGGCAGTGCTTCTCTTGGTTGTCTCATCCAAACAAACACTTTCATTCCTTGGTGGGAGCACAGCTCCTTCCTGCCGGGCAGGCACACCAGGCTGCTCCCTGGCACACTCCTGGCTGGAAAGCAAAGGATTCCTTCAGCTCCTTTCCTGTTATTAATCATAAGTGACCTCTGGGTTGAACTGATTGCAGAACCAACCAAAGCCATGAGAGTGTGGTAGGAATTCTCAGCTCAAACCTGTCTTGTGGCACTCCTAAAACACTGGAAGCCTGAGCCTGCTCCTCTGAACTGGGAGCTGTGAGTGACCATGGCCAGCCTCGGGGGACAGTCCCAAAGGTTCTGTGTCCCTTGGTGCTGGGGAGCAGTGACAGAGCCACCACAGTGATGACAAAACCTGCACCTGGAGGGATCTCTCATCCTGCAGAGACTTTCCCTTTCCCCACCCAGCAGAACCTGGCAATGGGGTGTGACACCCACCCTGCCCCCTCACACCTGGGCTGGCACTGCTCAAACCAGGTGAGATGTTGCTGGCTCGGTGGAAAGAAGCTGTGCTCTGCTCAAGTGGCTCCCAGATGTGCTCCAGGTGTGCTGGGAAGGCTCAGGCTGTGGAAGTGGACTGGTTAACCAGAGGCTGTCCCTCCAGAGTGCTTGCAGGTGTCCCCTTGTGCAGAGCGAGGATGGAAAGGTGCGTGTTTATGCAAGTGCTCCAGGAGATCTGGGGAGCTGCTGACAGGGAACTTTGTGCTTGTCAGGGATGTGGAAAACTCAATCAATGCAGCAGGAGTCACCCTGAGCCTGAGCAGTTCAGGGGGCAGTGTGGCCCTAGAGAGTAGATGAGAAGCAGTTGTGGTGTTGCCACCCCTTTCCTGTGCCCCTCCCAAAGCCCAGCAGGACAGAGCAAAGCCCTCAGGGAGCTTCACTGCTCCCTGGCACCAGCAGCAGGCAGAAAACTCAGGGATGCTTCCAGTGCCCTGCATCCCTGGGAAGGCCTAAAGCTGAACAAGGCTGGTAAAAAGAAGAACTCCAGGCCATTTCCAGTCTAGGAGCCACGTTGTTCCTCTGCCTGCAGCAAGGGCAGGTGAGGACTGCCTGTGTCACATCCTTTCATTGACTTTTATGGAGCCCCATCCATCCACCTCCTCCTGCTTGGAACTGCCACAACAGTTCCCAGCCCTCTCTGAGCTCTGATGTTCCCAGATGGGGCCATTAGGCTCCCCAGGAGTGCAGCTGTAAATAAGTGCAGCAATGCCACCCTGCAGGAGCAGCTCTGCCACCAGCTCTGCCTGGCTCCTGCTCAGCTCTGCAGTCACAGCAGGGGCTGGGGCTCCCTCAGGGCTCCAGAACCAGCAGAGCTTTGCAGCAGCTCCAGTAGCAAAGGCTGCACTCTACAGAATCACAGAGTGCTTGGGACTGGAAAGGACTTTGGGTTCATCTTGTTCCACCCCTGCCATGGCAGGGACACCTCCCACTGTCCCAGGCTGCTCCAATCCCTGTCCAGCCTGGCCTTGGGCACTGCCAGGGATCCAGGGGCAGCCACAGCTGCTCTGGGCACCCTGTGCCAGGGCCTCACACCCTCACAAGGAACAATTCCTTCTTAATATTGACTCTAAACCTCCTCTCTGTCAGTTTGAAGCCATTCCCCCTTTGAGCTGAGACAACCACTAAAGCCAGAGCAATCAGGGCCTGGCTGGAGTGGGTTGGAACCACCCTGTGTCTGCCACTGCTCCCTCAAGTGTCTGTGTCACCTTGCTGGACTGGTTTGGAGTTGTATGTCTGAGTCCTTGCAATGTGGGAATGTCTTCTGCAATGTGAGCAGCCCCCACACCACACAGTTTTCAGTGGAACCTTTACCATAATGGAAATACTAAGTTTATCAGTGTCTTTTTTATTTTGCCAATAAAAGTAGCACCATCCTGCCCTTCACAAGATCCTTTTTCTGCACATTTCCCATCAGAGGAGAAGTGTAGTTGTGCTGCTTCCCCCACCCAGCCTGTGTTCAGGTGG
>VWYE01000033.1:32725-310226 GCA_013398995.1 Alaudala cheleensis | reverse complement strand
AACATTACTCCAGTACTAAATCCCACACTCACAGCCCTCCACCAGGTACTAGAAAGAAAATTAACACAGACAAAACCAGAACACATAGAAATTCCATTTTCTGATAAGTGTTTTTCCTGAGGAGTTACAAAGTTACACTACTTATCTCTTTAATGTGTACCCAAGCTCAGAAAACTTGTAGAATTTGCCATAGTTATACAATTCCTGGAAGTAAAGAGCTACTGAAGAATTTATAACAGCGCTTGCCTCAATTCATTTTAGACTCTTAGGAATATTTTTCAAAGGTGATGAGTGGATTTAACACCTTTTGACTTAAAAAACTGGCAACAGATTTCTTTGTCTTTGGAAAACTAGATTTAGTACTGTTTTATTTAAATCTGAGTTGAGGAGATCTATTATAGTCAAGCAGATTTGAAATAGTTTGGTTTTCATTTATAGCAAAGCAGCAAATGTTGTTAACAATGTAGTACATCATGACAAGTAAATTGAAGGTGAAGTAAAGCCAGAAAAAGCTCAATCTATATTGAATGCAGACTTCAAGTCCATCTGAAGGTCGTACAGAGATAAGATGAAAAAAAGCATAGCACAGACATATAAGGCTGCCTTTACTCTTTCAGTTTCTATTCTGATAGTTTGGGGATAAAGCCATGCAGATATGTCAGGATGAATGATTTTTGGCTTTTGATTTCAAGAAAGTGCCCTTGTGGGAGTCTGCAAAAGAGTAAATTAATGGAAGGAGATGCTTGAAGAGGCTAAAGCATTCTATGTAAGAAATTTGTAGTTACAACTTAAGGGTCAGATATGACTTTCCTCAGCTGAAACCTCAGTACATGTATACAGTTTACATTTTAATTCCTTTGGAAGATTTTATAGATTACTACAAAGCCATTTATCACCTAATCAGAAGTTTCAAAATTAATCTAAGTGTATTTCAAATTTTGTAGTTGTATTTTCTCAAATGAGCCACTTAATGTACTATGTCTTGGTCTTGAAGCTCAATATGTATAGTTATGATGTACTGAAAGAATTTATGTACCTTCTAGAGCCAGGAAAATACTTTTATATCCAAATGTTTTACACAGAGATATCGGGCATTGCTTTAAATCACATACTCTGTTTTAGCTTATTTACCATGAAGATGCAAACAACCTTTTTATCTTTTTCCCTTAAGAAATATTAGTCTACTATTCTCATACCTGCTCATAAATCTGGTAGTGAAAATACTGTTTCCATAGATATTCTGGTTGTTTCCCTCTCACCCAGCTTCATGTATTCTGCATTTTATATGTGTACACACTAGCTAGTAACCCAATGCTCTCTTCAAGGTCAATAGAGAGCAATATATAGTGATTCATCTGACCTATTTTAATCATCTATTTTAGGATGAGATGACTCATGCTTTGAAAGTGCCAATTTTACTCCACTCACTGTGAAAAAGTCTTGACAACTAGCTAACATGAAAATATCTGTACTGCTGATGTCTATATTTGTGATTTCACAAATGCCATTCTATGTGCTATCTTCAGAACTCTGATTTCCCCATCCTTTATTTATGAAAATTCTAGTCATCCAATCATTGAGCCAAAAAAGAATTGTACAGCACTGCTGAATATGCATGTACCGTAAGTATCAACTAGTTAGTAACATATTTTAAACAATTTCCATGAAAGAAACTCACATGGTTGACTGAATTCATAGACTCATTTTTTTCAGAGGGAAAGAGCTTCAGAAACAATTCTTCTGTTGTTGGGCTAACAGAAATTTCACTCAGGAGAAAATATTTTGGTATATAATTGGTATTAATATACTCCAAAGGTAGACCCCTGTCTTTCATATGATTGGATGAAGTCTTGTTATTGTAAAAGTATTGGAAAAGCAGTATCCACACAACTTTGGCTGTTTTGATAAGGCTGACAGGCACTGTACCTTCTTAATCACATCTTAACACTGAAAACAGTGTTTTGTATGAAGCCCATCCTGAACAAAGTTCCTGTTTAATGTGTGATGGGAACAAAAGTTGTTTGACAATTTGTAAAAAAATGCAGTCATTAAACATTATGACAATTGGGTGTATACAGTGAAAGGTGGAAACCTGCAGACAAATTGACCTTTTTCAGTACCTTCCTTCCTGCATATAATGAATGTGACATTTAGTATAATGATATCACTTATCTTTTTGGACATTACTAGAGAGATGAATTCTCATCATGTGGGAATGTGGGAAACTACTGAAAAGATTTCTAAACCTAACATATTTCTCCATGCATTAAAATTGTATCTCGATGCCTCAGATATTGTATAAACCAACCTACTTTTCATAAGATATCCTTGGTTTGCTGTATTTTGGCAATTAATTCTTATTCATTAAAAAAACCCCTCATTTTGATGAGATGTTGATCCTTAAATATTAGAAGTCAGTAGGAGCTAAGTTTACTTTTGTATTTTTTGAAGCATAATCCCAACATTTAAGAGTGTTAAATTCTACTGAAACATGCATAAGCATATGAGTTGAGAGTTTGTGAAAGCAGTCATTGTCTCAGGCTTCACTGTAAGTGTAACTGACCAACTAACCGTAAATTAATGTCAGCAGCCAATTTTGGAGGTTTTTAGAAGTGTGATATAACACTATAACATATAGCAATTAATACTAGAAACAAGCAAATTACCTCCTGTGCTTTATCGGTCATTTTACAGGACTAATAGGTAAATTACATGGCTGGTTAAGGAAAGACAAAGTCATTACTATCTCAATAGAAATGAATTGTGTCTTTATAGAGGGTGTCAATATCAAAAACTAAGCCAGGCAGTGACTGGATAAGGATGAGAAGGATCTGGCCCTTCATTCTGTGTCTTGGCCAGTGTAGATACTGCCAAGTGCTCTGTATTAAAAATTGTAGCTTTCTATACTGCTCCACTGAATTCACTACCTGCATGAGCTGCCTTGCAATTTCAACCTTTGATTGTCTTACTTTAAGAAGTTAAATGCTTTGCTAAATTTCCTGTCATTTTGGCAGAAGGCTGAAGAAAGTGTTCTCAAGTGCATCTTCAGCTTTCTGTAGGATGGAGTTGGGTTCGGTTTTTCATGTGCTGGTCTGCTAGTTGGATTTGTGATCAAGTTCTTTGCTTCTCACAAAGGGACTTTCAACACCCTAGATGCATGGTGACCTCCTTGAACTGTTTTCAGAAACAGGGTCTGTGAAACTGCCAACATTTATTTACATGTCTTTTATGAGTTTTCTACTCCTGGCTCAATCCTGCAGGGAGTTGGGAAACCCAAGAAATGCTGAGCATGTCCAAGGTCTATAAAAATCAGTAGTGCTGGAGGTCACTCATTGCATTATGGTATCCTATAAAATGAGATATTCAGTGAGCCATGGTCTTTTTATTTAAATCAGATACACATGTGAAACTTAATAGCCTCTGCCTTATTTAAATCGCTTTGGGTATACACAGAGCACAACAACATCATATCTAAAATACATATGATGCATTATATATCTTGATTTGCAGCATGTAAATATTAAACCCCATGTTCTGTTATTCTTCTTATTGAGTAGCAGCTTAATTGAATTTAGTAGGCAAAAGATACAAGAAATTTAAGGATGGCAAAGCTATACCATTAAGAACTTTGTAATGATGAATTAAAGAATTACACATCTCAGAAGCACTGTTACTTAAGAAGAAATGCAAATATGTCTAAGAAGTTGTTTAATATCTAATTTATTGTGTTTTTCTCAGCTTTAATTGCATTCTAATTTTCTAATTTATTTTAGAAGGAATACTCAGGGGCATACCTATTTATCTGCCAATTTTAAGATGTATAACTTGTCCTCAAGTAATCAGCATAGAATCTTTAAAAAACCCTGAGCACAAAGATATAAATAACAACAGATTTGAACAAAAACAAAAAAAATACTTTCTAGTCACATAAAAATGTGGAGTTTTTTTTGAGAATATGTTTTCTGAAACATTAATAAATGTAAGCATCTTTAAAACAATTAATTGACATTTTATCTGTCAAAACAAAAGTTTTCAGGCTGAGGAATATGTTGCGTATTTGTTTCCAGAAATGTGTTAAAATGCATTGGGAATGACAAATATGATATGAAAACAAGTCAGCCACTTAGCAGAAGAAGTGCTAAATTTGAAAGTCGTTCAAAGTTAGAGGCTGTAGAGTATAGTCACTCCCTTATGAGAAGAAAAAGTTGAAGAATGAGAGTTCATTCAAGGAGTGCACACTGAAAAATGGACACATAAATAATCAGAAATACACATATATGCATGATTCAGTTTATTTCAGGAGCAGTTATCTTTATTAATGATCATGTGGTTATTTAATGACAGAGACCTTCAGTCATATCTTCAAGATGAAAATGTAAATTATAAAGTTGTGGTCAAAAAATATGAATGGAACTGTTATGACTATTGACAATTGTTAAGGTTACACATAATGCCAAATCTATACTGACAGACTTTGATCATATCAGTTTCTCTTTTGAAATTCTCAAACCTTGTAAAAGGCATTAATCCTTAAAAGAATTTAATTATTTCCTTGATAATTTATCTTTTATTTAAGTCCAAAATTCATCTGCTCATATGATGATATGAACAAAAACACTAGTCATCTTTATCAGAAAAAAATAGATAATTACCCTATGTCATCTCTTAAAATTTACCACTAAAATACTGATATCTCTTTATGATCAGAAATGTGTTTTTGCATTTACACTTCTATGACAAAAACTTTGCATTTCCTCAATAACTTTACTCATGTATAGGTTTAATCTTTACATGCTTATGAACACTTACACTATAGATACTATGCATTTGTTTAAATTTTCAAATAATTTATTCTACTTAATTGTTTTGAAATAATTTTTAATTGCAAAAACAAGAAAATATTTTGATATTTTTTCAGAGCTATGTTTAAAAAAAGCTATAAGTGTCCCAGACATCAAATACAGATTTTCCCTAGAAATTATAAACCCTGAGAAAACATCCTGAAGAATCCTAGTCAAATGACATTTAAAGAAAATTTACATTCAACTGATTGTCTTTCATTAAACTGAAGCTTCAGGACTGAGATCCCAAAACTGTTCAAAATTATGATAATTTTGGTTTAATAACACTATTTCCAACTCTTGCCTAAAAAGAAAAGAGATTAATAACATCTCAAATGACTTTATGTAATTATGTTTCATTTTTGATTACTCATGTTTCATTTAACAACCTCAAAATTTTCTAAAAATCTTAAATATTTTAGAGCTACAGACTGTAGTTGAATGCTTTTCTGTTTTTTGGGGTTTTTTTCTTACAGCTACTTAAAATGCATGGGAATGTTTATTTTCTAACATTGTCTTCCACTATTACAGTATTTAAAAGATACTGTACCACACATATGAGAATTATTCTGGCCTCTAGATCAACTTTGTTTCTTTCCTTGCTATTAAAAAAAATTAACAAAAAAAATGTTACTAGCTTCAGTCTTCTCTCAAACAGTAATTTTAATCTTAATACGCTTCCCTGAGGAAAAAAGAAATCATAACTCTTGAGAACTTACTGCATTGATTTTCTATTAGGTTTTTTTCAAAATCAGCAAAATACTATGCAAAAAATTGGTAGACTAGAATTATTACAACATTAACTAAATACAGCAAAATGCTAAGCAATCAAGTCACTCAGACTTATTAGTTGGAGAGATTTCATTAGTAAGTACAGCACGAGTAAAACAAAGATATCACATTGTTTAACCTAACTATAAAATTAAATGGGCTTTGTGTTCCTCAGTTTATAAAACAGTATTCCCAAATATAGTCTAATCTTAAGAGAATCAGTGTTTTTCACATTTTCATAACTGTCATAGAACATCTGCAGCATCAACATGTGTTCCTAGGATTTGCTTTTTTATCTATTTTAAATAGCTGATCTGTTTAGGGTCTGGTTCTACTTCTGTGGCTTCTTGATTAAGAAGATAAGGACCAGCTCAATAAAATTATTCTCCATTTCTGTGGCTTAAAAGAAGAAAGTCCTTGCTTTAGAGACCTTTGGAAAGAAATTACTCCTCCTACATTTTACACCCTTACATTTGGTAGTTTGACCCCAACTCCACACCCTAGAGTGCCGTGCCAAAGAATCAGCGTATGTAAAGCTCTCACAAAGTTTTTCCTTCACCATTTCTATATTTTGAAAAACATATGGTAAAGAATATAAAAATTTAAGTCAACAGCTAAACTGCTTTGTGGGTCTGCATTGTTCCTTCTTTTCCCCTTTATTTTTGTGCATGTCAAATTAGTACAGAAGCTTCCTGGACTACAGATTTTATATTGATTTTACATTTCATTCTCTTACTTTAAAATAGAAATCCAGATTCATAAAATCTGCAAATTGGTGCAGCGGTTTGAAGAAAACTTAATTTTTTTCCTTGAAGAAACATAGAAGTTATATTTTATATGATTCATAGGATCATGTACTTGGAGGTGACCTGAAGTAATGGGAAGGTACATGAGCATCTGCTAAAAACTGTGAGTTAAATTTGGAAAGGGTATACAAATCTGCAAAGCAGCAGAACAAGCAAAATTCCAAATGCACAATTGCAGAAATCAGGAAAATTGAGAAAGAATGAAGGAGATTATTGCAAAGCAGAACATGCTGAGACCAGTAGAGAAAAGCACCTGAGCTGATCTCTTAGCACAGAGACCAACTGGGTAAAATGCAGACCAGATCCACCCAGCAGAGCTTCCCACAAACACAATCTTTCATTGCTGCCGTACTTTATGCTTGCTTAGGATGATGGTTTCCTTGGATGCTGAGCTGAGGAGAGGAAGTGGCTGCTGCTGTGATAATCATTTACCTTAAAAAGAAGCTAAACAGGAAGTAAAAGTCAGTAAACCCTACACCATGTCTTTTTCCTGCACACATCATCTGTTGTCAAAGCACTCACAGTGACCTGAAAAAGCAGGGCCAACAAAGCTGTACAATGACACAAGAACACACCAAACTGTTTTCTGGGCAGAGACAATAAAGGGTCAAGCAACCCTTCTGGTACACATTGCTAACTGATCAGCTATTATGTTATCCTGGGGTGAAGGTGAGTCTGGGGAAAAGTGAGGAATTTTTTTCCACTGTTGTTGGATTATATTTTCCAAGCAAAATTGTCAATTATTTTTATTGTACTTCCTTCTCAGGGCAAGTGTTAGCCCAGACAGGCTGTCTCTTCCTTATCTTTGCTGCTGTTCAAACAGCCAAAACATTCTCACTGGCATACATTCATTAGAAACAGGTCACAACAACAACAAAAAAATCTCTTTTATCTAAAGTTATCATTTCTTTCTTACAGCAACATGTTAGCTGCTGGCTCCTCTATTGGAATAGGGTCTCTTGGACATGTCTAACAGCAGTGAAGACAAAATGTAAAATCTAGCTCTCACAACTAGCCCTTACACCTTACTCAGACCCAAATAGCTAAATTATGTTAGCTTCACATTCCATATTTCTAAGAATCAGAGAAACATTTCAGATAGGTCCTGCTCCTCACCTCCTAAGAAGGTGATATATTGTGACCTTGTTCCTTAAAGGTGGTGTCCTTTATCTTGCACTTTTAATTCACCATAAAAAGAAATCAGAGAACAAAAAAGAGAGAGGGGGTGGGCTGACCAGAGGTGAAGCTAAGAATCTGTGTCTCCTACTTTTCAGGCTCTGACAGCCTTTATGTGAAATTTCTGAAAGTTAGGACCATTTCAGTTCTGCACACCAACAAAAGATATAAATACCCAAACTGCTTCTCCCAGTGTGATGGTGAAGGTAAAAAAAGTCAGAAGTGATGAAGAACATGGGCATATGACTGTCTTGACAAAAGGTAGCGTAACCAGAGTGGATTAGAGGGGAAATACAAATTATAACAAAACTATGAACCTTTCCTCAATGGATGTAGGAAGCCCAGCAGCTTAGCATTTATTTTCATTTCCAAAGCTTCGCAAAAGGATTTAGTGCATCATGTTTGCTCTTCAGCATCTTGACCAAAGGCAACCTCAGCTGCAGCCAAGTTGTGGTGTATTTAGCACAATTTATAATTTCTGTTTCTACAGATGTTTCTGGTCCCATTCGGGGTGTTGCAGCAGCTAGTATTACACAGTGAAAGGAAAATCTTGTCACAGAACAATGAATCCATGTGACCTTGTGTTCTGAGACTGACATAGATTTAAGGACCATCGGAGCTGATAGGGCCTAGCTGTATTGTTGAAAAGGAAAACTTGTTGATTAAATTTCTATTTTCTGTAAATGCTATGCAGATGACATTTGGTTATTTCATAAAAGTTTTGCCATGTAGTACATTAGTCAGGAATGCAACATTTGTTCTAGATGCCGGTAGTACCCATTTCTTTTCTCTAGGAAAACTCCACTTGGCTGGCAAAATCTCTTTATCCAGTTCAATTAAAGGTTTACTCTTAGGTAAATCTTAGGTAGTTAAAATATTTTGCTAATTGCTACTTGAACAAAATGAACTATTTACAAATTATCATTCTTGAAGGAAGCAAGGAAATGGTATCTGCTCAAATTTTCTTCTGAGTAAATAGTTGAGATCTTACAAAGCATTGAAGTGTATATTTATAAGTAAATGTAATAGTGGTTAGAGACTTCAAAGACTTAATCTCAAGAAGATTTAATGTAAGAAAATATTATTAAAGTAGAATTAGTTTCACCAAACTTCAGCTATGTCAGTGTTCTGCATCTAAGTTTGTCTTTTTTTTTTCTGTAATCAATGGCAATGGACAGGCAAGTCCTAAGGCTATTAGTCTTGACTGCGTTAGACACTTTACATTGGGAAATGCTTCTTTGACAACTGACTCCAAAGGGAGTCTAGATAATGAACTTACACTTAATGCCCAACTCTTATAAAGCTACATGAAATGAATCTCATTCTTCATTTCCAGATAATAATAGATGAAATCATTACAGTAGCTCCATTTTCACAAACACCCACAGTTCATTACAAGACTCACGCATAAGCGTGATATTATTAACATAATTATTCTGGATAAAACACAACTATTCACTTCAAAAAAATGGGAGCAGCTTATTTTATATCCCTTTTTTCTTTTTTAATTGCAGTCCTTGACAATACTTAACTATTCCTTATTCTAACATTAGAAAGTTATGTATTAGGTCTTCTCTTCTTGAAATACTACTTGTTCCTGCTTTTCATTATGTCCTTTACCTCCATTTGTTCTCTTATCGATAAAATTGTTTTGCTTCTTTCCTTAAGAGCAAGGATACATCTTTCCCTGTCCCACTGTATGTCCTGAAGTTGCATTTTGCCTTCTTGGTGTGCATCCACACTGCTGCTTTGTTGGCTATCATTCTCAGTATTAACTCTCATGATTAACATCATCAAAACCACTTTGGATGAATACTACTTCGCTGTGGAGTTCACTAGAAAAAATTCACTTGCAAAAATCTTCAATGGGACAAAATGTACTTCTGTTCGTGAAGAGACCCAAATGAAAAATGTGGCTTTCTACAAATCACTCAACTAGTCTGAATTTCTCTCTTTAGAACGCCATGGTATGATGACACCCAGGGCACACACAACGTCACCCGCTTCTCAGGGCTTAACTCAAACAGTAAAAGAACAGTGATGCTCTGGTGATGAGCATCTTGGTGACATTAGTAGCAAAATATAAGTTGTTACCTGAGTAGTATTTTCTTTGTTTCTTAACAAGTCAAAGTCCATAATATTAGAACTCTTTTAGTCACATATTTCAGGCTTCCCTCTGAACATGTTCTGTTACATACTGCATAGCTAATTACTGTTAGAGCAACATTGTTCTAGGGTAAAATGGGAATTGAATGCTTTACAGGACACCCACCCAACATTTTCCAAATCTTCTAGCAATGGTTGTCTCTCTTCTTCATTCCTTTATTATTGCCCTGACCACAGAATTTGCTGAGCTTAGATTGTTCTTCTTTTCAAAGGTGCAGATGTTCAGCTTTTCCATGAAAAGGCTATGTTTAGCCTGCTTGCACCTCAGGTTTCACCTTTAAAAAATGAAGACCCTTAAGGCTTCTCCACTTTGCAATAATTCACTTTTGCAAAGCTAAATTACTTAATAACTTCAAAATTTGCAGAGATCCTGCTGTAAAGAAGTTATGATATGGAAACTGCAAAATGATATTATAATGCTTACAAATGCAGAGAAGTGGGTATGGGAACAGAATCAGCAGTTTGGGCGACAGGTCATTTGCAAACAGGAGGTGAGAGAGAACAAGGTCTCCAAGGAGTAATTTACTTCATTTTCTGAAGATTTATACCTGCTGCTGTTGCCAGCTGAATAGGTTTGTTCCATACAAAAGTACAAGTTGATCCATTATATGACTTTTTAAAATTCTTTCAAGTCTTTATTTCAGAGAGAGATTTTATCTGGTTACTGTACATGCTGGTATAGCAGGATGGGGTGGTGCATTTGAAATATACTAGTTTATGTTAACTGAATCCTTATTGTGGAATGTTCTTGTGACAGGCACTTTATTGTGGCATCATTAATAATACTTGTTACAATAATATTCTTTTGTTTTGTATGAACCATAGGATTTAGAACAGGATGTCATTCTGCAGAAGATAATAATCAAACCAACAGAAAGTCTTAAAGGGAAGCCTCAGATTTATTTGGTCTTTGAATGCCAACATTCCTATATGTATTGACAGACTTTCATGATTGTTGTAATGGTTCTGTAACAACTTTTCAGATTATCCTAATGATCTAATAATAAAGTATTTTAATAGGATTTTTTTCTTCCTGTCATACAACATTTTTTCTTCTGGTCTTGGTAAAAATGTAAAACTGAAAATAAATCTTGTCTGGTTTTTTGTACATTTCAGGGTTTAATATTGTATGAAAAAAGCTGTCTGATATAATTGTGCAGAAAATCTGTCTTCCTATTAATATGAACTCTGTAAAAATGTCTGCCTTATTTTTGCAGAGCTCAGTTTTATATTAAACAACCTGATTTTCTCATAGAAAGGATATGTGGAACTAAACTTCTCACTAATTCTCACTGTGTTACTACTCTCAGGGGAGAGGCAACTGCCACTCCAAAGCATAAATGCTGTATGACAATCCCCAGAACAGCATTAAAAAAATTATGCAAAAACAAAAAACAAAACAAAACAAAAAATAACTTTGTCCGTTACTTGGCTGAGTTCTGTTTCTCTGTCCTACCAGTGGCAAGACCCTCTTTCCATTTCCATCTCACCTTTTTCTAGTTTGGTTAAAGAGTTCCCTTAGATAGAAAAGAGGTTATGCAAAGGGAGTAACAGAGAATAATAAATTGAAAAAGTACACTAGTTTATCCTTATCTTGTAAAATAATCAGAATATAAAGATTGGATCAGATTAGAATTCATAGATTAAATAACTGCATAGAAGAAAGTAAATGGTAATTTTAATTTCTAACTCTAGGGCAGGAAGGTGAAATATTTTATGATAATTAGGATATCACTGAAATACTAAAGGACAATGCTGGGAGCTTAGAAGACTGTTGAGAAGAAAACTTCTGAATCAAAAATGCAGCTGACTTATTTTTTTGACATTTTTCTTTCTTTATTTTTTAACTAGCCAGTACAAAAGTTCCTACATATATTAGAAAACATATGTCCAGGAACTTTCTAGTGATATGGAAAATTGCAATAAAATTATTTCTAGCAGTATCAATTGATGGCAAATATAAGCAGAAATGTACTAAACAGCAAGAAGATGAGAGCTATGAAAATGGCTGACACCCACAGGAGCAGGCCATCAAGAGGCTACCACATGCCTGCCTGCAGTCCTCCAGGACAAGCAGAACCAGAGACAGTGAGTGATGACTCACAGAGGCAGGGTGATCGGCTCCTGGTACATCCCTGACACTCATCCACAACCAATACCCTCCTAAAAAGAACCCTGCTATTGGGGGGATAGATTGGAAAACTGGTGCTGCTTGTCATTGCAAGCCCTCCTGGACAGCCTCCCTGGATACTTATCAGACTACTTACATGCATTCTGGTGCTTGTGTGTACTAAAATGTGAGCATTAGGGTCTGAATCAGTGATATTTTAAAATAAATTAGTATTTCCACTCTGTGAGGCCTGAGATTGCTGTGAAACCATTCTGTGCACCTGAGATACTGCATTGACCTTCATCAATGCCACTGATATAAGGATGAGGAAGCACACCCAGCTCCATCTGTACTGTGCCATTTTCCCACCAGCAGCTGGAGGTTTCTTGCAGTTGTGGACAAGAGGAGTTCTCTATCACCTGCCTCATCTTTCTGTAACTGACCTGGAAATTAAATTTTCTTTGTGAAAATTTTGTGAACAATTGGCTGCTTTTTTTGTTTTGTGTGGTCTTATAGGGGAAATTCCCTGGGCCTTTTCCTTACTGTCCTTATTACATTAAAGATCTTTATGTATATCTATAGATCAAAATATAGATATCTGTAGATATTCATATGGATACATGTGAATATATGAAGGCATATCTTCTGAATGGGAAGGAAATGGAGAGCCTCAATTAGAGGCTGCTCTCAGATCTTCTGGGTGTGACAATTTTAAATCACAAAACCCAGCCCATTATAGATCAGTATGAATATGTGTGGTGTGAGCCAACAGCCATATGCTTGGATCAGTCACATCAGGCAGAAGGCATAGTTCAGCCTGTGGCACAAGGGCTCCATGCAGACCTCAGGATGGAGGGTTTTGTTTTGAAGAGCACAGCTGAGATGTTCTGCAGCACCTGACTCTAAGAATTTTCACCATCAAAGGAAAACATTTCACTTTTTTTTCCTATTTTCTCCTGGGAAATATCCATTAGCCATTGAATTATCTTTGGATTCACATAAAGACATTTATTTTTTCCTAACATTATGTATTGATTGGAATTTTTTATATTTTGCATCAAACCCAGGAAAGACTTCAAAAAGGGTTTTTTCAATACTTCATTATAAGGATTTTGTAAAAAAATCCTCAAATTCTCAGTAATCCATCCATATAAATCAATGACAATAAGACAATACTGCTATCTTAATTATATCTTGGTACCTTCTCCAAATCATATTAGGATCTCAGCTTAGCCAAATATATAAGCAAGTTGCAATAATTCAGGTGTCACTACATTTGAATATGTCATGAGAGCAGTCACAGGACTCTTAATTCCTGTTAGTGGAATCTGGTGGTTCTTTTTATTATTTGAGTCAATGAGATTGACTCAATACATAATATGAAGCAACTAATGTATAAGAAGAGGCTAATACCTAAAGGAGACTTACATTCATTTAGGATTTAACATCTGTGGTGTTCACCAATGGTAATATTTATTCTGATTCTTCAAGCCACATCTCTCTGAGAAATGTCAATGCCTAGAAAGGAACTGCATAAAAGTCCTGTTTGACCCCAAATACAACACTGTTGTGATGCTCAAAGTCTTAAGCAAAGGTACTGGTGCAGCACAGAATTAATGCAATAAAAACTAAAATACCTGTAATGAGAAATGTTAATTATGTTGTAACACATCAGTTAGCGATGTTGAAGTAACTGTAGGACAGGTGCAGTGCAAGGCTCAGTGGATTAGACTGGCCTATGCTAAAGGGAAGGTTGCCTTGCCCCACTGTGTCACCCAAGGACAAAAAGAGTGCAAAAGAGTTTTGAATTCACATTGAAACAAAGTCCTTCCCCAAGGCTGAATTCTAATTCAATCCCATGCAGTTCATTGTTAAGGTACCTCTCATGAGGTACTGATTTACTGACCTGTGATGCATAAGGAACCAAAAAGAACTCATATTTGACTCAACTCAATTACTTCTTAAATCCCATTAAATCAGGTCTCTTAATCACATTAAAAATACCTTATCACTCAGTTTTAATTACCCTGTATGGTCTGCAAAATTGATGTCTTGTATTTCAGTTGGGATTTTGCAGTTCTTGTATGACATCTGAACATTTTTTTCTTTACTGCTGATCAGTGTTTTTTTATCGTGCTTGTACTAAATGCCTCAAGAGATCTGTAAGTCTTCATTGGCCATTGACAATCAAATGATAAATTCTGAAGATGGTTTTCTTTAACAAAACAGTTCAGTGGACCTCATCTTCTATGACCTAGGATAGAACAAATGCTCATTTCTGTGGGTTGTGCTGGTGAACTTTATGGCATTATGCATCTGATAGAAGTATTGGTTAACCTGCACAAAATGGACCAAACTGTTGTTAGAGGGGAGAATCAGCTAATCTCTTTTTAGTGCTTAGAGTGAAAATTTCTCACCTTCTGAAGTTAGTTTCCTTTTTAGCCACTAGAGAGAAATGCTTTTCAGGATCATGCATTTGACTTGCTCCAGACAGTTTTAGAATCAAATGTTCTTATATCTTACAAGGTGGTTTTTGTTTTTTTTCTAGTTGCTATGAAGTAAGTCTTGAGTGTAGCTCAGCAATAAACATGAAAGAGTGAAGTTCAGGGAGATGCAAATCTTGCCAGAGGACCATGAGTGATATAAGGGACCCTATGTCACAGATGCTCACGCCATTTTCTTGGATGTTCCTGCTCTTTTGGAAGGCTGGGATGATATTTGCTTTCTTCCAGTCCTCAGGCATCTCTCCTGATTGCCATAACCTTTCAAAGATGGTTGTGAGTGCCCTATTTATGGTATCTCTCATCTCTCTCAGCACTCATGGATGCATCTTGTCAGGGCCCATGGATTTGCTGATTTTAAGTCTCTGACCCAATACTCCATGACCAAGCAAAAGTCTTCCTTCCAATGTTCTTTACCCTTCTCTCCTGGGTCAGAGATTCTTGAGAGTTGGTCTTGTTGGTGAAGACCAATGCAATGAAGGCATCATTTAAAAATAGTCTCTTATGCTGTTGCTGTTGTTCCCTGGGAGAAAACAATGTTGCTCCATGCAAATAAAATGCTGTGAAGTCCTGAACTCCAATTCAGATGGCCCTTGGGATTCACAGAATGTTCAGATCACACATCTAGAAATTTGTGCCTTACAGCTGACTGCATTGCCATAATGGCTCCCTTTCCCTATTGGTATTATGAGAATGGCTCTAGAGGCCCACAGTACCTCACAGAATGTGTCTAAAAAGCCAGCAGTGCTCTTGGCTATGTAGAGTCTGGAGACCATGTCTGACAGTAGTCCTTACTACAGTGAAGGTTGGTGGTACAAAGCAGAGCTTGTTTGGGAAACTGATCATCAGAGCAGTTTTCACTTTTAATTTTGCAAGGCACAGTCCTTGAAACCTCAATATGTGTGACACTTAAAATACAGACTTCTCTTGCTGAAAGGAAAGTTGAAGAAGTTCAGTTGTCCTTCTGCCCTTGTTAAATACTTGACAAAGTCATACTAATCAGGTTTTTACGCATTTTTTCTCTCCAGTGTCAGAATGTGCGGGAAATGACCTAATGCTGAGATAATTTTTTCAGCTCTCGTGAATGTATTTAAAGAAAATAAACATAATTAGCCATCTTTTACATAATAAGATATTAATTTTTTCCTCCCTCATCAGCATTTAAATAGAGAATATTACTAATTAGCTAAGTTAGTACCTTTCTATGAAAGCAGACCACCTTGAAATTAGATGATGGCTTTCTCTTAAAAGTTTATGTTTCATTTTCAGTGTGGACTTTCTAATCTCATAAGCCCAGAACCAAAGCCCAATGAATGAATTCTAAAGGTGTCATTTAGTACATTTTGAGTCAAGCTCATAAAATACATTTTATGACCAGGTATATATACATGAATACAGCAAGGAAAGCTAGCATGTAAGCAACAAGCTTCTAAGCTTCAGACACAAAGGTATTCAGGTAAAGAAACAGTAGTTACACCCAGTAAACATGCTGCCAGTCATAAATATGCTTGCTCAGTGTCTGGAGGGCAAAGAGTTTGGCCTGTCTTTGTGTGTGTGTATGGTTAGAAACTGAACATCAAATTTGTGTCACTTTTAGTGATTTGAAGCCTTATGAAGTGAGCAAAGGAGTTGTAGCTACTTTACTGGGAGCCTAGCAAGCGATAAAACAAAACCAAGGATTCCTAAGGTGATGATTCTAGAGAACAATACTAAACCTTTAGAGTGTGAGTAGTGCGATTTCTAAGGCAAGAATCAAAGGAGCCATATCTGGCTCTGTAATCCCCTTTATCCTTTCTCATGCATGTCACATTGACTCATGAACTCTCAAACTAAGGTTGAGACAATTTCTGTGGAACAGGCAACAGTATCCATACTTTTCTTCTTCTGTAGAGTCTCCTGATTCTCATTTGAACTTCTACATGCAGCTGTTTTATGAATAAACCAAGTTCATCATTTACTCTGCTGACAGTTGTATTCACTAAAAGTGAATAAACAGTGCAAAGTAACCTAAACATAAATTATTGCTATAGTTTGCAGATAATTATTGGCTGTGATGCTGATAATTGTGAAATCTATATGGCCTTTTTGCACTCATTATATTAAATGTTTCTTAATGACTGCTCAATTTTCTTTATGTGCATCCTTATCCTTATACATTATGACTGATGTCAATAGTCACTGAACCTTCCCATGCTAGGAAGAGAGGAAACACAGATCCAGAGCAGTCTTCAAAGAAGGACAGAGGGTAGATACAAAACCCACAATTTCTAAAGGAATTTAACCTGTGTGGTTAATTTGTTTAATTTTGTGACATTTGCTGAAATGTTTATTTACATCAGAAGAGCTTTCACAACAGTGACTTAATGTGATATGGATGATAGAAAGCACTAAATCATTCAAATAATTATTACTACTAGTAATAATCAGAGGCTTCTCAACAGAAGGGATGGTCACCTTTATTTCAAACAGGTCTAATAACTTTTTAGAACAATGGCTGAGTACACAATCTACATATTCCATGCTAGTGAAAAACCCACTTGCATAGATTATGAACAGGTTATTTTATTTGCATAAGAGTTTTTTAGTTTAAGAAGATGATCTAAGAACAGTGTAGTGGGAGAGCCTAAAAACCCTGAGGTAAAAATTAAAAGTGAGAAACCTGTTGTATTGGATTTGCTTCATTGCCCTCTGTGGCACTGAACTCAATTCTTTTATAATGAAATTTAAATTAAAATTTGCAATATTCAGAAAAGAGCTGATAATCCAAATTCATATCTCCCATTCAGAAGGAGGGAAATAGATACCCAAAAAATGCAAAAGGAAAAATTAAAAAAAAAATAGTATACAAAATTTTTACACAGATTTGTGTTATTATTATCTGCAGCAAAATGTATATCACTGCAAAACAATGAAGTTGAAAACATCTCTCAAATGAGGGCACACACGTTTTCTGGAGTTCTTAATTTTCTACAAAAAAAAAAAAACCTGACTTCTTACACCAGCCTTGTAGTTGATACTAATTGGCAAAACTCTACCATCATCAAACAAAACTAAGTAGGCTGTTAATTCATCAAAGAAAGGCAAGCAGAGTCCAACCTAATATTTTTTGTGTTGCAGATTAAATGTGTCAGTAAATATTTGAATGCATCGAAGGTTCTTCAGTTCTGTTCATGCTCAGCACTTCACAGATATGGTTTATCTTTCCAGGGGGGCAGAAAATCTTTTATTTTAAGGAATCTATTGCATCCTAGTTGTGCCACTTGTTCTACAGTCAACCAACTGACTCTGAAACACATCTTTATCCACTGGTGTGTAGATTCTTAGATAGCTGGTAGGCAGGTGAATAGAGTCTTTGTTCATGCTCTTCTCTTTTTCAATGGGATGCTGTCCTCTAGATGCTGCTCAGTTATCTACAGCATTTATTTCTATAGATCTGTATTCCATTTATGCTATAACAGTGATTTCCTTTAGAACCAACATCTATGAAAAGAGATCACAAGAACTCTGGGGCAGATGACAGATCCCCTTTGTGTTTTTACAAAATATTTGCCTTTTCCGGAAAGCAGCATATTTCTAAATTCTTCAAAAGGACAAAGTTCATTCAGAATAATGTAGGATCAGACTATACATATATATGTATATAAATGCATGGATTTTTGAGAAATGCAGCTAGTAACAAGAAGGTATAAACAGATTGGCCACTTGTGTGCTAATATTAAATGCCATAAAATTAGAAATAGGAAATGTCCCTTTTTCAGGTTAAAAGACGGGATTTTATGTCAGTTTTTCACATAACAGGAAACTGTTAAATATCATATAGTCACAGAATTATTTAGGTCTAAGACCATCAAGTCCAACCACTAACCCAGCATTGCCAAGTCCACACTAAACCATATACCTTAAGCACCACATTTACATGTCTTTTAAATACCTCCAGGGATGGTTGCAAAACCACCCCCCTGGGCAGCCTGTCTCAATGCCTGAAAATTCTTTCCATGAATCAATGTTTCCTAACATCCAATCTAAACCTTCACAGGTGCAACTTGAGGCCATTTCCACTTGTTCTATCGTTTGTTACTTGGGAGAACAGACCACCCCCCACCTGGCTACACCCTCCTTTCAGGCAATTCTAGGGAGTGAGAGGGGTCCCTCAGAGCCTCCAGGCTAAACACACCCAGCTCCCTCAGCTGCTCCTTGTAGGATTTATGTTCAAGACCCTTTCCCAGCTCCATTGCCTTTCTCTGGACACGCTCCAGCCCCTCAATGTCTTTCTTGCAGGGAGGGGCCCAGAACTGGACACAGGATTTGAGGTGTGGCCTCACCAGTGTTGAGCAGAGGGGCATGGTCACAGTCCTGGTCCTGCTGGCCACAACACTGCTGATATGAGCTCAGATGGCTACACAGGCACACTGTTGGCTCATATTCAGTCACTGCTGGCCAGCACACCCATCTTGGAGTTGGACAATACCCTAGGGCATCTACAGTGTCACAAGGCACCTAAGCTTATGTAGCTTAACCACTCACCAACCACACCATGAAAAGCTAATGGGACTGTTGTGGTCTTGGGGCATAATTTCTAATACTGTGTGGATGTCCCATGTACAAAGTCATCAGGCATCAAAGTTTAGAGATCTGAATGTCTCCATTTTCAATATACAACAAGGAAATAAAATCAACAGCCACTAAGGGTGTTGGGCAAAGCCTAATATTTTTCTTGTTCTGTGGTCTTTTTGAGATGTCATTCTTTTCTCACTGTCTCTCTGGAAGCAGTAATCCACAAGAGATTTCTACGAAGGGATATGTTTTAAACTATACCTTGACCTGGATTTTTAGCTTTTTACTTTTACTGTGATTTTGCTCTCATCAGAATAGAGAATATTTTTCTTAGGAAAAGAAATATTCAAAATTACTGAAAAGACATGTAGCAACAATATTACGGTGTGGCTGCTAAGACCTTGACCAATATCTGAAACCACAATGCTCCTATGAATAACTTTAGTTTAGATAAACTAAATTTAGTAATTTAGCATTACTTTTTAGGAACATCTCTAGAGCATTTGCATGGACCATTTTCATTCAGTGCCTCAGCAGTGTTCTGATGGATATCTGCTGATAATAATTTCTTCCTGTTGCAGGATATTCATGGTTCAGTGATGCTGAATGACCCCATGACTGAGCAGTCCTAACTGTTTTCCAGTGCAGAGCAATGTTGCAAGGTTAAAATGGGAGAATTGAGGTGGCTAAGTAATTAAGAATATATGACATTTTAAAGACATTCTTTCCATGCATATGCCTTAGCAGAATAGTTTAGGCAAATATATGATACAGATAATGCATGGTCATTTATATAGTTTGCACATAGGTCTTCTATAGTTATAAAAAATGCTCTTATATTCTGAATCTAGGCCTCCAGGTTGCCAGTGCCTCAGGTAAGGCTGCTCAATGACAGGTGCACTTTTATGTCTGAGTGAAAAGGGCCCAAGTTATTTAATACATATTGCTGCAGAATGAAGAGAGGCTATGCTGCTACAGAAAGCAGGAATAGAACTCTTCAGTGGGGCTTCTTCTTGCTTTTGCACTTTGCAGTTTTTACATCATATAAATTCACTGATTCCAAAATCTTATTTACAGCGATCAAAATGAGAGAAGGTGTCAGTTACTTCTGATATGGAATGTCTCAATATTGTTAGTGTTTGCTTTCACTCCTTTTTAATTGAATAGCTGCATGGATGCCTGAATACATTACAGACCTGTTTAAATTCATCTTTTTGTCTGACGCAATTTTAGAATTTAGAGGAAAAGATCATCACATGATTTTGAAAAGGATTTAAAAATCATCCATCTCTGTCTTTACCATAGATAGAGAAGCTCCTTATAAACGTGGGTGTCTGTCATGTAGGCACTGAAAGAAAAAAGTGAGTACAAAGTGGTGATTATTTCTTTTAATGCTTTGAAGCTCTCATTGCTAGCAACGTACAGGCTTCCTCTTGTTGTTAACATGTCTGCCTTTTTTTGTTTGAACAGTTTGTTTTACAGAAATAGATCTAGGTTCACAGCACATTTCTTAATAGACTCTCATTCTCAATACATATTAATGCCAAGTCAAACACAGCATTATGTCACTTATAATACCATATTTATGCAGAAATTATGAATCAGAGAAAATGAGGTTGTAGGATTTTATGTTTTGTAGGATTTTATGTCTGTATCAGGGAAACTTGTGTTTTATCAGGCAGTGCTTCCAACACAGGTATTTTTCACATCTCTAATTTTATGGCATCATTCCTCTCTGACAATGAAATACTACTGTTTTCTTATAATGAATGACTAAAATGGAAGTGTGGTGGGAATGAGCACTATGGATAGGTGAGGTAATAGAAATGAAAAACAGCTGGTCATCTACCCCAAGCAAATTTGTATTGGTAATCTGGTATCTTTTCATTAATGACTGAGATGGTGTCTGGACACAGTGTGCAGTTCTATTATGAGATAAAAATACTGGGCTAAATTTAATAAATTTAATAAATTCTCTAAAATAATAGAGAAAATCAAAAGGTGCTATATGCTGAAGCAATTGTGGAAACTGGTAAGCATTTCAGAGCTCCACTTGTTTACAAGGATCAACGAGGAGCTGGAAAGGGCAATAACACCTTAACATTCAGGGACTGCAATTCAGGTGTGAACAAGCTGATATTCATAGAGTTTTCCAGTTCTTATTGCATTGTTATCTGCTCCATACTGCAAATATATACACCCCTGAACTTGCCATTTGAGAAATGAAACACTGAGTGGGAAAAGGCAATGCATTTTACTGAAGCATGAGAATAAAAGTCAGATGCTTCACCATTCTCTCAGACTGATTTATCTCCATGGTTCTCTGCAAATCATTACCATTTCATATTATAGTGAGCCTACCAGTCCCTAAAGACGGCAATATTTTCTCATTTCACAAAGATGTTGCATGTATTCATTTGTATGTATAAAATATTTTAACAGATAGTGCAGCTATTATCTTTGCTTAAAAATGAACCTGGTATTTGCCTCTGAGTTTCTGATCAAATCCCCGTAGAAATTTTAAGTTCCTGGTTTTGTTTTACTGCTTTGATGCTTTCAATACCTTTTCTAAAGAATTAAAGTGCCATTAACAAAAAAAAAACCTTCATCAGTCTGAAATGCTACCTACAGTCATGATTTGTTTGGAATGATCTCACAGACTACATTTTTTGTATTTTAAATGAACACAGAGTTAATGTACTTTCTTAGAATAAAACAAAGTAACTCTGATTATGGCTGCAAAAATCTGATTTGCATTTCTTTATGCAAAGCCAAATCTTCTTCTGAACTTGTTAGTTCCTCTACTGCCCTCCCAGGAAGCCCTCTCTTTACCAATATAGATCAATGTGTCTCACATTGTGCTTTGTATTGCAATCTGCATGTTCCTTATGATTAATGGGATACACACAATAATTATTAGAGAGTAATAAATTTAAATTTAGTATTGTGGAATTTATAAAGCTTAAAAATAAATAAGCATACATAATGTCTCCTAATTAATTGCCAGTTGTATCAAACCAATCTGCAGTATGAGCTGTTATTACTTTTCTGCAAACAAAGACCAATGGACACAGAAAGTTCTTTCAAATCAGTTGTCTGCATCCATGATTGTAGTAGTGCACCTTTAAATCAAGTGGGTATTTTCCACATAGGGAAAAAGGATTGCAGTTTTACTATAAGACTTAAAAGGAAAAGCCCTGGAAGTTTCTTTGCTCTCCTGGCAGCCATTGGCTCAATGCCAGGACAGAAACACTGATAGGTCCTTTACCTGTCCCTCAGAAATGTAGCCATTTTCTATTGGTCAGTTTGCCAAAAACCCACCCAAATACTTTGTTACATAAAGCAGTGCTTCTTGGGATGTCATAGCAAGGTGCAATGCTTGTATGTAGCTGTGCTGCTATTTTGTTCTTTTGTTGTTTATTATTTTATAATTTTATTAAACCTATTGCTTTATGAAACATACCCAAGGAGCCATTTCTGTGAGGTGCAGGCACCCTCAGAGAGACCTGATACATCTTCACAGGGCTCATTCCACTCTGGCCGTATGCAAGAATGTATCACATGATAACCCAGATTTCCACATTATCATCTACATTACTGCCACAGGACTTTTATAGCTTCCTGTGATGCACCTGGTATTGACCACTGTCAGAGATGAAGACCTGGCCTCATTTGATCTTCAAGTCATGTTTATTTCCTACATTAGATAATACTATCTTCAGTTTAACACTCACTCTAGGGTAAAACTGCAGAGATCCAAGTGGAATTAGAGTGAAACAGTAGTTGGTATCCCTTCATTGCTTTCATTGGAGATAAGACAGGCGTGTGAATTAGGACCTCTCTGATCTATCTCTCCACATATTTCCAATACAAGCTCATGTAATGTTTTCTGACTTTCATGCTTGCTGCAAGTTTTGATACTAACCAGAAGTGAAATGACTGTATCGTGTAACAAGAAGTATTAAAAAAAGAAGTAGAAAGTACTAATAGCTTATGATTATTTTATTGTATTTTTTTCTGAAATTACAGAAGCAGTACTCATATCTCAGAGTGGATATAATTAAAGTTTGCAAGCCACAATAGTAAAAAATATAATGCTACAATCACTATGAACCAAATTTTGAAATTGTTTAATTCCTCATCTATATGCACAAATAAGATGATACAGCTGAAAATTATTTTGACAAAGAGATATTTACAAGTGGTCAGACATATTTTATTTGATTCTATTAATGTTGGATTGGCAAACTTGATTGCCAAAATAAGTTGCAAGGTCTTTGATATCCAAATGTTTTCCCAGGTAAAAATTTCATGTGTCATTGTCCTGGACAGTAATTTAGAAATTTTAACTATACCAGGAATCTTCTTGTTTAAAAAAATCCCAGCAAAACAAAACAAAACCCCAAATACCCAAACAAAAACCTGATCTCTGATAAACCAACTCACAAAATTGAGGTTTTGAATATATGGTAATATTTTGGTCATAAGAAATTGGAAGATACAGACTTGTGAAATTAAAGTCAAAGAGATTTGTATATAGAACAGAAACTCACTAACTTTGATGACCTTATTTACACCTGCAGTAATGTAAGAACAAGTAATTTTGGAAACAATTTATGTAGAGTTATGGATTCCCTGATTCACCCGAGAATTATTCTAGTACTATGTCAGTGTAAATCAGTGTTGCAAAGACTCAATATTTACCTTTTAAGTGTAATCAGGCAGTTACATACCCAGATGAGATAAATGGCATGAAAATTTTTTGAGGATGTAAAAACCTGTTCAGTTTGGATCTATAAATTTCTGTAAAGGAACACAGGAGGTAGATCATAATTAAATAAATATCCTTCTCTATATTCTGCATTTACACCCAAACCCAAGGTTAGATGATAATTTGCAATTGCAAGACTGTAAATCAGTTCTAAAAACTATGGTTATGGCCAAATGGTGGATACTTTACTGTATTTTAATAGAGCGTTATCTGCTGAGTTGAATTTCTGATGTGATACCAGAAAGAGTGCCCTAACATGCTCAGAAACAAGTATGGGGTTTTTTTATCTGATGATTTTCCTGAAGTGATATGAAAATAGGATATGAATTAGCCATACTCATACTCAGCATAAAATTTCCCATATGCTGGATGATACCGTGAGGATGAGATTAGGGGAGGGCAAAAGAAGGGCAGGATAATTTGAACAAAAGAGCTTCGACACTGTTCAATCTGTTCTCTAAAAAAACTTTCCTTTGCCCTCTTTAGTGAGAACATTTGAGACCTTCAGACAATTTCATGAGAAACGTTCTCACATATATAGGCAAAAGTTCTGGTGTTCACAAAGACCAGAACTCCCTGGAATGACATAAACTTTTTCTATATTAGTAAAACAGCAATGACAAATGGAAAACGTGTAGTGTTTCCTTATTAACTCATTATCAATGACTTTGGATTATGAAAGAATAGTTTGATAGGAATAAAACTATATTTGCATTAAATAAAAGTTTGTTGAAGAAGCATTTCTGATGGTTTATAGTTTCATCAATATGTTAATAGAAAGTCAGCCAGGTGTGCTATTATTCTTTCTATTGCCTTGAAAGTTAGCTTTAGAAAACTTTACTCAAATCAACATTTCCATTTGATACTTGAAAAGCATATAAAACTAGAAGAGAAGGAAGAGACAGAAAACCTGTTGTATCCAGTTTACAAGAACATCTTGCCATTGATTTATGTCTCTGCCTTTTGAAAGTGTAGTTTAGGATCTGTCCTTGAAAGCACGGATCGTATCACACTGCCAAGTATTTTTCAGATATTAAGAAATGCGTTTTTTGCCACTGCTATGAAATCACTTTGTATTTCCTGAAACAACATATAGAAATAGTCAGTATTAGTGCAGTTTAGGGCATGTAATCAGACTTGATGTCTTCTATGATTTTTGCAAATTGTCTAACACATTCACAAATTAGCTGTTGAATTCCAAATGAGAACCACTGTTTAATCTTGAATTTCAACTCACAATAGACTTGCTTCTCATACAATTTCCCGGGATAATATTTAGGTATATAAACATTTGCATACATATAAAGAGACATACATATATCTATATATATCTATATCTACACATACATATATAATTTGAAAATCATAATGTCTTTGTCTTGATGTGTGTTCCAAATTAGTAATTCTATCTATGAAAATGAAAAGTATTTACCTCCTTCTAATCTGTAGCTACTCCAGATTCAGTATGGTAGTCCCCAGGTCTCTTGAGCTAAATAGTTGCTACAAAAACAACTAAAAAAATTCTGACAGTTTAAGTTTTATGGGTTGGGTTATAACTAGTTTTTTGTCTTTGAGCAGAGTGTTTAAATATTGAAATAGCTGTCCTGTGAAAATCACTAATCCTTTCACATTTGGGTTTTTTCTGATTGGGATAATTTGACACTTTTTTGCAGAAGTTTTTTTTTTTCACATTGTCATAAAATAAGTTCTGAAAAAAAGTTACATCTTGATGTTTGCAAATTGATATTTGAAAATTAAAGCAGCTTATGTTGAGATTAATAGATGTCTCCAAGGCCCTATAATATCATTCTTACTACATATTCCTCTTCCTGGCAAATTTTTGTTGCATATTATCTTCTTTCAAGATATAATCATATGATTTTCGCCATGTGTTGCAATTTCAAGCATCAAAAACCACTGAAATGTCATGGGAAATGTAATCCATTATTTCTGTTTGGGAGAGTGGGGAAGGGATGTGCTTGAGTTAAAACCTCTGTGAGATCCTGTAGTAAGAAGCCCAGACTGAAGTTAATGCAGACTACAAAATACAAGAATTCTATTAATATCAAAAGACCCCAAAATTTTATCATTCTACTTGATCTGACCATATTTTTTTTTCCTAACAGGAAAAACAGTTTTCTTGGAAAAATTTTTTGCCAAAACTTCACTTTCCTGTTTAAAAAAAAGTTAATTATTAGATTTTTCTGTGAATCCAAATTAAATCAAGCCCTTCAAATAATATTTGAAAGCACTTGGCTGCTGGATGTTGAATTCTCACATGAAATTTTATCAAGGTCCTGATGGGTTGTAACTGCACAAGCTTCAGGGGCAAGCCAAGTGAACAGGAGATGAATGGACCTACCTGGGATGTGTGAAGGTGTGTGTAATGAAGTCCAAAGTGAAGAGCAGCAGGCTCAGATGTGCACAAGCTGTTTCTGAGTCCCTGAGCTTTATGTACAGCTAGGCACTGGACAAGATAATTGTGCCTGCCGTGCAGCTGGAGGTGAGATTTGACAGCCCCCACACACACAGCTGAGCGGTCAGCTCTTTCCCAGGTGAGAGACATGGAACCTGAATGCTAATTATCAGATTTCAACCCACTATTTCAACCTCCCAGAAGGGGCTAACAGGTATCTGTATACACATCTCTCTTGTTCTGAAGAAAATTCTTTTTTCCCAGTCATACAGACATATGGCAAGCCCTGGTTCTTCATTCTTGCAAGCTCCCCTCACCACCCTGGAGGGCCAGCAGCTGTCTGTGCCCCACAGAAGGCAAAGAGGAGCTCCTGATTATACTTTGGGCCAGGTCCAACCTACACCTGTGGTGATGGTTCTGCTGCAAAGCAGCCCTGCCCAGGCCTGGCCACAGCCCTGCTGACCCACAAGCTGATCTCCATGAACATCCTGGGGGTGCCTGATGCTGATTCCCCATACCAGGCCTTATCCTGGTGCACATTCATGGGAGACCTTCATAATGCCCTGATGTCTCCCACCCACTGTTTCCCAGGTTGCTGGAGCATATACTGTGGCAACATTAATTAACTCCTTTCCTTTCTCCTCAATGCAAAAACCCGATGCTATTTGTTGTTTTGCTGCATACTGTAGCTTGATGACACTGGATCCATCCAAGGGTTACTGAGAGAACTGGCAGAAGTGTTCACTCGACACTTTCCTTCATTTATCAGTGGTCCTGGCTGACCAGGGAGGCCCCAGGCAAGGAATGTCATGGAACTGATCATCCCAAGTGATCTCACATGGTATGTGCAGGACAACCGGGTGATCAGGCTCAGCCAGCATGGGCTGGTGAAAGGCAGGTCCTGTTTAAACAGCTTTAGCTCTTTTATGACAAGTTGACCCATTTAGTAGACAAGGAAAAGGCAGTGGATGTTGTCTGCCTGGAGCTTAGCAAAGCCTTTGGTGCCTTTTTCCACTGCATTCTCCTGGAGAAACTGGTTCCTCATGGCTTGGACATGTGCACTGTTTTCTGGGAAAAAACACTGGCTGGATTGCCAAGTCCAGAGAGTGATGCTGACTGGAGTTACATCCAGCTGGGTCACAACCGGGATTCCCCAGGGCTCAGTTTTGGGTCCAGACCTGTTTAAACCTTTATTGATTACTTGGATCAAATGCATCCTCAGCAAGTGTTCAGGCAACACTAGGAGTGTGCTGCAGGGCAGGAAGGCTCTGCGGGGGAACCTGGATGGACTGGATCGAGGGGCCAAGGCCCACTGTATGAGGCTCAACAAGGCCAAGTCCTGCACCTGGGTCACAACAACCCCAGGCAGTGCTACAGGCTGGGGCAGGGGCTGGAAAGCTGCCTGGTGGAAAAGGACCTGGGGGTGCTGATCAACAGCAGCTGAACATGATCCAGTGTGTGCCCAGGTGGCCAAGAAGGCCGATGGCATCCTGGCCTGGCTCAGCAGTGTTGTGGCAGCAGGAGCAGGGCAGTGACTGTCCCCCTGTGCTGGGCACTGCTGAGGCCACACCTCAAATCCTGTGCTCAGTTCTGGGCTCCTAAGTGAAGGCCACAAGACACCCTAAAGCCTTCTCTTTTCCAGGCTGAACAATTCCAGTTCTCTCAGCCTTTCCTTATAGGAGAGGTGCTCCATACCTCTCATCAGCCTGGTGGCCCTCCTCTGGATCTGCTCCAACAAGTCTTTCCCATATTGGGGACCTCATAACTGGATCCAGTACTTGAGGTGGAGTCTTATGAAAGCAGAATAGAGAGGCAGAATCACCTTCCCTGGGCTGCTGGCCATGCTTCTTTTGATGCTATTAAATTGAATTTAATGTTATGAAAATAGATTGAATGTTAGGAAATAATTCTTCTCCAAAAGGGTTGTCCCACATTGAAACAGCATGTCCAGGGAAATGGCAGACTCTCCCTTCCTGGAGGTACTTAAAATACATGTAGCTGTGGTACTCAGGGATGTGATTCAGTGGTGGGCTTGACAGTGATGGCAACAGTTAGGTTAACAGTTGGTCTCAGTGATTTAAAAGGTATTTTCCAAACTGATTCCTTGATTCTATAATTTGTATTCAAAGCAATTCACAACTTCAAGACGTTTCTCACTTGAAAATAAGTTATCCAATTTGTATGCTTTTTCATGCCAGTACTACACAATACTGAATTGTATACTAATAATGCCCACATGTACTGTGTTGACCATGAAGCAGACAAAGCACTGTCCTATTCACTAAAATATATGGAATCCAAAGGCGGGATTTGTTTTTCTGAGTCCTGTATGTGATATGTCAATTTATCATTGAAGCGCTATGTTATGCTGAAATTACTCTCTTAAAATGACATGTAGCTGCTTGTTGACTAATTTACACAAAGTATTATGCCATTTTTAAATGTATTTTACAAGTTTAAGATATTGAATGAGATCTTGATTCCTATTTAAATGCTAGAAAATCAAACAGTGCCATAGTAAATATTTTAGACATATTAAGAAAACAAAAAGGAGAAAGAAGACAAGTACTGACAACTTGTAAGAGCTTTTATACTATACTCGACATGCATTTGAATATTTTTCCCAGTTCCTGTGCTTCTAAACCGTCATTTAGTGGTTAATATTATAAATTATTCTTTATGAACATGAAGAAAGAAAAGTACTTTGCATTTGTCCAATTGATTTTTATGGGAGTTATGATTAGACAGGGAAATACTGCTGCTGTATTACTGGAAGGACCCAAGCAAGAAATGCATATATGATTAAAATCCTGGTCATATAGTCAGTCTCTAATGTGTTATACCAGCATTTAGAAGACTTATTTGTTCATACATCTTCTGCATTTCTAGTCGTCTCCCACAGACTTTCCAAACCTCCTGGGTTTTGTCATGGTAACAGCTTAATTTATCTCATTTCAGTCTGTGTGATGAAAATTTGACAGAGAACTCCTTACAGTGCCCCCAAACATTTGTTTCCTTTGGTATTCTGAGTTTACCTGATAATATAGAAAAATTTCAAGTTCCATTTTTGACTTACCAAACTGAATTACTAGGAAAATTGTTTACGATGGACATTGTGAAGTAATTTTGCCCCACTTCCTTCTTACATTTGGTAGTATAAGGCTTAGCACTTAGAGCAATATTTTGAAATAAAAGCTTTCAATTTTTTCTTGCTCAACAGACAAAAGAAAGACTGTGGAATTCATTAAAAGCACACTGGAATAAGGAGATACCAGCCAGGCACAACAAATGTCCAGATCTGTCCTAAACTAAACTCACCTTGGGAAGGTGTAGCCAACAAACTTGGGGAAAATGAATATTTCTGTATGCGTTCAGTGTTCAACATTTGTAACAGACTTGGGTGGAATTCAGTGCAAAATTAAACAACAAAGTCCATATTTTAATTTTGCTTATTACGACTGAAAAATACTTTGAAAAAATATTTATGAACAAAGAAATTTTAGGAATTTATATTTGCAGGAAGATGTAGTTAGACCAGCTGTTCCAGCAATATTTTCCATTTAAAAAACATGACTTTTAAAATGGAGCCTGCTCTTTACCATTACAGAACTGTGCTGTTGGGAATACTAATTTGAATTATTTAATCGAGAATTATTGGAAGAAACAGACTTTTGTCCAAGATTGCTGATCACTGTGAAAGCCAACTGAGCTTACTCTTCTTACCATGATGATTTTGTATAAGAATATCATTTTTACAGAGTAGTTTTTTTTTTTTAAATTTGATGGTGCACACTGTCTGATGTGCAACAAAACCCTGACAGATTTAATGAATGAAAAGTTAGCAATTGTTTCCGTGTCTATGCATGAGAATGCAGATTACAAAACCTCTCTGTAGTCTCTGTTATTGGCTGTGCTTTGAGAAGCAGCTTCTTCAGAGAAAAAGTCAGGCAAATTATTACAGCTGAAGTTTTTTCACTGACACAAACACACTCTAGACTTTACAGGAATCCTCACCTTTAGTAACCTTATTCCTTTTATCTTGGGAAACATCCATTAACTTCTGCCTCAGTGAGAGCTAGGTCAAAGCTGGTCCAAAGTCCAAGAAAAATATTCAGCCTGGGTGGAGACAAGAAATGTGTTCAATAATTTGCAAACAAAAAAGAGCAAAATGTAACATCTTACTAGATATAAAATGTTGTCCCACTCAGTACTTAGCGCAGATGCTCCCTGAGTGAGTCATTTGTGCAATATACTATAAACATAAATCAGTTCATTTCTTGGAAAACACAGAAAGAAACTTGACTTTGTTCGCATTCAGAGAGATATTTCAAAATTTCTATTTTGAAAGTTTGGTCTGTCTGAGGTTAGCAGAATTAGGACCAAATTATAAAAGAGTTGGTTTGTTGTTAAAGTTTGTCTTCGTTAGCCACTCAGATTTGAAGGACATGCCAAATGATTTTTAAAATATTGGATGTATCTTTTGATTAAAATTTGTTCTGAGTATTTTTCTGCTCACTTTTCTAGGCTTTGGTTCAGCAAAGCACTTGAACATGTGCCTGGTCTCAACCTCATCCAGTAGTCTCATGTTAGCCAAGTGAAACAAGCGTATGGTAGTGAATGTGCTTCAGAGGACAAGTGTGCAATAATTTTGCCTATATGCACACAAGAAAGAGGCAACTGTGTATCAATTTTTGTTTTAATGCATAATGTTCTTCTGTTTTCTATCTTCCTTAGGTTCTTTCATCATCCAGTTAAAAATAGCATATCAAAGTATGTTACAGAAATATGCGATCAGACTGCTGCCAAGTCAGTTTCAATTAAAAAAGGAATTTTATGTTCAACTGAAAACAAGACACTTGAATTTATTGATAGTTTAATATTGCTTGCAAACACTTTATTCTGAAATTTGCACATGTACTTAACAAGTTGTGCATTATAAATGTTGGAATGGTTTGGGTTTTTTAATTACATATTAATTAGATCTGTTAAATGGCTTGGAAAGAATCAGAAGACTTCTTTATCCTCTGCTTATATTTTTGTGGTAACAAACTATTGTGAATTTTAAACAGGAATGAATGACCAGGACCTGCTGTTGGAGTATCAAAACATTATTTTTCATGATATGGATAGAGATTCTGGATGGCTGCTTCCACAGAAAGGTGGCTCCCATTTTGCCCTATTTTGAGAATAAAGGCTCTTCATAGCAGATGGATGTTTTACTCCTTCTAAGTACTACCTTACTAGTAGTACTATGCTTACACAATTTCTCAGTCGCAAAAGACAGAGACAGTAATACTGCAGCCCCCTTACCCTCCAATAAAAATTGCTAAAACTCAGGGTTTTACAGGGTTTCAAAGTTACTAAATTCTGTACATGTAGAAAATTCACAGCTTTCCCCCTCCCAGGTTACTATACAAGCAGGGACAATATTGCATATTCTGTGTTGAATTTGTGTCAACTTCAAAGTGAAATCCATGCACATAGTAGGCTTTGCCCCACTGAGCATTGGAATCTGTCTATGGTATGACCCAGGGCCCAGTCTTTTGAACTTTGAGCTTCATCAGTCATGGAAGCTTAAGTCATTTTCTCTCCAAGGAACTTATTTTTGCTCCAAGACATCACCTTGCTTCAGATCAATGGGGGAAGCAGCAACCTGGGCGAAAGTTGGCCTATTGTAGAAATAAACACTTAGTCTCCTCACAGAAGTGTCTCTGTCTTTGGACTTTGCTATACCAACACTTGACTGAAACATCTGGGTCTCTTTAGGTGCATTTTCTGGCCAAACAGTTGGTATGTACTAATTTGTGCATGTGTGCATGTATGAGAGTGCATGCTCAGTTGCTGCAGAATGAACGGGTGGTTTAGATTCTTTGAGTTTAGGAATGCGTAACTTTGAATCATGCTACTGTTTTTTAGGTTTCAATGAAGTTTTTACAGAATTATTAAATTATATTGAGGTGACTGGGGGCCTTTCTAGCATTTTAAACTACTAAAAAGACAGAAAATAAATAAAGGCTAAAGCTTTCTCTGATTTCAGATCATCACATATTCTCATTGCTATCTGTTATAACTGCAATCCCTTTCTGCAACGTTGACATTATAATACAACTCACAGAATTATTGTTTAAAAAAATAACCCTATAAATGGTGTATGCTATATTTACTATAGAAATCGAAATTGCAGAGGTTTCTGAATCTCCCAAACCCTCACATTATACATTTTCTTTGTGCTAGGTTGAAATACAGGAGACCATTTTTGAATATGCTATGAATGAGAAATACTCCTGATGAAATAGGACTATTATACTTGCCTTCAGACTTGCAGAATAGATTTCTGCTAAACATAGTGAAGGTCAGAAATGACAGGAGAGGATCTTGTCTCATATGGGTTGATACCAACTTCTAGAAGTGTCACTTAACTGGCCACTGTTGATTGCATTGATAATGAATCAATGGCGTTGTTCTAATAGTGAAGAGCAGCAGGTAAGAGTGAGGGGGTTGGAAATCTATACTATTTTAGTATCTTGAAGTTGGTTGCTAAGCACTAGCATGATGTGTAGAAGGCATTTAATGCCATTCTGAGCAGAAAAAGAAAGAAATAAGAAATAGCATATTAAAGAAAATGCAGCTGCTGTTTATAGAGTCACAATTATTGGAGATGATCTAAAGATACGATGCTTATAAGAGCTTGCTCAAAATGTAGATAGCAAGATAAAGTAAAGAACTCCTTTATACAGTATATTACAGACTTCAGCAGTTCTATGAGCCTGTGGTTGGAGTGAGGAGTAGCGGTAGAAATAGAGAGCATAGTTAATTGCTGTTTAAATATAAACACTATTCATGATTTCTACATGCTTCCCTTTCAGAGAAAGTCAACCATGAGTTATCCTGTCTTGGGACAGACTTTTCAGGTATTTTCTTACAGTTTTGGAAAATCCAGAGAAGCAGTGTTGTGATTGACACTGTAAAGGAGAATGGGAAAAGCTATTCACTTTTTTCACAGCACAGGAATTAACAGACATGAGATTAAATTATGGGGTAGCAGGTTTCAAGCAAACAAAATAAGTTAATTTTGTGCAATATTCATAATTAAGTTGTCCAACCTACTCCCCCATGGTACTAAAAATGCCAGAGGCATTGAGTTCAAAAAGTAATAAAAGAAATTCAGAAAATAAAATCCCATTAAAACCTGTTTTAAAAAGTACCTCTGAGTCTGGAACAACCTATTTCACAGACTGGGAGTTTGTCTGAGGACTAGCCCTTATGATTGCCCCATGCTTATTTTATTTATTTAGGTTTTTCTTAAGCCACATCACACAGGCTCCTTGATTAGGTGAAACTCTAGTTTGACTAGGCATAACCACTCATATTTTATAATATATTCTAAAAGTCTTTATGTTAACTTATGACATGATGGGAAAAAATTCAAGAAGCTCATCAGAATATGAACCAGAACATTACAAATTTTATCCTATTTATAGGTCCATTATATGGCTAATCCAGAAAAAGTCTTTCTGTATAAAGCGAGCAAACGAAGTGCCGACTTCTGCTGCTACACCACATTGGTACCCTTAAAATGTCACTTATATAGGTGACAGAAAACATTTTGACAGTCACAGATTGGTCACATTGGAAAAGCAGCAATTGATCCAAGCTATGGCTATAGTTCAGAGCCAAACTCCTCTTGATAGGAAGAAACTAATCGAAATCTAAAGGAGAACAGCAAAATTCAGTCAACTCCACAAGGCGACAATTAAAGAAATTCTTATATTTTTATGATTTTGTTTGTTAATTTGCACAGTGATTTAGCTCTATGAGTGAGTACTATGGGTAAATGACAAAAAGCCCTACTTACTATGTGTTCCTTCATGAATTTATACATTCAGGAAAAGTGTAGGCTTGGCAGAACAGTAATGCCACTATTCTTTCCCATGTTCCAAGTCTAAAAATCTAGCAAAAGTGCACAGGAATTTTGAGAGATAGGATTTTTGTCTTTAACCATCTCACTGTTGGTATTTACAGCTGAATTGTATTTTTTTTAAAAAAAAAGGGTGACACAAATTATTACAAAATGGAAAAAAAGTAGTAACCGGGGTATTATTGGTACTCTAGAGCAAACCCACTAGTTTTTCCTTATGGGCTAGTCCTTTTGAGTTGTTACAGCATGTTTTCACTAAGCACACCTAGCAATGCTGAATCTCTCTCTGATGTTACTGGAATTCTTCACATTAAATGAGTTAAAGTTTCAAAGCTGTAGTTACCTGTGTAGTTACCATTCATTTCATACATTTACTGCTCATTAGCACGTGTATGAAGCGGTTTCTTGCACCTTGTATTTCTGTAATGAATATTAAATCATCTCATCTACTCATAATAATATAATGGCTCCTGTGATGACAGACACTGTTTGCACAGGAAGCAGATGTTGATGTTTACCTAGATGTAATTTGCAATGATGAGTGGTGGTGAGCTGAGGTTTTTTCCTGCCAGAACAATTCAGTCTATGTTAAGCTTCTACAAAATCTGTTGCATGCCATTGTGCATGCATTAGATCATTATAGATATACATATTATCTCAGTGAGTAATTGTGAATCTATATCAAGATATTAAATTATGCATATAAGAAAACTATTTATTTAAAGATATATTTACTAAGTCTCTGAAATGTGATGTCCCGAAAAAATCATGGGTAAACTACAATCAAAGATGAAAATAGTATTTGTTGAGGTCATAAATGTATTTCTGACAAATAAATATTGTAGGAATCATTCAGAGAGTGCCAGTGGCTAGAAAATGAAATCAGTAACTCGTAAGGTTGAAATAAAACACATTTATTTTAGTAGAGGAGGGTCATACACTACAATGAATTACAAAAGGATTGTATGAATTCCCCATCATTTAGAGCCTTTAAATCTAGGCTGAAAAACTTTCTAAAAGATACTTTTTAATTCAGCTTGGCAAAAATCGATGAATTATTTTTTCTAATCTGTATTAGAAAAGAGAGTTTTGCCAGAGTGACACTGGGATTTCTTTTGGGTTTAAAATCTGTAAAATCTACGATATAATGAAATATAATGAGATAACCACATACATTTTACTTCTGAATTCTATATATATTTTTTTACTTTTGGACACAATTTACAACTTTAGACTAATAATGTCTCAGGAATTCCTCTTTTGAATTTGGAGATGTTGTTTACTATATCCAGTTCTTTTCTCATCTCTGTCTAATCCCAAAACATGTTTTCTCATCTTCATGCTCACATTTGGAATTGGGGACATAGCACCCTTTCTTGATGAACATTAATTTATTCTACAAGTTCCAGACCCACTTCTCTGAATCTCCTTTCTTGTTGTCAGCATATTGCAGGTATTTGATTTCTGTCACTTCTTGGAATCCTGGAATTAGGTTTTAATGAAATTCATAGACAGACATAAATCTATAACTGTAATGATCATGTCAGTGCTATATACAGATAGCTTCAAAAGTCACCACTCATTTCTGAAAATATTCTGTATTGAACAGAAAAATCTGGAAGGTATGTCCCGAAGAAATAATTTCCTTTGTTGTTTCCAAATCATACCATTGGCTCCAGAGACAATAAAACCAGGGAAAATACAGGTCTTTTGCGTCTCCTTATTTTCATAAAAGTGGATGTGGTACTGCTTGGCTGAAAGTGGCATTCTACATTTAAATCCGTTGCAGTTACAGTGGTCTTGGTCAAATTTTTTCCAGATTTTGGGGTCCTTGTAGATTCACAGCTGTCCAAACCTTAAAAAAAAAATAGTCCACGCTTCAATGTGAATAGAGATGTGATCTGATCACTGGCTGAACACTGGTCTTAAAATTTCTATTTCAAGGCCATTTGGAATGACTGGAATCCGATATGCATTTGTAATGTATTTATCTGTATAGTGTAGGAAAGCATGTGTAGCAGCACAGGGCCCAGGTGTTGCAGGGCATTCAGGATATGGGTTCAAGAGATCTCACTCCGGCCAGCTCTTAGAGCAGGAGGTTTATTATGAGGGTCGTGGGTAACAAAGAAGGGGCTTACCTAAGTTGCCAGCTAGGAGTAAGCCCCAGGGACAGAGAGAGATAGCAGGGGAGGAAGCAAGCAAACAAGCAGGCAGAGAAAGTAAGCATGCAGGCATGAGCTTGAGGTTGTGTGTAAGTTTGTATGTCTGTGAGTGTGTGTCTTGCAAACAGGCAGGTAGAGGCCTGTGTGTGTGTAGTGTGTGTGTCTGCATGCGTGTGTGTGTGTGTGTGATGTAGTGTGTGTGTGTAAGTGCGTCTGTCTCTGCATGCCTGTCGTCCTTGTTACAATACATTTTATCTTTCTTTCTGTTGAATACTACAATTTACAATAACCAATTCATAGAAGACACATATCCCATACAATTTACATATAGCCTATAAGAGTTGCTACATTACCATACCTGTTACACTTTAAACCTTAAAATCTACTTCCAAGAACTCTTTTTTCTTCCTTGCCACGTTGGCAGGGTCTTCTTCAACCTTTGGACTTCTCCATCATGCCATTTAGTTGCTTAGGGTATTTTTTAATCACGGGGCATTTTCCTGTGGTCATTCAAAAGAGCTTTTGGCTTCTTAGATGTCAAAGGTTGCTTTCATTTCTACCTTGTTTATATATTTCATATTGTCACAATCCCCTTGCCAGGAATAATTAGAAATCTGTCCTGGTTCCTCTACCCAAACAGTATATATTTTTCCTTTTGGGAAAAAAAATACCTTTCCACTCTCTAAGGTTTTCCTTTGGGGACTCTTTTGACATTCATTCTCTTTTTCTTTTGCTAATTTTGTCCTGCTGCATCTCTTCTGTATCCTGAAAATGCCTTTCTCTCCCTGACATTTAGACTTTTCAAGTATTTATAGATTGTTACCATGTCCCCCTTTAGTCATTTCTTAGACAAACTATGCATATTTAGCACTTGCAATCAATCCTCATACATCAATCACTCCAGAAGTCTAATCATTTTTTGCAGCTTTCTTCAGATCTTCCTCCAATATGTGAATGTCCTTCTAATAAGATGCCTAAAATTAAATACAATGGGTCATGTCTGCAGCTCATGTAAATCAGTGTGGCTCTGCGGAAGACTGTGTTGATTCATGCTAGCTAAAGAGAAACATTTCTAGTGCAAAGATATCAAAACCGTGTATATTTTGTGAAGTAAGCCTGAAACCACACAGAGCTTTTTTTGTAGTAAAGCTTCTTTGAATTAATTTCCATCACTTAGCTATTATTTTGAATAACGAATTTCCAGGTAGCTTCCTGTAAAATGACACCTGAAAATAATCTGAATTTTTTTCCATTTTTATTAGTGTTTTGAGGAGCTCCTTCAGCCTTCCTGACATACTTCCTTTCCATCCTTGGCACAGCCATGTGTCCCAGACCTCTCACTGGAGGTTTTTGCTCACAGGCCATGGCCATGCAGAGGTGAGGCAGGTTTAGAGTGGCTGTGGAAAGGATGGTACTAGCCCAGAAGGTAACAAGCATCAGTGGCTGGCATCCTCCCAAAGCATATCTTCTATGTGGAGAGAAATATAATTCACCTTGTAGCAGCTTATCTACCTTTGGAGTCCTCTTTGTCACTCTCCTGGCCACATCAAGCATCAATTGCTCAGCTAGTTTAATCCAAAATGAGATCTTATAATCCAACAAAGGTCATGCAGACTCATAGTAGACAAAGATATGCTTATTTCTTAAAAATTTTTCTTTTTTTTCAAATTAGCTATGGCTAGAGGTCAAAAGTAGCAGCCCTAATTAGGCTACTAATAGCTCTAGGCCTCCTGTATTGTCAATGGAGATGAATACACTTTTTTTTTCTGGATAATTAATACAGCATTAAGTGGAACAAATTAGCACTGAAAATGAGTAAAAATGAATTTTATAAATAACTTACAAAATAGGGTATTGCTGCTAGCTGCAAAATTGTGAGTTTCCATTAGAAATACTGTAGAAGTCCTCTCATAGTTAAATTTCACAGGATTCATCTCCTGTACTATATTGCAAATACACACACACAATAAGTGAATAAACTTATCTCACTATAGTCAATTCTGTCCTGAATTGACACTGTTTAGGGGGAGAGGTATGGCTTGTTGTTATTTCTGGACTGTTATTTTCCACAATGCTGAATTAAAACTTTTTTTTTTTTTTTGGCACTAATGTGCGATACAACTGGCCACACTTTGGAGAAATCTGCTTTTTTGCAAATGCTTTGTAGGTGAGGTGGCGCTTGGTTTCAAACCAAGGCAGCATCTTCTTCAGGGAGCTCATTGTTCAGACTAGAAATTCTTTGTTTGAAAAAGTACAGAAGCCAGGCCACTTTGCAACTGATAATCATAAAGGAAACCTATTGACTTACTGTTGTTTTAAAAACTATTTTACATATGTGTTTCCTCCCACTCCATTTTTTTCAATTCACACAAATTTCTTTGGTCTTTTCATTTTACATGAGTGTTTTCTGCTTGATTTCCTTCAGTGCTGTTTAGTACAACTTCTATTTCCACAGACTTACAATTCCATGGGGAAGAGTAAAATAAATCCTATCTAAGCTATAAACTGTATATTGGAAGAACTTTCCATCCAATACCAAAGGAATCCTTTGAAAACATGCAATTCACATGTATTTGTTCAAATAATTAGGGTCACAAAATGGGATAAGGGGGATTAATGTTTGTTGTTATATATATATGTATACATATATAGAGGGAAAAATCAAAGCTTTCATGAGGTGCTATATACATTAGCATAGTGTTTCACCACAGAGAAGTATATAGAGAAACACATTTTGAAATTTCCCTCAGCATTAATCAGCATATGATCATTATTCAAATAGATGAGACTTTCAGATGCCAAGTAGGCTTCTGAGATAGACTGAAAACCAATTATAAATTCTATGGAAATAGAAATTCCGCATAGAAAACAATGAGGTCATCTGCTGGGTTTGTCAATACAGGTTTTTTCCCCCTCAGGATACTCCTCTTCCGCATGGTACTTCCCTATTTACTTCTCATGAATTCTTTACACCAACTATAGGGATTTGTACAGCGAGGTCTCTATTTCTGGCCTTGTGCACCTCTTAAATATTTTGCAAGGAGTGATGTGAAGGGAGTAGAAAATATTGATTTATGAGGTATTGTAAACTAGCAAGCTAATATTGAGTTGCCTCCTCTCTTCCTTGAAAGCTCAGGGCTGCATTCTCAGAGGATTTATTGTGACTGACTTCAGGAAAACAGAGGCTGCTCCAGTCACTGATGGTAAACTAGTAGCTGCATATAGCTATTTTACATCAATGGCTCCTTGTCACAGTAGACAAAACAGATGTTTGTGGTTCTAAGGATGAAGGAAGGAAACTGAACTGTTCTTCCTGTTGGGACTTGCTGAGAAAGGGGAGAAAAAAAAGGGGAAGAAACAGCAAAAATATCTGAACAGTTTATTACCATTGCAAGCTGTCCCTTTGTCCATGCTTACAACTGACATTGTTTTCTAGGCAGTCTTAGGACATCAAATTTTAGCCTGTTTGTCCCTTACACATAGTTGGCATTGCATCTTCAGGATTAGGGTATTTAGGAATAATCCTCCCTGCCCTGTAAAAAAGCCTGTGGAGTCTGCCTGTGAAGAGAAGCAAAAGAATTCTGGGATTGTTAGTGTCACTCAGTAATTGAATGACATTAAAATGGCCAATGAAATGCAAAATACTGCTCAATGGGAAAAGTAATCATATCTATGCAGATATAAATATGATTGCAAAATATTTTACGATTGAAGGAATCACAAAATTGCTATGATGGTTCTTTGAAGAGAGCTTAATGCCTCGTAAGCCCAGAAAGGCAAAATGTGATATTAGAAGTTGTTAGAGAAGGAAGGTAGAATGAAACAGAAAACATCATTAAGGCAGCATATAAATCACTAGGACATTTCTATATTTTTTAGTAATACAGTGCATTCTACTAGTCTCATCTGAAAAGTGTTAGGCAGAAATAGAAAAGCAGGAAGGAATGTGACAAGGATGAGCAACAGTGCAGAACAGTTCTGGTTTTAAGGGAGATTAAACAGAATAAGATTTCCAATTTGGAAAAGCTGTTATATGGTACAAGTTCATCAAATCAGGAGTGATGATCATTCATTAGCTCTCAAAGAGAGCAAGAAGTTGTCAAGAGATATTTTTCAAGCAGCAGGTTTAAAACAAGTGAAGAACTTTTTTAACATGGTTGCAATTGAAATGTGGAACTCATTGCCACGGGATATTATGAAGAACAAAGGTAGAAATGGATTCAGATACATTTACAGGAAAAATACAAAAATCCCTAAGGGGCTGTTAAATAGAAATACCTGAAATCATGCCTGATTTAAGGAATCCCTAAACCAGTAATTACCAGATACTTATAGCACTCAAATTCTTCTTGCTCTTATATAACTTCCTTAAGCATCTGGTGTCCACTGCTGTTCCCTCTCAGAGCACTGTTTCAGATCTTCCACTCTAGTCCTTTCAGGTGTTCTTCTGTCATTGTCTGTTAAATGAAATGCCAATTATCAGAAGGAAAGAAGGCCACCTGGTAGCATAGAGTGTGTTTTGGAGAGTCAGCTGAGCTAAAAACCAAACAAATAAATTCCTTTGTTTTTCTAAATGTTGCCTGCAGGGCTCATGAAGGTAACTGAAGTTTTCAGAGCTTCTGCATCTAACATTGTTCTCTGCTTAGAAGTGATCTGCATGCTTGTGAGGCAGAGAGAATGAATGTGTGCAGGAGCAGTGTGATCTCCTTTCGTACATATGTCTTATCCACGTGCTTCCATTGCAGCCTCCATCCCACAGGTATACTCAGGGCTCTGGTCATACACCCAATTTCATCCTTGTTTTCGGCAAACATTATTCTAAAGTATGCTAGCAGCATAGATTTATTTTTTGTGAGGCACCAGTGACCAGATGGAAATTAAAATTTGTCATTCAACTGAACTTTTGGCTGTATTGGTCTGAAAACAGTTTGGGAAAATACTCGTCTGAGTGTAAGCCATGAAATGGAGAAAAATATCAAGATTTAGATATGTATCTCACTAACATTGCCAAATATCCCTAAATTAATAGTATTTTGTTCTATTTTAAATTCTGCCTCATTTTTGTGGCTTTTTAGTTTACCAATTACAGTGAGAAGTTTTGACTAACCAGACAAAAAAATTCTGATTTTTTTTTCCTTAAAATTTTCTAATTTTTCTGAACAGGAACTTGCAATGCTGCATTTCTGCCAAGATTTGCCATTGAAGTGTAAGTCCAGAGCTGTGATTGACTTGTGATTGTGATTCACAAGTACTAGTAGTTTCTCCTTAATCTTTAGAGAACTAGAAAAGTGTGGAGGATCTGCTCTCTTAAATCCAGTATACTCTGGTCCTTCTGTAGATCAAGACAAGGCTGTAAAAGAACATAAATCTATAGCTTGCAGACCAAAGCTAGATTTTCCACATAGTACTATCTGACAATTACCTGTCTGTTCTGCTCATTATAATTTAATTAATCCTGCTCTAAGGCTTCAAAAGGTTTCTCCTCCCTGCTCTCTCTGTTTTGGTTGGTTTTTATAGTCAGTCAATAGTAGCAATGCCATTAATACAGATAGCATCCATCCAGTCAAAACACAAGAAGCAACCATTTGCTTTTCTTTCAAAATTATATTTTGCTACCAAAAAAATCTAATTTCTAGATAATATTACTTTAGGAAAGAAGATTTCACTAAAATGCAATTTCAGGTTTTGAAGTGGACATTATAGAAAAACAGAGAACTTCTCCACTTCCTTTTTTGTTGGCTCTTGGGAAATTTAAATTTAAAAAAAAGGAAGGAGGAAGTAACATCTCACCTTTTAAAACTAATTTGTTTCACATTGGTAAGCAAAACTTTTGCTATTACATGTTTATTCACTTCAAAACATGACCATGCTATTTCGTCTCCAAAGAATGATTTTAGCACTCTACTGTTTTAACACAGTTAAGCTGGAATGCAGTCAAGGGATGTGAGGAAGTAATTTGTTGTACATTTAATGGTGTGAAGTATCCACCAGGGGAAACTTAAAAAAGATTTTTCTGTTTCCTCACAAAAGTGTCCATGAGTGAAATTTCAATTTCCTGAGTAGCTCTCTGCTTAGCTTTTCACAACTCTGTCCTGTGTCAGACAATTGGCAAGAAAACAAAGATCAGGCTTTTGTTGATATTCATGAATGTTACACCTTTATCATCATCCCATTGATGACATCTCCTGGGTTTGCTATGAGGGAAGCTTCACAGCTGCCGAGCTTATCTTCAGGCACCAGTCCTGTGGTGCTCTGTAACTGCAAGGCTGGAGCTAATCTGCTCGCTTAACTCCGTTCCTGTGGGGATGCTGAGCACTGCAGCAACTTAGCGCCAGCTCTGTGGAGCTCAGACACTCTGCGAGCTGCTGCGCATCTAAACCGTCACTTACCCACTGGTTTATCAAAGCTCCCCTTGGACCTCCAGCACACCGGAGTCAGCATTAGCAGACTCTTCTGTGGCCCACGGTAAAAATGAAGAGCGTGTTTCCAGCAATCCCCACCTAGTTCTCCCTTAGAAAATAAATGCAAAGCTCAACAAAGCCCTGTTTAGAGGAAGCTTTGAGGGGTTGTTATGCTAGAGCTGTGCTACACAATTCTCAACACACTGAGGAGTTCAATTATAACACAATTCTCCTTTAAGCAATAAAACCTCTTTATTTTTTGAGAGAATTCCTGGAACTGAGGGAGCAGATTGATTTACTTGTAACTTGCACTTAATCGGGCATTGCAGACTAGAGCTGACCTTCTGTCCTGAAGCTGGTTTAGTGTTTGCTTTCCATTAAAGAGAGAAAAGCTTCCAAAGAGCCCCCATTGAGACATCCTTTATGAGACTTTTGTGAGTTGCTACTTGTCTTCATACCACCATACCTCTCTGTGCCATGAAGTCAATCTTATTGGTTTTCCCTAAATACTTGCTTTCATAAATACAATGTTCATCACAAAAAAAGTTTTTTGATTATTAATAAAATACATGGTTTTATTAAAAAGCTCTTAATTGGCTTTTTATTTATTTCTGTGGGCAGTGTCTAACCATAAAAACCCTGTCATGAAAACCCTTCTGCTTATAAACAGTATTTATATCACCACAATGGACATCATGTTCAAGAAAACAAATACATGGGATTTTTTTCTTGTTTGGGCAGTCGAAATAGATGCATGGATTTGCATGCTCACGAGGCTTTTGGGTGCTGCAATGACAAAAAAATTATTCTTGTATTCACCTGAAAAATATATTCTTAAATAAAATTCCACACATTCAGTCTTAATGCTAAGATTTCCTCTATAGATGTAAGCAGAAGTTATTTCAGCATTTAGAAAGATAGGTATGTGCTAAACTGGGAGAGAGTTGGGTTTGCTATGACTATTACTTTTAATTTTCTGATTAATTCATCAATGCGTCATTCCTCAGAAATGAAATGACACTTCACTGCAGTAGTCTGAGAAAATCCTGATTATACTTTAATCTACAATATTTTCAGCAAACTGCTCAAGGTTTTCAGCAAAAATGTTTACCCCTTGGAGTTATCTTTTAAAAAATTGCACTAAGTCTGCCTTACAGCACATTTCATGCAGAAAAAAATTCAATATTTTGGTCAATAACTTGGCAGCAAGATAAAAATGTGTGATTTTCCACACCAGGTCAGTTCAAATCCAGTCTACTGTGTGAAACCATCCCACACAGGAAGTGAAAGGAAAGTTTGTATGATGAAGGCAGGCACAGTGACATTTTCCCCAGCTTGTAGTACTCAGTTTTATCAGTTTTGGAACCAAGAATTTTTTTTTTTTATATTGTCTTTTAAATAGAACCAAAATCATAAGAGAGACAAAGACAGTGGGGTGATGCATTTGTTCTCTGAGATGTTGAGTGCTGAGGTGTCATGATTTTCCCTGAAACACAGTGGTGTTCCACTTGTCAGCAGACTTTTTATTGTTTTTCTTATCAAAGAAGACCATTTAGTTTGCACTGATCAGATGAGCACAGAGAATTGTGCTTCTATCAACCCAAATAAAATGCCATGTCACAAAAAAAAGCCGTTGAGAATTATTTTTATCCACGCCCATCCTACCTGGCTACCTCTGTGTCTGAGATCATTATCTGGTGTACTGCAGTGCTGGTGTGCTAACTCTCTGGAGATCCTCAAGGAAGAGTGAAATCCCTCAGGAGGAAGATAATGGTCACCGTAACTGCAATGTTTATGGCTGTTTCTCAGATTCAGTAGCATCAGATGGCTGTGTGTGAGGTAAGTGATGCAGTCCAGTGTCACCGGGGAGCCGTATGACATTGCAATGACTTCTGAAAAGTCCCCCTGGGCTGGCTGTTAGTTCTCTAACAAAATAATGCCACTACTCAACGGCACCTAAGGGTCTCCTTTTCTACTGAAATGCCGAAAGAGAAAACAAAGATGTGAAGGACCTGCATTCTGTGGTTTATAGTATTTGTTTAGTTCTAACACAAGATAGCTGCACTGAAGGGAAAGAATAAAGAAGCTAGTGATACTGTGAAAATCAGAGAGGCAAAAAGGGAGATTGTGACAAGCACTGAGCCAGAGGCTGTAATCAATTAGCTGATTGCTGAACTTCAGTCCCTCACATCACATCTGCCAGCAGCACTGAAAGATGTACAGCTGAAAATTCCCCCTCACAAAACTACAAAGCCTGTGGAACTCTAGTAAATACTTTAAAAGGAAAGGGTCTGCTCTAGTATAGATTCCATCACCTTGATAATCAGTTGGAACCAAGAATTATCCACTTTATAAATAGAAGTTCCTTGGACTAGAGAGATGTGAATGCAGATGTCTGACGTAATAAAGCTCAAACTAATCTCCAGTATTTTATTAAGAAATCATTAGACTGAACTGGTTCAGGTGAAATCTTTCTCCATTGAAGTTAGCAGCAAAATTCCCTCTGACTTCAGACAGCAAGAAATAAAACCTTTTCAAGACAGTTATTAAGCTACAGAACAGCTAAAAGGTAAGGAATGAATTTTGATTAAATGGAAATCTATATCTATCTCACAAACATAACTAGAGAAGAGATTCTATTGATTTTTACCTAATTTTTTATATTTACTGCTATGAAGAGTCTTTGAGAGTCCTTTTTTTTGATATTCTGGAAATAACTAGCTATGTGATTTTTTGGGGTTTTTTTAATTGTACTTTTGAAAAGGTGATTTTAAGAACAAAAAGGTAATCTTCTTATAAATACCCAGGTAAGTAACTCAACTTTCACTACAGCAAACTGAAAAATCCTACCTAGAATGTTACAATGAGCAGTGCTTGGGAAGAGTCTTTTGGCAGATGTTTCTGACTCAGAGTTTAGAGAGATATGTCTATTTTCAATGCTCTGAGAGACTTATCCCAGTGCTGGCTGGGCCTAGTCTGGGTGCTGGGGGATGCTGTCTTTGTTATGATTCCTATCTGATAGGTTGCTGTCTTTTTGCTATATTTATATGACTCTTTAAAATAATATTAAAAAACACTTTAAAAAGAACATTGTCAAAGAGAAGGGTAAACAACACACTATCATAAATGTTCAAATAATTTGTGATCAAATGCAAAATTATACTGGTGTCAGGCTTTGAGGATAGCTAGGCATTTTAGCTTTGTGTGCTTCCTTTGTGAAAAGATTTGAACTGGCCGCAAAGTCCTTGGAATGGCCTGGTGACAGTCACAAATGTAGATGGCAAACAGCTCAACTGAAAGAGAGACTTCTTTCCTTGTTGAAATGAGTAGGGAAGAATTGGTCAAGAACATAAGGGTAAAAGGCACAAGTGAGAAAAGCCATACAGTAATAGTTCAGGAGACATAGGAAAGGCAAAGGAAAGAACAGCAAAATAAAAGCACTGGATTTCAGGAAAGTAGGCTTCAATAAACAAGAACTGTCTTGTGAAAAAACGTTGGAATTCAAGAAATCTGCAAGTTACTTAAGGAAGCATTATTAAGGGTATAAATCCAAACTAACCCAGAACAGATAGTTTAAGATTTGCTAAATTTTGACCTTTTCAGGCACCATCTGAAAAGGTGAAGCTGGATCACTTCCTTAGGGTAGGGAAGCATTGCATAAATGTGATGCTGCACAATCGAAAATTATGAAGACACACAATAGATTTCAGTCCCATGACATGGTCCCAAAGACCATACTGATGATAAAAATCATCACTTAAAAAATAGGACAAAAGCCAACTAAAGAGCAGTAAAAAAAAGAGAGAAAACCACTCTAGAGATGATTGACACATTTTTAATACATTTTCTGAATCACTCTTATTTATAAGGATGAGATGCTTTTCAATATTACAGCAATAAGTAACAACAGGGAAAATTTAAGACCATGGCTCTAAGTGGGAAGGAACAGGTTAAATACCTAGTACTAAGATAGATGTTTTCAATTAGCTGTGATGCTGTGATACTTGAAGAATAAGCTGATGAAACATCAAAGATGATAGAAGTAGCTCTAAAAAGTCAAAGACAATAGGTGATTATCAAAAATGAATGCAACAGTGATCTTTGAAAGGAATGTGAAACAATTTTAGGAAATTAGATAAAGTTCAGTTCCTGGAAGAATGCTAGAACAAATAATCAAACTATTTGTAAGCATCTAAAAAAAACCCAAGGAAATTAGTCACTGTCAACATGGATTTGTCAAAACAAAATTGTATCAGAATAATCTAATTTCCTTCTGTGGGAGAGAAACTGTGGATAGAAAAGAAGCAGCAGATGTCACACGTAGCTTTTAACACTCCCTCATAATATTCTCATATTTAAGCCAAAGAAGTCTGTTCCAAACAAAACTATAGAAAATGGGCACAGAAAGACTTGAATCACTTTACTGATAAATCACTTGCCAATAGTTCATTGTCAAATTGGAATGATTCTGTGAAGCAGTGTACAATTCGGGCTCTTTTACTTGTCTTCAGGACTGGGTAAGAAGTAATTGACATGGTGCTTACTAAACCTGCAGGAGGAATCACAGGGTTCAGCAAATTGATTGACCTTGCCAGATGTTACATTTGTACTCCTATTCACATATTTATCTTCACTTCAAGGCAAGATTTCCTTGTATATATTAAGCATAGAAATAAGTATACTCACACTTTGGCTGTATTAATTGCAGAGGGTCACAAAACCACATTGTGTTTCTGCTAAAATGTTCATTACTTTCATATCTGTTGTATCTTTTGTTATAAATTCGGCTTGTTTTAAAAGTTCTCTCTAAAAATTTTCATAACCCATAATAAAAAAAAATTAAATAAGCTATAATAATTTGAGCATTTTTGAAAAGTACCAAAAAGATTAATATTTGAGTGGGTTTTGATAATGAACAGTGTTATTTTCAAAAAGACTATGAATAGATAATTTTTCATCTTCTCTACCCCATACCATTTGGCTAGATATGTGAATAATATTGTTCATTTTCCTTCCTGAATGAAGAAGCAAAAAATCTTTATAATAAAGTGAGAATCTTTAGAATAATGCTTCTGACTTTAATTAGTAGCATTCATAATTTGAAATGTTGTTTTTCACTTCCATCTTCATTATCGACTTAAAAGTCACTGCTCCTATAAATATTTTTCAAATTGCATGGAGGAAGATAAAACATACAAGAATGCCAGGGGAAAAAAAAAAGAACACCACAATATTTTTTTTTTGAAAGGCAGTTTCACTTTTGGAAGCCAATTAGCATTTTATTTTTGTATTAATTTTCTGCTTTATAGCTTGCAAAGTTTGCACTGCCCGCCAATAGGTGGCACTAATAATTTCTGCATTATCTCAGTGGTTGTTCTGTTGTCTTTCAATACTGAAGGAGTTATATCCTAGTATATCTTCCATTTCCATTATCTTTGTTTTCATTTATATTTTATGCTTAGCCAAAAAGGAATTTTTGTATAAAAATACAGGTACTGTATACCCAAGCAAATATTAGATTAATGGGCACAGGAAAGATACATTAATAAACGCTAATCAGCCAATGTTTTTTGCCTGAGGGATCAAATATTAATGTGCCCAGATAACCAAAGCTGGAGGTTGCTGATGCACAGCATCTGAAGGGTACATTTAACATTGAAATAAAAAGGGCAGATTATGTAACTTCAATATAACGTTCATATTTCTCACTTTCATTTAATTTACTTCTTAGAGAAATATTTCAAATGTTGTTTTTAGAATAGTTGAAGTAAATAGCATTTTCCCATCATGCAATCTGAATCTTATGGTTATGATTTACCTGGTTACATATGTGTATGACCAATGCTTGATTTTTGGGCACCTGCAATTATCTGTCCTCTGTGAGCTCTGATTTCTTATTACCCTCTATTTCAGCTTCAGGGTGTCACCATCAGTACGAGAAGTGAAAGGATAAAGCAAAGAAGAGCTGGTTGGCTGAGTTTCCCATGCAACTCCAAGAAGAGTCAAGCCTCTTTTAGCTCACCAGAGACAAAGGCATACATGCAAAGTTTTAAAGAGCAGAGACTGCAGTGAAAGCTGGATGCTACCAGCACTAGGTACTTCTTTTCCTCTCCAGTTGAGTGAAACTAAGGTTATGACATGCTTTCAGAACTGCTAAGTTCTTATGTTAGCCAGCCTTTGCATTTATCGTCGCTTGTGCTGTGCTGCAGGCCCAAAATATACCTGTTGTGCTTAATAGACGCAGCAAAAAACATTGTCACTTCAAAGCAGATCTCATTTCTGACAAGCAAGGAGATGAAGCCAGTTATTTCAGTAACACAACTTTCAGATCTCAGATTTCATGATTTCTCAAAAAAATTTAGTTGAGTCAATTTTTGTCTTTTACACTGTACACTAAAAATCTGCTTTTGGGAAGACTCTTCCCACACCAGATGTCTTCTGCCATATCACTGCAGCACTGGCTGGCATGCTGGGATAGGAAAGGGATGTCAAATAGAGAGGAGACAGACAGGCACATAGGAGAACTGAACTTTTCAGTAGTTATCTGGCAATTAAATGTATCTTAATACACACCCAATATACAATAATAATACACAATATCTTAATGTTTCTACCGTATTTCCCTGTGAAATGAGTGTATGCTTTGAAATTTCTGGTAGAAAAGAAAGGTGGCAGCAATAAAGTTAGCGCTCAAACACCATCTGTGAAAGTCAGAAAGCATCTATAGATCCTCTGCATGCTAGAGGCTTATTGCATCATGCATGAGGAGGGATAGAAAAAGCCCAGAAAAAGGGAGGAGAGAGGGTAATATAGTAAGTCTCCATCTGTGCCTCCCCCCCCCAAAAAAAAGCATGATAAAGTTCAGAAGTAAATATTAATTAAAAAATACTGTATAAACTATCTTAACACTGATATGTTACTGCCACAGCAATCATAGGCATTTTCCACATGTTATATAGATCAAATGAATTATTGCCAATTAACTCAAAGCATTAGCCTGAGGCACTATCCAGGCATATGTAAAAACTTTATCTGTCCTGAAGACACAATTTAAATGGAAAGCTTCCTTGATTATTCGTAATAAGGCTGCATTCAAAAGAAGAAGGGAATATGCCGTGAGTCAGGACAATTTTGCTGGAAATCTGTAAAACACATCTATTGCCTGGAGAAATGAGCAACTAATAAACCCCTCCAGCTCATGCTCCTTGCTTGGTACCAATCTTTAAATCACTTCACTGGATTCCTCTGACTATGCCCAATAAACATCACTTAACAGTTCTATTTTCTTCCCACTGTACTCCCAGGTAGACACAAGCAGGCAACTGCTATGTTTACATGGGAATACAAAAGCAGGGTCATTTCAGGCCCTAAGGTGAAACAGTGATAGTTCCAGCCATAAGTTTCCATCATTTCGCCCCTCCAGCTCTCTTGGACACATCACTTCTCTTCCAGGGCCACTCACTTTTCCTGCTGTGGTCTGCAATATCAGCAAAGAACATTCTATTACAAGGTCATCTCTGGTCATCTCTGGTGCTGTTGGTTACAAAGTTCTCAGTGGAGATGGTCATTGAGGAGGCTTTGCTAAGCGTGTACTTGTTCCTACAATCAGAACTGTTCTCACTTCCTTCCTTTTGTTCTTTTTTTTCTCATTACCCTCCACTCTGCTGGTTTATACTTTATATATCCTCTAAAGACCTCTCAGAGTGTAATTTGCTTGCTGCTAGGGAAAAAAAACAAGTGCCCAGGAGTGGAAAATTCAACTTTCTGCTCTTTCCAGTAGACAGAGAATATTTATCTCTGGAGACTTCCTTTTATTTATTGACAGAAAAAGATATCCATGTCAGTTCACCATTTCCATGCCTGTACCTTCACTTGTATTTTTCATTTTCATATCCATGCTCTTAACTGTGAATCACAATCCTATGTGGTTTTATCCCCGCAATGCCCTGATGAAATGGGAAATGCCACTATACTGACTTTATAGGTAACACATTAAGCATCAATACATTGTGAGCTCAGGCTTGTGAAAAAGCCATTCATCATAAATGTGCCAATTCCCTATAGGCATATGCAAAGTTTGTATCAAATGCAGGATAACTCAGATATATCTGGCTTTTCCTGGGATGGTTCTGAGACACACTTAAAAATATTAGAAAGAAATTAAATGTTACCTTCTTTTACTATGTACTAAGTTAATGTTGAATATTTGGCCATTGTTGTTGACTTATTTGTTATAACTTTTTACCCTGATTTTTTTACTAATTGTCCCAAATTTACAATTTGTAGCAAAAAAAAAAAAAAAAGTAGGAAATAAGGAAATGGAATATTATGTATTTTTCTTTTATCTTAGGCTGACTGATGGAATATCATTCAGTATTTTTGGATGTGATGCTTGATTTAATATAACATCTTTCATGCTTAGGCATCTCAGAGAGTGTTTCACAATAAAAACGACACCACATCTGCTGCCATGTAGTTCAAGGCGTGTAGGGTTGAAGGGGCAGAGAGGAAAGCATGTTTCCAAAGGACAGCATGGGAAAAGGAGGGATGCATTATCTATCATTTTTAGTTCAAAATCTTGTGTTTCAGAACCATGAAGTGCGGCAAATTACACATAAACTCAGCTATTAGTGTTGATATACTAGATTCTGTTGTGACAACAGTGGAGTAAATAGCATAGGTATATTCATGAATATAAAATTTGGTATGTAGTAGATGCCTGTTTAGGAACAAACCTGTCATTATAGATTTTGGAAATATTGCTTGACATGTTTGGCAATGTACTGTCAAGATGAATTAGATCCCACCTTTTCTCTTGGAATGATGCTGTTGAAAACATGAGAAAAAACTGTCTTGCTCTGTTACAGACTGCAGCCCATTGTCTGTGCCTCAAGGGTGGCAAATGAATGGCCCAGGCACAAAGCAGTATGCAGTGTCAAAGGTAAACTGACACTCAGAGCAACACAATTAAAAGTGATTGTTTATTATTGGTCCAAAACAGCTCAACAGCAATCGTTCCCTGTTGGCTAGATTTGGGACTCTCCACCCTGAATAACCTCTCCGCACACATCTGTGCCATGCCTGCATCTATTTCTAGTCAGCTTTATATTTTCTAAAGTATCAGTCTGGGCCTACCACTTTACAGTTTTCATTATGTTTAACATCACAATATCTCACCAAAAAAAAAAAAAAAAGAAGTTGAAGTCATTTTGACCCTGGGACAGGAAGATAGAGTCAGATTCAAGCTAAAACTTGAGTAATATGATGCTCAATACAATAAAGAACACAATAAGCAATGGCATAACCTAAATTTAAACGCTATTCTTTAGGTTTAAAAAAACCAAGCCAAACCAAAAAACCAAAACCAAAACCAAAAAAGAAATACCCCAGAAATCCCAACAATAACAAAACAAACAAACAAACAATAAAAAACCCCAAACAAATTAAAAACTCCAACCAAAATAAAAGCAAGAAAAAAAACTAAGTCAGGGAAAAGTTAGGGACACACCCCTCTCCATACAGTAGATAAGAAAGGTTTATTTTGGAAATGGGATTTGAAACAATGATATAAATAATTTAGTCAGAATAGGCATGATAAAAGCTGAAGCACTCCTGAAATTCTGTTCCTCCTGAGGAATTCCAGTATTTATCTCAGAGTGTGTACTAAGATACACTCATGAAGCTCAGTCAATGGTTCATACAGAGATTTTTTTATTTTGGCAGAAATCCACAAAGGAAAATTTAAACTCTCAAGGAGCCTAATTAATTATGAGATTTGCTTCTTTGCACAAATGACTAATTTGTTAGTGCATCCTTGCTCAGAAAAATCATAGGTAACCAGGGGCATCATTTCTTGTTTAGCTGAAACATGAAGATTGGGAACCTGAAATTATTTTGATACAGGGTGTTTTCTTATGCTAGCTTCATGCTGAAGTTTTAATAATAGTATAACCACAATAATTACATAGCTACTGCTAATGTGAACATAATACATATAATGGAGAGATTTGTATAGCCTGTAGAAATTAGGTGCCAAGTGTGAGCTTTGTCTCATTTAAATTTAGAGCTCTAAAATGTTCACTTTTTTCTTCAAGCTGGTCATCCATAGACTTTTCAAAAGAGGGTAAGAGGTATTCCTTGATATACAACTGACCTGTTTTGAATTTCTGCTTCGAGACAGTGTGAACTGTTTCTCAAAAGTCCATCATCTCTCTCCAGGGAGGTGAGGATTTAGCTGGGATGTAGATGTACACGCTATAGGCACTTACATTATGCCAAAGTGTGGTCTACACACCGTGATGTTATTAGGAAATACCTTGTAAAAAAATCCAAACACGTAAGAGCAATAAGTATTTAAGACTTTATTCCTTGGAACACTCCTCTAGGCAATGATTTTATAGTTACTGTGCTGTCAGTCCCCTGGCAACACAAGGTTATGAGAAAGGAAGTGAAGCATGGAACAGTCTGAGGAGAATAAAATTTTAGTAAATCTGATTTTTTTTCCTAACTAGTGGTTCAGAATCTATTGTCCCAGAATCTTAAACTTTTACAATAATTTTAGGCTGGTTTAATTAGACTTGAACCTCATAAAAACATATGGTTTTGTTCAAGGAAACTGAAATCTAATGCTAGTTATGAAATATCTTTGCAGAGGTGGGATTTGGGAAAATTTCTTCTTATTTTTACCACAAATTAAAATTATGTGCAAGGTTCTGAAAGAAAACACAACTGCTTTTTTCCTAAAACAGTGTCACCAGGGCATGAATGATATTATCTTTTCTACAACAGCTAAATATCATAAAATACTGTCAGATGTAAACAACTTCACAGTTGTTGTAATTAAAGTCTTGCTTAGGACTGGATCCTCCAGATGTTATGATTAGTTCTGTGAATTGGCCTTGTCTGGGAATTGTCTCTGTATATTGACCTTCTTCTTCCAGGACAGGTTCTTGATTTGAACTACACTCAAAATTAAAAAAAAAAAAAAAGAAGAAAAAATTGTGATATCTGATACCAGATTGCTATCAATGATGCCAGAGAAAAATATGACTGGAGTACCTCAGACTCCATATTTTGCCAATAACATTGCTGGTACACTCTGCAGTACACACCAGCATCTGGAGCATTTTGAAATCTTCTGCTACCAACCTTAAAAATTTGCAGACTTGAAGAGCATCTTTCAAATGGGGGGGTCTGTGCACAGCTTCAGTTTTGCTAATCTTATTTCAAACATATATTGTGTTTTTTTTTCTTGCTGTTGTGATACAAAGACCCTTTACAATTTGAGCAAAACAATTCTAAAACAATGTAATTATTCTTAGGGATAGAATTCAGCAGAGAATAGATGTATGAAAGCAACCATTTATCTGGGTTTGGCTTCATTATTTTGGCTTTTTCATACCACTGATGAGAGTTCAAAACTTTTCCATTGGCTGCTGCCTTCCTTTATGTGCCAGAAGGAATGTCTTTAAATGCAACAAGAAACAGTGGAGCAAATTGAAGATTGTTATGATCCAAATCACAGCTCTGTTCAACATCATCAACAGCAATAAAAGTGTCTGAGAAACATCCTTATTTTAGGATACCTGATGGTTTAGTGATTAGAAGAGTACTCACTTAGGAAGCGGAAAACTTCCTTTAGCCTGGAGGGCTCTCTTACCACAGCTCTCACACATCAGCCTTTTCCTCCTGTGAATTGCAAGGTGTTATTAGGGCACTTTACAATTGTTGAAGCTGGACTGCTGTAAACCTGGAAAAGCATGAGCTGTAAGATCAGAGAGAAAGACTGAACCAAAGGGTGTAAAGAGGGCCCCTTAGCAGTGAGAGACATTTCTTATTTTTTTAATTCTGGTTATAGGTTTATTTCTGGCTTTATACAGGGACAATCTACAATATAAAATACATAAACAGTCCCTGGAGCAGAGACCAGAACTCCAGATATTTCTTTGTTAAAAAATATAAAATAAATAAGAATTATATACTTCTCTTTGATGTCATTAAATATTAAAAGGGAAGGCTTTTGATACAAATCTCTGACTTGTACTGAGGAATAAATAAGGAATTCAAGCTGATGTTCAGAGAACAGTGAAATGATAAGCCTGACTATCCATATAATTCTGACTTGTTCCGCACCATCACATGAACAATACAGACCAAATGAGAAGAGTGTAACAAGTCCTGCACTATGTGAAACTTCCATAAATATACTCATATTAATTATTCAAAACAGTAATATCTTGTTATTGATAAGATGAATTAATGGAATTTGAAACCTCATTCTGTAATTAATTTTCACTAGCCTTCAAATAATTGTCATAGACATTCCCTCCAAATTTTTCTTTTGTAAAGAGTAAGACTTCAGACAACATCCTAGCATGGTCTCAGTATTGATGGGAGAAGACAAGAAGTTATTGTTCAATGTCTTTTCATGGCTACCCCGTTAAATTTTTTCAAGGATTTATTTAATTGATTTAATTTATTTAATTTTTAACTGATGCATCTTGCTGGTGCATCAGTGAAAGGGCTCGCTATTATTTTGATTATCAAATATGATCTTCTCCTCTCTTTCAGAGCAATTGTTGTTTAGGTTACTTTACTCCATAAACGTGCTCTAAATCATTTAGTTCAAAACAAATGACTTTGTTTTGGCTGTATAAATTTTATTAGTGTTCTGCTGAATGCAACTGTGATGAAAACTTGCATTCATACTATGAAAGTCGGGAAAGCTGGGATTTGGCTAATTAGCTGTAAAGGAAGTTGCAATTATAATGAAAAAGGATGTTGCTCTAGAATGAATATTCATGTTTGAGACACATTATAAGTATTTCTTGTGTCTTGTGCCTATACTTTTGTGAATAGGCAAAATGCTGGTATGTTTGTTTGTATGGCTCTTGTGTAGATGAGTTTTCAGTTTATTTTGCCTGTCTTCTCACCTATTCTTCCTTGTGAGGAAAAACATATATCTGCTTGAAAGTGAATATCCGAACAACTCTCATGGATTCATTACTCTGCATGAATAGCCCCCTTTTTGAGCTTTCTGTACTTAATATAACATGAACGAATTAACTCCTCCTAAACAGTTGGAAATAGACAGTCAGCAGTTTAGTTCAGTTTGCCACATTTTCCCAAGTGTTGCCTTGGGATGGCTGACCTGAAACAGAGACTGGACAGAACTATAGAACAAAACAAATATTTATTAAAAGGCCCCCTAGGATACCCCGGGACATCTAAACTAGCCCTGACGGCTCTACTAAAAAACCCCCGCTCTCCCCCGAAAACCCCAGCCACACCCCCTGTCCCTTGGGTCTATTTGCATATTGGGTTTAATCGTCCAATTACAACTCCAGGCTGTGAAGTCTCATCCTTCTTGTTTTTCTCTTCAGTCCATCGTTGTTGATGCTTTTCCGCCAGAAAGTTGTCCTTGGTTTTCGGCAGGAAAGGATTTGTTTTGTCTACCTACTACCTACTAGCACTTAATATGAAGCTTAAAACTACACCTGAAACAGCATGGAATCTGGAAAAAATAAAAGCTAAAACTAAAGGCATCACAAGGGTCATTTCATCTTTTTCCTCTAGGATGTTCAGCCTAATAAACACCTGGTCTGGATTTAAAGGAACAACATGAACTACTACAGCACTTTTATAACTCAGGAAGCTTCAGTAAGTTGTTTGCTATCTTGCTTTGCTGAGATCCAATAGCATTTCTGAATATCAAATAATGAAACCTCAAGACTCAATTACTGGTATTCCTTTTTCATAGGAATGGGTGATATTAAAGTGAGTAAGACCTCCCAGATCAATCAATCCAGTCCCTGCTGCCTAGGCAACCATATTATTCAGTATTTTTCAAAACAACTTCTTATCTGTGATGGACTAGAGCATGTGGATAGCAAAGCACTATATGTAAGACCCTAGAGCTTTTCAGAAACAATACTGTTTTTTCTTTTTTTCCCTAGATAGGAAGAATATAGAGAATATTTTCAGCATCTGTGATTTGAGAATAACCCTATCAAATTTAAAATGGATTGGCACTGTTACCAGAGAAAAGTCATCCCCTTGCCTCAGGAAAAAAATAAAAGGCACAAAGGAGAGGGAATATAAATGCCCATGGAATTCAAGGCATTTAACGGACTTTATTTTTTTTAGTAGCTGTATTTTTGGTTTTTTACTCTTCAACTTGTTTTGTCCATGCTTGGAAAAGACATGAAAACAAATAATGGTCAGGATTATTATTACATGAATATTGCAGCTCTTTTTTTGGATGATGAAATCATAGAAACATTGAATGGTTTGGGTTGGAATGTACCTTTAAAGATCAGCTAGTCCAACTCCTCTGCCATGGACAGGGACATTTTTCACTAGGTCAGGTTGCTCAAAGCCCCATCCAACCCATCCAGTTTCTAATACTGGGCCAGGACTGACACTGCTTTTGAGCACTTTCAGTGATGGTGCATCCACAAAATGCAATACATTGAACACTTTCCTTTTCCTGGAGAAAATAATTCTGGAAAATCGGTGGGGTGATTGTAACTGTGCTGCTAAGGTATGAGCAAAAATAGAAATCAACAATACTTTGCCTCATTTAATTTTCAGTGATGGTCTTTTCTTCCACTTTATTTCCTTTACCTCCTAATTCTTATTCAGTGAACTTTTCATATAAAATAAACTGTTCTAAAATGCTTAAATGAAACCCCCAGGGAAGATTTAAAGAAACTGATCCAAGAAGGTTGCTGCATTGTGTAGGTATCATAAAAATGCAATAACTTTTCTGAGTTGTTTGCAAGCTAAGGGAGGTACCAATTAGTAGGACATTCAGGTTGCTTTTGAGCCATTAAACATATTTCTGTAAGAAATAATAGATCAAGAAAGGTACTGATGGCACTTTTACAAAAGTCCAAACAACCAACATAAAGGGCTCCTCACCACCTTAAACTAGTACCATTGTGTTAAAAAACCTGGAGAGAAAAGAGAGTGAGCAAAGTGCTGGATGTGTTAGAAAACCTATGCAGTGATGGCAAACTATGTGCACATATATTTGAAAGAGGGTAAGGGGTCTTATTATGAAGAAAGATGAGACTAAACAAAAAAGACAAAAAAAGTGCTAGGGTTTTTTTGACTAGTTAGTTAATTACTGTCCTCAGAGACAGTGCACCCTTAATCCTAAATAACCCCAGGTAATCTGTTTTGTAGTTGCATTCATACACCATTTCAAATCAATGCAGGGAAGAGAGTGTTCTAACCAGCATGTTACATACTTTCGTCCTACAGCATAATCACTTTGAAATTCTGTTGCTTGAGGGAAGCAGCAGATTTCAGATAGTACAACTTTTTCTAATGAGGAGGATGCAGAGAAACCTACTGAAATAAATTCTTGAAGAGAATTTGTGTTTTGATATTTTGGGTTTTTTTCCCTTCTCAATGTGTATTTTTTTTTTTCATAGCTATTAAGGGAAGCTTTCACAAAGATTTTATTCCTGAATGAACCTCCACAGCTGTACAGCCCCCATCTTGTTGCTGCTTCAGCTAGAGCCTCTGCATATAAATTTTTAAAATCAGTTTATTTAAGCATTTCCTAGAAAACATTATTTCTACTTATTCATGAACTCTTAGAAAGATGATAAGGAGAAATATAAACAGATCTGTCCATTCATCTGGTAATTATTTACTTTTGCTTTCAGACAAGCTTTGAAAAAGAAATAAATGTCTCCAAAAGACTCAAGGAATCTCTTGGTATCTCTTTTGTAAGGTGCTCACTAGATGAAACTAGTCTTAGAACAACTCAAAAGAAGAGGACTAGCAGATGCATGCTAAATCTATGCCTCATTTTTTGAAAACCATGAACTGCAATACGTGAGGTCTCCCTTAGCTTTTAATACATTTTTGGGTTAGTAATGACATTTCGTTTGGTGGAGGAACTAAATGGCTTTTCCTGTTCTAGAAATTCAAGTCTACAGGTGATGAATGCTTCTGTAGCCAAGCTGTGGAAAGAATCAGTAAAACAGCCGCTGGTTATTGGCTGAGATCATTATGAATGGTACCTAGTTTCTCCTTAGGCTTCTAATTTTCAGCTACCACAAGGTCTTCATGGAAACTCAAGGAAAAGTCAAGGCAGAGGTAAAAACTCCATGTGTGCATGATGGCCAAGATACCTGAAAGATACTAGTTTAGAACTGCCATTCCAAGGACCTGCATATATCATCTCTAAGACAATAATTTTCATGGAATTTTCCAGTGGTCAGGCTGGTGGGTTTTTCTGCTACTGATATTTTCATTTTCACTTCTAAGGACTCCACGCCGCTTCCTCATTAGACACTTGGTGACAGTAGTGTCAGTCAAAATCTGGTCATTTGACCAGCTGCTCAGCAGTACTTGATTATTTCATGCACAGCAAGATTAACATACTTCTCTGAGTGCTTCCACTCCTTTATCTTAATTAATATGATCAACTAGGTCATATTCAACAGAGAAAAAAGCAGACAGGTGTGAATGTGGACTGCAAAGGAATATCCAGCTCACAGTAACAGTTTCTATTTGACGTTATATCTCTTGAAACATTCACACAGACAGAACTGCTCTGATTCACTGCAGGAGAGGTTTTCACCACTTTGATTCCTTGCTCTACCACTGATGCATTGTATAACCTTGGGTAATGCACATAGCCTATGCATAATTTCCACTCCTTGTTATAATGGGAATAATATGATTTATTAATCCCACAGAGTTGAAGTGAGATCTTTTCAATATTGGGGAAGTGCAATATAATTTTCATGTCTGAACCTCTCTTAACCTCCAAAGTATTACAATGATTAAATATTGATTAATTTATAAAAAGCTGTGTTGCTGCATTTACAGCCAAGTGAGGGAGAGTGTTAATCTGTGGCAAGCAAGAAAAGCATAAAAAGCTGGCTGGGAGCTGATGAATCAAAACATGGCTATATAGATCTTTTGAAATGCCTTTATAGATCCCGTGAAGAGAAAATGCAGGGGCTTTAGGTGAATTATCAGTGGCAGATGCAATAACAGCTATTCCACCATTGTCTTTCTCACAATATTTGTATTTTCTCCCAAGAAATGCATCCAGGCAGGTGGACTTTGGCAACAAAGGAGCAAAACCACATAGAAATTGCTGTGCAGGTGCTCCAGAAGGTGGATGTTATCCCTGCTATTATACGAGTGACACAACAAATTTGTTTTGGTAGCAGAATGTAGAGCAAGGATGAGGTCCCTGCTGTCTATGTTCATCAGCTGGATGTTGCCCTAGGCCAGGGGCATGCTGTTGCTAATTTTAGTTTATTTTGCTGCTCAGCTCAGCTTGTGTCTGTGATTCACCTAATCATTATGATTAGCAAATTCAGTTATTTCTGTTTTGCAGAGTCCATGAACAGACCTTTGTAAAATGTAAAATACTAGGTGTGATGAAAGCAATTTCTAAATGCTACATGACCACAATGCTTCACTTAGAGGAATCTTTCTGCTTAAAGAAAATCAGAATCATGATTCTTCATGTTTCTCTACACTGAATAAACAGTGATATGCCATGGAGAAGCAGGAGAAAGCAGTGAATGAAATGCTCTATCTATACTTAATCTTGAAAATCAATGAAAAATTCATTTGGAATAATTCATTCCTAGAACAGACCTCAGGAATTCTTATAGCACCTCCCTGTAAGGCAGTGCAGCACTTGCTTTATCAAAACAGTCCTGAAATATTAAGGAGGAAATCTGTGAATCAGACCTCAGGGTTAGATGCCAAATACAATCTTGAAGAAACACTTTTCTGCACCTGTTATTCCCTGCTATACAGTGTCCTCTTGGAGTCCTGAAGTGCCATATGAAGGAACCTTTGTGCCTTCAGAAGTGGAAAAATCTCTTGATCACTCTGCTGTGTGCTTTTCTGGATGATGAAGGTTTGGTATCATTCCTCACAGATATAAATGTACCAGTGGATAATTATTACCAAGGAAATTTCAGAGTTAAAACTCACTGCTATTAATTTTTTTCTGGTTTTTGTTCTGTTTTTCTATTTGCAGTGATTCAGGATGCAAGAAAGAGAAACCCATGAGCCATATACTGGTTTCCATAGGTTTTATCTGTGGTTAGTCAGTATGAAAGTTCTGTTTTATCTTTGTATTTTGATTTATATATCTTCTCAAGATTTTATTGGAAATTAAAACACAATACTAAACTTACTATAAAATGAACCAGAAAAAAGACTGTATTCTGCTTGCTTTTCAGAGGGAATTTTTACTTTGTGGGTGGCTGGAGTACACATTAGATTTGGTACACACCCAAGCTTCTTGAAAGTGTTGTCATATTGTAGCAGGTAAAATTCTGCAAAGTACATTGCATGGTGAACTGGTCTGAGGTATAGGATGAAAGAACTGTGGTACTGAATACAAAACCTCAGCTTAGACAAACATTGCCAGAAAGGGAAGGGCACCTCAGGCTATTGGTAAGAGGATAGCAAACCTTTCATTTCTGGATCACTGCTTGCATCCGGCTGTGTTTAGTAGTGCCTGTAGGTCATTCAGGGAAATGAATTGGATATTGCAGATTGGCTTGCAAAGGGACAGGAGTTCACAGAACCATTGGTGTGGACACTGGGATTGGCAGAAGGGCCAGTGTCTGCCTCCAACACAAGGCTGAGCTACATCAAAGACAGACTGTGGTAAAGCTTGTGAGGCTGTAGAAACAGAAGTTTCAATGACCAGATCTTCCATCACTTAGTTCAGAACAATTGCTGCACTTTGGACTGGAGTGCAACCCTCAAGGCTGAAGGTTTCAGACTGATATTCCTGAAACACTGAACTCATTGCAGATTATAGAGCAGGATGGGAAACCTGCATCTGAATACTGTAAAATTTAAACTTGCACTGTTTGAGAAACTATGGATGTCAGGCTCAATACCACCTCTGACATCAAACAGATAGACTTAAAATCAGAGTTTTGATTTCAGAAGTGGTCTCAGGAGCTCCTTTTAATCAATTTGAAGGTAAAAAGAGATGTAAATAATTCAATTTTGTTTTTTCTAACTTAGGCAATTTTGGTTTAACTCTTTAGAATACCTCCACTGTTCTTGATTTCAGCAAAGACAGGATGAGTGGAAAGGTAAGCAAACTCCATTCAAGTATAAAAATCAGTGACAATACTCATTAAATGGCAGATATGGGGTTGTTTCACTAATGTGTGTGGCATTTTTCAGAGTATCAAGTGTCTGGATGCCTGAGGCTGGGTAGGCACCTATTCCTCACACACTCAATTGCCCAACTTTTCTGCCCCTGTGGCTTGAAACAGCATTTATTTTCTGTAGTTACTCCTGAAACCATTCCAAATCCTGTATTTCTTTGGGGTGGTTTTCCTGAAGCAAAAGCAAAGCCATGGGAGCAGTTTTCCTGCATTGTTTCCACACAACCCTCCAAGATCCTTACAGGGGATCCTGTAAAGAAGGTTGCACCATGAGAAGGGTCCAGAGGGAAACTAACAATTTGATATTGAGAAGAAGGTGTTTAAAAGCAAATTGCGCAAGGATGCTTGTGGTCTCAAGTATCTAAGATTCCAGAAAAGTGCCTTCTGGAAAGATAACTCTGGAATTGAAATGTGAGTTTCAGATGAGACAAAACACGAACAGAACACAAGGAAGACATCTGTGTTTCAAACCTATTTCACAGAAATTATCTCAGTGGGCTTAATCCACACTGAAGAAAAGACTCAGAGTCAATTATTAAGCCAGGGATTTGTTTCTCTGCCAGCAAAACCTTAAGTGAAGGAACTGAAATGCATCCAAAAAAGTTAATATGGAGGTATTGGGTATTTGTGTCTAATAGGGCAAGGAGGTGGTCCTGGTTTTAACAGCTTTTTTTTTTTTTTCAGAATCATTGAAACAGGCACCTAATTTTTTTTCACTGTGTCTATGTACAGATATTTTTTGTTCAGTTCATCCAGTATTTCTTAATGAAAAAGAAAAAAAATTCTTTTTCAGAAACCTGCCTGCTACATATAAAGATACTGATTCTGACAAAATATTTTCCAGCTATGGTTTTGTTGTTAGTTTTTTTCTCTTCCTTTCAAAGAATAGGAAACTCCTCACTGAAACTTTTATGTTCTGTTAACTCTTAAGAAATTAATTTTCTGCAGTTTCGAGAAGATTTGTAATCCCCCTGAAACTCAATACAGCTCAGTCTAACATAGGTATCTGAAATAGGTCAAGTGTTTCTAGTTCTTTATATTAGTAATAAAGTTTAGGGTGACAAGCTCAGATGTAGCCAACAGCAATGTAGATATTTATAGTTTAATAATGCCAAACCTATGCAATGTGCCAGGTCCCATGTGTGCCATTCACATGAACATCAGTGGAAATGTAATCAGGTTGTGATAGTATTTCCTCCACTTCTACTTTATGTTCTGCAACAACAAGAAAAAGTTCTTGTTTCTCAGAAAGAGAATGCATAAAAACGTGCAGTTCTTGTGTTTTTGCTGATCTTTTCACTGTTCTGCAATGGAAGACATAATGGCAACTGACTGTGCAGCAAGAAGGACCTCATTTCATTTACAGGTGTAAAACAAAGAAAGTGACTCATTACAAGCCTTGGTGATATTTCCATCTCTTTTTAGACCTAGAAAGAAGAGATTTCCTTAAGAACAAGCTATGGTAAAATATTATATTGAATTTAAATGAGCTCCTCTTCTGCAAAAGTTTCATGTTTGAGAGTTTAATTACCAAATAATGTAAGTTTTTTCTTTTTTTTTTTTCAAAGTCACAAAGTTTTGGCGCCTTGTATCTCTGAATTATGAAGAAAACAGTTTTAGCAGAGAGCTTCTATTTAATCCCATTTAATTGGTATATGTCACTGGAAATAAAAAATTACTACCTTTTCTTTGCCTTGTCTCATTCAAAACTCTGGAAGTTCAGGTTTATAATTAAAAATTGTAATTAGAATGCAAGTTGGATGAGATTCATAAATATTGGCTTGGGAGTGACTAACAACAGATGTGAATCTCTGTCTCAGTTTGGTGACCACCTCTAGTTTTTTTCCTTGCCATTTCCCACCCTTTCCCCAGGCACCACAGATGGTGATTCTACTCAAGATACACTCAGGTGACAAAAACTTGCCCTGGGTTAAATGCAATGGTACTGTCTCTGGGCTAGGAAGTTTTTTTATTAGAGGATAGAGGAGACTATTCTGAGGTAGTACCACTCTTGATTTGATCTCTCATGTCACAGATTCACTGAATCATTGGATAAAATCTCAAGGGTCAGGTCCAACCCTTGATTACTGCCTGGTCTCCTAGACTACAACACTGGCTACCATATCCAGTCATTATTTTTCCTAAAACATCCTTGATTCCTGACTCAATGTCATAGAAATGACAATCTTGAAATGCAATGGAAATGCCTTAAAGAAAAAGCTGAGAATCAAAAAAAAATGGGGAAAATTAATAAAAAAATCATGAAGTATAAATACATTTTCCAAACAAATTCAGAAAAAAATAGAGCCTAAGTGCTCAACACAAGACCAAAGAGCTGCTGGGCATTGCTCACTTGCTGTCTCTGGAAAGGAGAGTCCCTGTTGGATGATCAGACCTTTGGCTTAACCTTTCTGTTCCAGAATGATGATACACTTGGTACTCAGTTCTTTTATTGGGTAAATATACCACCAATCAGTGTTTCAGAAGAAATCAGCAGGGTTTTGCAGTCCCCTCAGGCCTGGCAAGTCTGAATGTGTTTTCAATACAGCGCCTTGCCTCAAAATAAAAATAATGGCTTATCTTTTATGCAGCATTCCCATTCTGGAGACAGAAGGTAAGTGCTTCACAAGACAAAGAATTACAAAACTAGAGAAAAGATATCTCTAGCTAGCGAATATTCAAACCATAAGATGATATCACAGGAATTTGAACTGAAGTTTTAGATATTTGCAGTAATATTTTAATAAGGACTCACATAAAATAGGCACCGAGGTAGATGAAAACAATAAATCCTGTGCACTTGAGGTACATGTGCCATTTGTTCAGTCCTGTTAAATGTCAAGGTTTAAAACTGCCTAAGTCACCTCTCAAGGATGATTTAGCATCATCTCTCTGTTGAGCACATTAATATCTATCAGAGAATGCTATGGCTCTCCAGACTACCTTTCACTTTGTTTATGGAATTTAATAAAACAGACTCCAAGGCTACTGTGAGCTCCTTCTTCCACATCAAGGACCTGGTGCAGAAGTAGGTAGTACCAAAAAAGAACTAGTAATAGCTTTTCCTATTGCCCAGNCCCTCCCCTCCCCTCCCCTCTCATTTAAAGTACAGCTAAAGCAATAATACACTGTAGTCTGAGACATGGAATGACAAGATTCCTGAATATTACATTTTTTTAACCTATTAAAGTAATGGGATTTTAAGACTTGGGCTTCACATTCTATTACTCAAATAGAGATGTTCATAAAACTTCCTGCATGGTTCAATCTTTGTACGGTCAGACACTGCATACAACCACAATTTCTGCTGATTGTAAATAATTTTGTAGAAAACATCCAATTAAGTTACTGATCTCAGAATTTATATTGCATAGGAAAGAACTAGCCATTTACTGGTGACTAATTTCAACCCTATAGAAAATGACACCACAGTGGCTGCAATGAAATGTGGAAGCCATGGGGGGTTTACTACATAAATATTCTCCTAGACTTACATACTGATTATAGGAGACATGCCAAAACACACAAGCAAAAGATATTAACAGTAGCAGCAATTTTCATGTGCTATTGGGAACTACCTGTTTGTTTTCCTAACAGTATTTGAAAGGTTAATAGGTATAGGTAAGTGCAGTAATATTTTTTGTTGTGCTCTTTCTTAAGTTTCTAGGTTTATAAACATGTAGGTAAATTGCTTCATGTTTGAACAAATTCAACAGTCCAGAAATGAGTGCAAAGAGAGGTGTGGGGAAGTGACATCTATTTCCTGAGCATAGAAAATAAAGCAGACAGCTTTATCATCAGTTCTGTGGAAGAGGTGACACCTGATGTCAGAGGAACTGGATATCTGATTAGGGTTTAAAGTTTTCCTGGAAACAATGATTTTTGGCTTATAGTATCCAAAAGTCTGATAGCATCTGGCCTCTATCTCCAGCAGCTTTCATTTGTCAAAACAAATTCTTGATGTTTCTCTGAGACCACTTAATTACTGGCTATTTAAGCAAAAACTTGCTGTCAAAAGTTCTGCTAAGCAAGCACAGATAGTTTCATAAACCTCATTGGATGGGAAAATTCCAGTGCATTTTATCCACGCTACCACCTTCAAGCCTGCTAGTGGAATAGGGAAAGAAAAAGAAAGGAAAAGAAAAAAAAAGGAAAATAAAAAAAGGAAAAGGAAAATGAGGAAAAAAGGGGAAAGGGAAAGGGAAAGGGAAAGGGAAAGGGAAAGGGAAAGGGAAAGGGAAAGGGAAAAAAACCCCAAACCCTAGAAATAAAATCTCAGTACGCAACTTCCAGTACTATGCCATGGCTCACTTATTAGAAGAAAGAGAATGGATCCAAAGTAGGGTGCGCTGCAGCACTTCTCCCTTATTGTGTGCTCTGAAATGCCATGATATGGAGATGAATATTCTTGGCATACAATCTCTCAAAATCAGCACATAAATTGATTCAGGGGAAAGGAACACAAAGGCATTACAGGACCCTTCACTACCTTCTTTCTTCTCCCATCTCTCTTGATTACTTCAAAGCTTCTTTGCTTAAGTCAGACTATGTCATGTTAAGAGTGTTCATAATAGTTTTTCCTGTGTGATGTTTTTACTCTGGTGTCATTTCATCTGCTAACACTGATTCTGACTTGTGAATAATGGGTCCGTTCTCTGATCCGTAATGGAAATTGTGTTTCCGCTTCTTGTATCACTTAAAGGTTTATGGGAAATGACTGAAGTGAGAACGTGGACCAGGTCACAGTGGCAGTCCTGAGACTGCCTTTAGTTCAAAGATACTCTGTACTCTTCCATCAGCTGGAGCCTCCCTAGGTAGGAGCAGAAGAAGCATGCCAATTACTGCAAATCATCTGCTTTCGAGCTTTTTTATATGTACTGTGCCAAATAACATTCTTACAGTTACGGTCAAATCTTTTACAGTTGAGTAAAATTATTATCATTATTGCATAAAAGAAACAATTTGCCACAAGAAGTACAGTAGCTGATATAGAGTGTGACATGGGAATAATTTTCTCAATAATGAAGAAAGGGTGTCTAGCCACACTGGTTCTTCTGGGTTTATTTAGAGAGCCACAGGTGTGGCAGAAGCCACACTCCAGGCTGAGGGGAGGAGGCATACAGCCCCTGCTCCGGTGGTGGTTGGAGCCTGGCTGTAAGCCACGCCGTATATGTACCCTTTAAAACCTGCTGTCTCACCATTGTCTTGGTCCTTGTCTCGTGGCGTCTGTGAGCTATACACAATAAATAGACTCTCAGACTCTCCTGGATAAGTACCCGTCTCGTTTCTCATTTCACCGCTGACCGAAGGGGGTGTCGAAGGCTGTCACTCAGAGCACCCAAAGATCCCTGCGAATTGTGGCTGAGCCCCACGAGCTGTGGGCAGCTACACACAGGTTATAAAACTGAGCAAAACTGGGTATTTTAGAGAAATGGAGACATCTGGTAAAATAACAGAATATAATTGCTGTACCATCATTTATTGCAATTGACCTAAGGACAACCAAGGGATAGCAGAGATGGTTCAATTTAAACTGATTTCTATTGACATGGTCAAATATCCTCTTTCCTCAGTTTATTACCCAAAAAAAGGAGCTTACTAGAAGATGCCATGAAGATTCTGGATTAATGAGATGATTCCCTTAAAAAGTAGAGCTGCTGTAATTTTCTCCTAATGACTATTTTGAAATCCCAAGAGAAGAAAAGTTTATATTAGTCAGATGTTGCAATAAACCTCAAGCCAAAGAATCTCTTGGATCATAAAAGATACATTTTGATGTATTGATATTCCAGGATTTTGGGGCTAAACTGAAGCCCTGTTTTCAGATGTTCATTAAGTTTATACATGAACTATAGGCCCATCACACAAGGCACTGAAGTCATCTTTATTAGATCTCCCTTTATTAGATGAAGGCATCTTTATTAGATCTCCCTTTTCCACTTTACTTTGTTTTCCACAGTTACGCTTTTATTACATTAATTAAACTTATTTCTCAGGTGAATTTATTGATTTGTGTGATATCTTTATCAAGCATAACAGGACAATTCAAGAAAAAAGTCCATAAGAGAATATCTTAAGTGTATTGGTGTTCAACTATCACATTTCAATGTTTCCACAAGGAAAAAAAAGGCAAATTTTAAAACCCCAGAAGTTTCCAGTGAAGGCAGGGAAAATGATGCATTTCTTAAAAGGAAAATATTTACATGTGAGATTTTAAAGAATGGTATTTCGTGTTGCATATCTATAAGTTTGGACTCTCTGCCCTGAGAAAGAGAGTATACCCGTAGGAATACAGGCACTTAAGTTTAAGGTCTGCTTGGTTTTGGTTTTCTGAGCATACTTATATGTATTTTAGTAGAGTAATTCTTTGCACCTTACCAATAACACTTTTGTTTATATTAATGTTTTTTATTTATCCTGTCTGCCAGAGTGTTTATTTCACAGATGATGTAGAACAGTGCAAGAAATTGTTCAATGCATACACTACAGGCAGATTTTTTTTAAAAACTGCCATTATTTACAAATCCTAAGGTTGTATGCACAGATTATGTTGAAGCAGTTTGAGAAGCCTCCACCTATCCCTGGTTTTGGTCCTGTGAGTTTTTGCCAGCTTGAATTATTTTATGGTTGGTAGAGATGTAGTCTTCTGTCACTTTCTAAAACAAAAATTATTATTGGTTACAGAGAATAAAATATACGAGTGGCTTAGCCTGTTTTTAAAATCCACACACACACACACACACTCGCCCAATGCGTTACAGCTGCAATAAATATGTTTTCAAGCTGTAGTCAGTGCATATTCATTAAAAGGAAGAAGTCACCCATAGTAACATCACCCCTGTGACTCAGGTGAAATGAACATATTGCTGTAATGTCCCTGCATTTAAATGCCAAATGGTGCTTTTTCATAAGGTATTGTGTGAGAAGTTACATAGCCATGGTGCCAGGTAATCAGATCCCACGAATTTCTAGATATATTAAACATTCCAGATTTTCTGCAGTCACGCTTAACTGTCACCTTTTTTAACCTTCACTATGTCAATGAAACTTATTGAGTTTGTAACGCAATGCAACACAGTATTTCTTATGTGTGTAATTGCTAAGCTTTTGTATTATAATCTTTTTCCATTTACATTTCTGATGATCCAAAGTATCTCTTTATTTTGGGCATTTCAGTTGTATCCTTTGTACACTTATAAGAATTAAGGAAAAAAGAAGAAAATGCATTTTTTTTCCAGCTTCTGCTCATATCTTAAACTTGCTTGATTCTAGAAATCATTAAACTCCTACTTCAGCATGCAGAAAAGCTCTTTCAGAAAGAGTTGGAAAGATGTGAATTTGGTTTTTTTTAGAATGAATACCTGTAATGTTAACCTTGGTTACAGGTCAAACTCCAACCCAGCTTCTTATTCACTCCTCCTCCACAGGACGAGGAGGAAATCAGAAAGGTAAAATGAAGAGAGGGAGATTATTTGTCAGTCATTGTCAAGGCAAAACAGATTGGGCTTGGGGAAAATGGGTTTAATTTATCACCAATTAAAATAGATCTAGTTAGAAAGAAACAATGCGAAAATTAAAACAGGCCCCTTTCTCTCACTGCATCTCTTCCAGGCTCAACTTCACTCCTTCACTCCTGACTTTACCTCCTATCCCAGGGGGGAGAGGGATGGCTATGTGATCAGTCCATAACTGATCCTATCTGCTGCTCCTTCTCCTGCTCCATTGTGGGCAGGGCCATGGAGGAATGTTTGCAGCTCTGACATCTCTGTACAGAGGCCATTCCTTTAGCATTCCACTGCCAGCACCTGGTACCAACAACCCATGCACAGCCTTCCTCAAAATCATGGTTTAATTTTCTTTCCATTCTCTGGAATTCAAGAAATGATCCCTCATAGTGTGTGAAGCTGATGCCCTAAGTCATCCCTCTTAATCCCAAGGACATTCTCATAATGTTTTAGAAACAGGAGCTCTCTGGCTCATACCCAGTCTTTGGTTTGCTTCACTCAGTAATCTGCTGCCATTTTGCCTTTTTCAGCAGCACTTCTTTATGACAGCTCTCCACATTACTGAGTGCATTAAAGATCCCATTTTTCTATGGCATTTTTTTTGAAACACCTTCTGAATTCCATGTTTATTTAATAAGACCAGAGCTCTGCCACTGCGTTCTTCATGTCAGTGATTTACTTTGTGAAGAGAAGCAGAGAAATTGCATTCCTACTCAGAAAATCATGAACAGAGCTTGAAATTAACTGCAGCGAGTGTGGGATCAACTTTGCAACTCACGCAGACATTCAACTATTGCAAAAGACCTTTACTACCAATTCCATCTAATAATTAATTTTGATTGAATTACAACTTAATTTCAGAAAAAGATCTCCCTGCAGCTATGTTGTCAACATTAGACTCAACTATTTTATTCCAGTTGTTAATCAAGCTCACAATTAAAAATATACTACTAATTTTCACTTTATCTAGTTCTCTTCCAATTTATAGCAATTGTTTCCTGCTATTCTTTGTTCCACATTCTATAAAGCACTTTAATGTGTTAGAGTTTATAAATCCCAGGATTACATTTACCCATATTACCACTTCATTATGCTTCTCATACTAACTCCTTTTTAAAGTTATTATTTTCCATAAGACAGTGGTTCTTCCAGCTGACAGGATCTGCATTCTCTGCTGCAACAGTACTGAAATAGGTTTTGTAGGAATGTGTCCAATGGGCCAAATGATACAGAGTGTGCCCAGTGATTGTTCCTTCCTTACAGAAGCTCTGCTGATGCTTTCATCATTCACAGATTTGTACAGCACTTGTTTTGTAGTTAGGGCCACTCCTTTGATGGCATGCTGCATGTATGAAAAGCACATTTCTTTGTCCCAGGGGCTGCTGCTTTTGACATTTGTCAAAGAGCCGTTAACCTCAAGCTGAAGGATGGCCTCAAGTTGTACCAGAGGAGGTTTAGATCATGTATTAAGGAAAATTCCTTCACCAAAGAGATGGTCACGCAGTGGCATACACTGTCCAGGGAAAACATGAATTACCTTGGTGACTTTGGAAGTTGGTTCCAAACTTAGTGAATCTATGATTCTTACTCATCCTTTAGTATGTGATCCAGTGGTATCAGCTGGTGAGAATCCAATTATTTTCTCTCTCTTTTCCTTAAAAAAAAAAAAAAGGCAAAGCTTTTCTAATTACTTTGCCTCAATAATTGTGTAACTCTTGAAAACCTAGGGAGTTTCCACTACACTGAGGAGGTGTGTTCATCCAGCTTTTATCAGAATAAGCAATTATGAAAGAAATATCCTCTATGTTCTGTAATGATAGAAAAGATAAGGAGTGTACTTGCACACACAGGATGAGAATAGGAATGACAATTTTGGCAATGCTAGAGCTCACAGATTTTCCTTCTGGTAAGAAGACCCTACCCTGACAGGTGAATTCAGTGAAAGCTTGAACCTACAAAAAGTGATGGACTTTTCCAGCTTCCTGTTTGCATCACTGGCTTATTTGCAGCCTCACCTTTATTTTCCCATTGGTCCCTCTTAAATACATAGCAGTTGTGGTTAATAATGGACTGTAATTTCTTGAGCCTGATGTGACACAACAGACAATTTTATTCTTAGATAATGCACAATTAATTGATGAACAGATCTACCTCCTTCTTTCAAAGCAGGACAAAAGTATGTTCAATTAATTAAATTACATCTACAAGATCATAATCCACTGCGAGTCCTAAAAAATCTGAAGACCCAGAAGGTCATCAAAAGCGGACACGTTTGCTTTTTAACTTAGAAACTCACTCAAATCATACTGTCCAGAAGCTGCATAGTACTGACACAACAAATGAAATAAATAAAACAAATAAGTCTGATTATCCACCAAAAATCTGTTTTTAAAGATATTTCTGGTATTGTTTAGCCAGCATCCCCCCCCCTCAATAGTGCTTTTTAAAATCATGCTTTTATATAAAGAATACTTGGAGTTAACTTGGAGTTTTGTGAAAAAAAATAATTAAAAAAGAAGGAAATACTAAGAGTGTTTCCTATTTCACTTCTCTATTTCAAATTTTCATAGTGCTTCTTGGGAATTTTGAAAAGACTTGAACCTGTCTTGCAAATGTGCATAAAGGGAAGACAGAGATGAAAAAGACCCCATGATTAGGTGTTACTCTCCATGTCTGGTGTAAAAGTAGAAAACTCATCTCTGTAGTCAAACAACCCATCAGTTATTTCCTGTTGAGGATTTTATCCCTTTTGAAAAATAAGAATGTATAGTGTTCAAGGAAAATAACAAAATAAATTGTTTCTAAATGTGCTGAAGGTAAATACATGCCGCTGTAAGGATAACAAATAAAAGCATCTGGATTATATTAATGCTAGTGATCCCTTCAGTGAGATGTAGCTGCTGTTCCACAGATAGCCCCAGGTACCCTGGACTAAGGATCAAAATTCTGTCTTATGTTAGTGGAAATATTCTTTTGGCTTGAAAGTACATTGCACCCAGAAAACAGGACCCTTAAATATAAAATATAAATATAAAATCTTTTAGTTACTTTATGTTTTGATATGTGTTAAGATTTTCTTCTAAGTGTGATTCATGCAAGATGTTTTGAAGATGAATCTTGAACAGCTTTAGGAAGGAAGTGTTGTTTTTGTCTATACACTGATCCTATAGCTATCCTAAAAGCAACTTGCCATAATTTTACAAGGTATTTTAAAGATTATTACTATGGATTTTTAAACAAGAGAAATATGTATCTCTGTATATCTCTCTCTCATCCATCATCTATCTCTATATAGATCTCAAAGAAATTATGCTATTTAAATGTAAAATTGCATATTAAAATATATTTCTTTACAATATGATTTACAACTTTATATATATACAAATTTATTTCCCTTTATAGAGAGATATTTATACATATAAAAAGTTTAAACTTTCTCCTAGTCTGCAACAGCCTTATGTATATGAGTATAATACAAGGTACAAAATTTCTGAACAAATTCATCATACTGTGGAAAATTGGCACCATTCCTTCTCTCCACCCACCAAAATTCCTTCACTTCTCTTTGGGAAAATAATTAAAATAAGGAAAAAAAAAGTCTGGCTTGATATATATAAAATATATCATATAAGAATATGTTAGTGTAATGTGAATATCATGCAATATAAATGACGGAACGAAATGTTGCTCATACTTCCTTTGCCAAATTTCCCTCCATAATCCTTTTGCCTGCACACCAGGATTTCTTTTTCCTTGTTTCTTGCCGTTATTTACTATTGCCTTTGCAAATTTGTCAGATTTCCTGGCCTTTCAGGTTTTGATGAATAAGAGGCCAGTGGCTCAGTAAGGCTCATTTCATTAGCTGTAGCAACACTGGGGTGCAAGAGTAGTCCCCAAGTCAACTTCAGGGCAAAATTATCCCAATGCACATTGTACATTGGTCCTGAAGGACTCTCAGATCTCATTCTCAACAAACTGAGGTGTGACCTTTCCAGGTAAGTGTGTGTTGGCCCGAGGAGTGTAAGCTGAAAAATGGTAAAGATGTAGGAAAAATGCTATTGAAATATTTAATCCAAGCCTTCACCCAGAAACGTGATGCAGGCCTGACTTCCATGTTGTTACACGGTGTTGACCATGATACAAATTTTCAGAGTTGACATCAGCTGTCCACAGTACAGCCTGATGTGAGTATCTGATTTCAGTCATCAGATTTCAAGAGAACAGTCCTCTTGAGGAAATAAAATGTATTTCTTTGTATTTTCCTGTATACATAGATAAGTGTATAATCTCAGTGTAGCCTAATGATTCTCCACAAAGAAAAATAAGTACTGTAACAAGTGATTTGCTTTAATAAAATCAATACCATAAAGCTACAGAGAACATCATCTCCAGTTCGCCATTTTAGTGTTTCCTCCTTTGGCTAAGCCCTGACTTTGCCTTCAAGTATTCTGGTGATGTCTATACCATATACTCCTAACTTATTCATAGTGATTTAAGTAACCCCAAGTAATGCAGTTCAAGAACGGGAAGCAGTTAAACCTCAATATAAAGAATGATTTCTGCGCTACTTGAAAGTCATAAAAAGCACAATTACCCTATAACATGTCAAGTGAAAGTGTGTTTTCCTTGTCAAGCACAGGGTATGCTGTGTACGTTGTACTTAAAGTACTGCAAGCATCTGTGCGGCCAAAGTGTAAATTGTTGTAAATCTGTGGGATTTCCTCTTTTGGGGTCTGCCTGGGGGTGCCTTGATATCTGGGCAACCCAGAGAAAAGAAAGACAGGCACAAGCCACATGTCAATTTTTGGCTGTGGGAATTGCCACGCCAACAAGACCCAAACAGCTGAATTTTCACAAGGATCTGGTTATAACATAGAACATCAGTATGTTTATAGTTCCACAGAGGCCAGAGTGGAGAGCCATGTGCCTGATTAATCATGTTTAATTACCAGCACTTATGAGGCTCGTATCATTTTGGACACCATGCTGTAATGCAGCAGAGAGATTGCCACCCACTGTGTGAGCAGAAGTGGCAGACAGGAGCATGCAGCTCCTGTGACTCCTTTTTGTCTGGAAAATGCAGCTGAAAACTGTACTGTCATGCACAAAACATAAAACACTTAATGTGCTTTCATCTTGGTTTATATAAGCCGCATTTCAACACAGATATTTCAGGCTACCTGACATAGTGCTTTATGCAGAATATAGTCCTGTATTTCAAAAAGAATTTTTGGAAAAACATTGGTTTTCTGCAGCCTATAAGTACATTAGCAAGAATGTTTTGATTAAAAGTCTTTAAAATTACATAAATAAAAATCATGTGTCAGGACACATACTGCTATCCTGATATAAGTTAGTGTGGTAATAAGAATTTCTCTACCTTAATAAGCTTATATGCTTGGAAGATTGAAACCTTTTACAGCTCTTTTTCCTATGGTTCTCAATATATATATCTTACTACTTTTAACACAGTCTCTCAATAGTGCTAGACCTAAAGTCTTGCCAGAAGATAGCTATGATATTAATATACACAAGGTGTAAAACGGCTTGCCTATCGTTCCTTCTACATACAAGGTTGTATTCTGTTTTCACAGGAAAGACTATCAGAAAAATATTTCCACTGATACTTAACAGACCACAGCAGTGATACTTCACTGAAACTTCACAGAATCATAAAATAATAGAATAGTTTGGTTTGGAAGGGAACTTTAAGGGACATCTAGCCCAAGAGCCCCTGCAATGAGTAAGAACATTTTTAACTACATAGGTTGCTTAGGGCCCTGTCCAGCACGACCTTGAATGTTTCCAGGGATGGGGCATCCACAACCTCTCTGGGTAACCTGTTCCAGTTTCATCCCTTTTGCAATTATTGCAATTAAATCTGCTTAGCAAACTTCCGTAAAAATAAAATGATCTGCTTGTAAATGCTAACACTGCTGAAGGAACTAATTGTAAAATATAAAGAAAAAAAATATTGAGAACTGAACAGCTGTTGTATTTGTTCCTCTAAAATCTCCACTTGGCATATTCATTTGCAGACTTATATTTTCAGGATTTGTTTAGGAAAATGCTGGAAACATGCTGCTACCTCTCATGCCATAAAAATTATACAGATGAGCAAAATGAATGAATTATTAAATTATATGTTAACTTCCCAGTAAATGTGGGACATTCAGAAGTTCTTACCTCAGAACAGAGAGCTGAGAGTCACCCTTTTTACTTTATGTTGTCATTCAGCCTTACTATCCATTTTAAAAGATTGTCCTCTCTCCAGCACTAAATGTAATTAAAAACCTTTTGAAAATAATTATTTAATGATTTGCCTTTTTTCCCCTCACATTCTAGTCAAGCAAATAGAGCAACTGACTCACTCACAAAGGTTCAGACCACTATTTTCTCTGAACTCACCATTGCAGCTCACAGTGCTTCACCTGGAGGATATATGTTAAGGTAACAGCATAAATTAAGCACTAATCCATTAAAATGTGGGGTTTGGGTCTCTTCCTCCCTCTTGGGTTGACATTATGTAACTCAGAAAAATGGCTTGAAGAAAGAAGACCTTTTGCAAGTTAGTTCTGCACCAGACTAAATTCTAATCATGAATTGTGAAAAGTCAAACACTATAAACCCTTTCTAGAGGATCCCAATATCTTCATACTTCCACTTTGTCATGGAAACCCTTTTAAGACTTATAGCCTTCCATCTAGACTTTGGCCATTCATCTGGGGCTTTTGCCCCAAAATATGAGTGTTTTTGGCTAAGTTCTTAGCTCTGCTTTGATCTCTTTACCACCTTATATTTAAAAACAAATTTGAAAACAGTTGAACCATTTTGTGCCTAACTACCTTTGACTTACCATAGGTCTCTTCTCCCCAGTAACAAGTGATAGGAGAGGAAATGGCCTCAAGTTGTGCTAGGGAATGATTAGATTGGATATTAGGAAAAATTTCTTCACTGAAACAGGAGCAGGCATTGGAGCAGGCTGCACAGGGAAGTGATGGACTCATCATCAATGGAGGTATTTAAAAGGCACATAGATATGGCACTTAGGGACATGTTTTAGTGTCAGACTTGGCAGTGCTGGGTTAATAGTTGGACTTGATCTTAAAAGTATTTTCAAAGTGAAATGACTGAAAGAACTCTAGCTCAGGAGTGCAGTTTTGTACCAAATTATAGTTACTTCCTGGGCAGAAGAATTGCATAGGGATTCCCTGCAGGTCTGCCCATTGGACTCTTGTATCTGCACTATCATTACATAGAGTCTGAGCTCAAACCCAGACTGGCTGATGGCCCAACTCTGATGGCTGTCAGGAAAGTTGTTTCAGTGGGGGAAAAGTCCAACTGCACCCGGTGCTGTCTGACATGCATGTGTGCAGCAGGGGCAGGGACCCTTCAAACTGGCTTAAGCTCACTGCCTTCAATTTCTTTTACAGTGGTGGTCTGGGACTAATGCTCTTGAACTGTGGGAGCAGGAACCAGATGGTTTTGGGATGCCTCAAGAGCATAGGTGAATATGGTGCTGGCTCATGGGAGAAGAGACTGTTCTGGAGTGCAGCAAAATCTGTTTCTGAATAAACGGAGGTGGAGGCAAAGTGTCTATACAACAGATTTTTCTTTGCCCACCAGAAAATCACTTCGTCTTTCTTTGTATAGTGAAATAGATTGAACTGCTCACAGTGAACAGATGGGACTGATTTATGTTTTCAGAAGAATTTCATGAAAGCTGCCAGTTCTTTCATTTTACCCATTTTTCAACACCTTCTGACTGTAAAATTGGCTGAGTTGTGCTGACTAACTTATGATGCCAAAGTTGTTCCCAAAAAACCATCAGGATTTCTTCAATTTTCTTTCAGAGAAGGATAAGCTTGGAAGGGAGTAGGCCATTTTAGAAATGCATTATGGCCAGGGGAGGAAAAAAGAAGGAGAAAGGGATAAGTGTTCTCATGCTTCTCAGCTTTCTGCTGAGGAGATTCATCATCAAAACCAGGAGTAGTACAGTGAGGATACACCCCTCATTCCAGATTAATCTCAGAAGTTTCTTTTTTTCTGTTTTTCTGATTTGGCCACCGCTCCTGACTCCTCAGTGCTGCTCCTCAGCCTGCTTTCTGCTTCTTCCAAGCAATTTCTAGATCTGGAACATCAACTTCACAGCAGCTGCTGTCTGAGAAGCACAGTAGGAAGAAGTTACTTGTTTGGGTCCTTACACCTGGTAAGAATAATTATTTTTGGCACAGACTCTCCCTGCATGCCTCCATGGACACCCCTGTTCTTTTTGTAGCTGTTCCCTCACTGATGCTTTCTCCTGGTCTGTATTTCACACGCATTTTCAAAGCCTAACAAAATCCCAAAGTTGATAACAAGACAATGACTATACACACACAGCTGAAACATGAAGGGAAAAGTTGCTCACTCACCTCAGGAATGCTGCCCATGGAAGGAGACTGGGGGATGATATCCATTGCAATAATGTCAAGGTCTACTAACAACACTGCAGGAGGCACGCCAAAGAGACTTTAATAGAGACAGTAGAGAAACAGAGATGTCATGACCCAAGGATCCAGGGGAACAGAACTGGAACATTGTACTCTTTAGGCCTCTTGTAAAGGAGAGAACATTTTTCAGGGTAAGTTTCACGAATGACGCATATTACAACTTCTATAAGAAGTAAGAAAGTTTCTAAGTTTTCTGTTTCCTAAGGCTGGATGATCCAGACCCAGGAGCTGGTATTATGCTACTGGATCATGTGATACCATTTATGTGAGTTGCACAACCAGTATGATTATATATGAGATTTAAACAAACTGTACATGGATATGCTATTTTAGAAATTTTTAGGTGACCATTGAAATTTTCCATTATATCAGAAAAAATTGTCTAATTCATTAACATTAAATAGATGTGTATCTGAAATGCAAAGCCATCAAATATTGGATAAAATTTCATTTCATTTACCTCGCAGCTGAAGTGCCAGACTAAAATCATTAGGTTCATTCATGCCAGTGAATTTTCAAAGAGAAATTATGGCCTTTATTCCACTGTGCATGTCACACTGCTTTGGAGAAAAGATTCAGCAACACTAAAAGTAATGAGCAGGTTTAGAAGTGAGTGACTAAGGAAACAAGCATCCAGAAATGATTGCAAAAAAGGTTGCTGTGTGCCGAGGTATCTCTTCTGAGATGACCTTGGATGTTGAGAAACGGCTGTTTTCTCATTGCCCGTGCTTGGAAGAAGGAATCAGAGAGCCTTCGGGTTGCAGTTTGAAGATGTTTATTTTAGAAGTCTTATCTCTAGGTTCAATCACACCAGCGTGGTGTTCACAAGCAGCTGGAAAAGTGAATTCTCCCCGCCCAGGAACAGCACCTGGGTTTTTATACTCTAAACTACGTTAACATTGTTTTCCTCTAAAACCCAATAACTAAAATCCAAGTCACCCAGTGAAATCACAGCTTCACCCAATCCTAAAAACCCAATACCCTTTGCAAAGAGGAAGAGGAAGAAAAAGACAGGAAAATGTGCTTTTATCACATTGAGCTGCCTCCATATTTGCCTAATAATAAGAATACAGAAAAATCTAAAACTAATATCTACACACCCAGTGATACAATAAAAAACACACCAATCAAACCCTTGTGTCATCCAAATCCTCAGACAGCCTTGGGAGCCGTCTCCAAGGTGTCAGATCAAAGCCAATGCTATCTTTCAAGCAGGCTGTGTGAGCCAAACCCCCATGTCCTGGCTGCTGCCCATTCAGGAGACCCAGAGGAATACTCTGGTCTCCCACAGCTGTGTGCCTGCATCCACACAGAGAACTAAGACAAAAAACTGGTGCTTGTCTTCCAGAGAGCATGGTGATGTGGTGGGTGAGCGGAAAAACCCGAAATGTTGCCAAAATATCTTCACTGCTTTTATTCTTGGACCACTACTGATTTTTACAAGAGGCACTTTCCTGGCATTTTCGAGAGAAGAGGAGAAGGGAAGACAAAGTAAGGCAAAGGAAGCCATAAATAGCCCTATTAACAGGAGATAACCCCCTGGAGGAAGGATGGATTGTGGAACACTGGCCAGCTGGCCCATCAGCACCCCATCCCTCCCTCCTGGAGTTAGAAGACATAAAGAAAACCACCTCTCCAACTGGTTTCAACAGATGGCAAATAGAATACATACTTTTTTTTTTTGGTTACATCTTGCAACCCAAGACAAGTATATATTCCCATGATCTTAATATTTTAAACAAATATTTCACCATGTGAGTCAATATAATTGAAGTTCAACATGCTTTAAGCTATAAATACTTGAAAAGTGCTTTTAATATGCAAAGGAATACTAACCTAAAAAAATAAGGCAGATGATTATAATGGGACCTGTCAGACTACTAATAATTTTAAAAGAAACTAATTTTACATCAATAGTCAGAAAAAAACTCTGTGTATCTTTAAAGCTAGTACTTGAGATCATTAACTTTCTTTCTTCACTTTCTTCACTTTGTTCACCTCCTCATAATGAAATATGAGGAGTTGTGATGGAACCCCTTCATCATACATTGTCTTTAAAATTGCTAACCAGGAAAAGTAAAACAGATAATCCCAGTAAATTAATCTCTATTTTGCTTTGAGGTTCATATCAAGAATATTCTTCATGACCACACTCTAAATGCTCTAAACTCTCCCTGTCAGCAGGAGGGTAAGTGGCTAGAAATGCACAATACTTTCACATGACTGGAAATCCCTTGGTGAAAGACTCAAACGGCTGCATAAGACTTATGAGTGCACATTTTCATGAGATTAAGTGCTTAACATTATTTCTACTGTTTGTGTTACTGAATGATGCAGCCATATACATTAACTGATTTAAGATGTATCTTTTTTCTAATATGAGTGCGGTCTCTTGAGACACCAATCATAAACACTCATATCTAAATCCACCCCCAGCAATGCACATTTCACAAACGTCCAAGGACATCAACTCAACATTACAGTAACACGTTTTCTGCCTTTGCCTCCCTCCCTTCCCTCAAAGGGCTCAAAACAATCCAAAATCTTCTCTCAGCCTTTGACCATGAGATCTTTTGGTTGGATTTTGTCCTAACATTTTCCCTATGTTCAAGTCCAAACAAGACACAGTCCCACTTTATTCCATTACAGTGGCTAATTATGACAATAACAATCAATAAAAGCCCAGAATCCGTGTAACATACTGCCCTTGAAATGAGAGGCAGCCAAAAAGGAACTTTAGTAATGCACTTAGAGATGGAAAATCACTCCTGGGTTTCAAAACCACTTGTATTAAAAAAAGTAACTGATTTATGTTTTCTCCGCTTTCTTGAGAGTACACAATTACAGACAATACTGTATGACACACAGGAAAGAGGGAGAGATAAACACCTAACTTTTTGTGTACAGTTCTTAGATGTGCAGTTCTCAAATAAGTTTAATTCTCAAGAAGTATGATGAGATACAGGAGCACAGATCTATAGTTGACCCCTCTAACATTAGGTTGACAAATACATGCCCAACCTGCTTGCACTCTGAGAAGATCACAAAGTGTTTTGCTACACTTAACACATGAACTTACTGCCATGCTAACTATGAGCACACCTGATTGTCAGCTCGAAGTGGAAAGGTGAGCCTGTGCCTGAGCCTGAGCCATGTTGCCATAAGGTGGGGTGGAACAGGACCAGACAGTGCCATCGCTGGATGGATGAAGTGTGAAGGCATGCGGCTCAATGTGTGCTCTTGTGTCCTGAGCCAACGACAGGAAGACAAAGTCAAGTGAAATTAGGTGAATGACTGCCTTCAGAAGGACAAGGAACTGAAAATCATCCCAGCAGATATGCCCACAGAGGAATAAATACTCTCTCTGGATTTCTGTGATAAGGGCTTTTTGTAAAAGGCTCTTTGCTCCTGGTTTGCACAGAGCTAGAATGGAGTTATTGTAAAAGCCAAAGAATATAACTGCTGTAATACCCAAGTCAATTACAGCTCCAACTCACTTCAGAGAGCTGACACCAGATTATGTGTGTTCAGGTACCTCAATGTGAATACCATTAGTTTTGGTATCCTGACCACTAGATGTGAAATAAAGTAAATCTTGATCATGTTAAGTCAACAAGTTGATTGTAAGTAATGGAGATCACAGAGCAAGGAATCTGGCCAGTCATCATTAAAGTTAATCAGTTAAATTCCACCTCTGTAACAATGCTCAGACACATAAAATATCTCAAGATATTCCAGTGAGGGGCAGACCCAAAGGCTGCCTTCACCTATACAATGCAAATATTTCAAAGAGTAAAGTCATGCAGCTGCTAAGCCTGATGAAGAATGATCAGCATGTACCCTTCCATTCACTGTGGGAGGCACAGTGGAGGCTGGCAGGGCATGGTATGCTTGAATCTCACTCCCATGTCTTCAATACTTCCTACTGCTTAACAGCTTTTCATACATAGCACTTACTGAGAAGATTTAGGCTTCACAGATGTTTTCTTTATCTCTGATACTGAAAAAAATCTTTACTTCCTGTTTCATACTGTGTTGTTGATATACTGACATAGAATCATTCTTTTTAAAAGAAGGATGATTATTTAAAGATAACTGAATAGCTACCAAAGAAGCTTTTTTCCCTCTATGTAGAAGACAAGTACTTTCCTTCCAGAAACAAGTTCAAATAGAATTTCCTTCTTCTCCTTGACATAGTCAAAATTGTCTACCTCTTGCATAGATTGGATCAGCATCTTTATGTTGTGCAAAATTAAGATCACTGCTTTGTTCTTTGTCTCTCTCTGTTGCTCGTACACACAGACAACAATAAGAGATTGAAATTATTCAGGTACATACAGCATATATATTTTAAAAGCTTCTGTTACAATTGTTTTTTGGAAAAGCAGTAAATTTTAAAGTTTATTTATGCATAGCTACTTGTGAGTCAATAGAGCTGCAGTGGCATATGTGATAAAATGAGAAGTGTTAACATTTTCTTGGATGAAAGCATATATTTTAGTTTTAATGGTACTCTTTCTGTTTCAGCTATACTCTTATTTTAATATTAATTTTTAACTTACATGGCTATAGTTTTGGGAAGACTCTTATCAGAGAAGGGAAACATATAAAGGAAAAAACCTGACTACACACAGATAAAATTTTCAAATTTTGCACTTATTGAAAAAATTAATACAGGAGATGATTATTGTTTTGCTTTCTTGGAAGCACTGGTTTTTAAGCCTAGGCACATCTTCATGGCAAAAAACTGTAAAGTAATTTTACCACAAAAGAGAATGGATGGTGGGATGGTGTTATAGTAACTAAGGAACCAATTGTAGTTATACAAAAACAAATGTTGGAGGAATAACAGGACTGAAATATGAAAATCATTTTTAGACATGGTAATTTCTGTCTGATTTTGCTGCATTTAAAAAGAAAATTCATTGATGATGATGATGGTTATTATTATACATTAATATGAACTGATAAGTGCAAAGTGTGGACACCTTATAAAATAAAATATCAATATAATCTCATCCAAACATTATCTTTAAATCTATATACTACTTTCCTGCGACATTTAAGATAAATACAGAATAATTTATCATTTTTTAAATATTCAGAGTATGAGTAGCCAAAAACTAATCCTGCGTTTTGGTTAGTTTTCATTCAAACCACTGGTTTCCAATTCGAAGATCTTTTGGTAGAATGATTATGAGATATTGTAAAATGTATATACTTATATTCTCAGAAGCAGTATCCACTAACCTATTTTACATAAGATTCTCATCATTGTATCTGTCTTCAGCATATAGTAGAACAATAAAAAAAGAAAAAAAAGGGTTTAAAAGAGGCCTTAAGAGGTCACTTAAAGTATTCTATTACAAAGACTGTATTATTTCTGACATGTTTGTATTAAAAGTTTCTGATGGATATTCCTTATCCTTCCTATGTAATTGATTCAACCATTTAACTGAATTTAGACTTAGAAGTGATTTCTTACTTCCTAACCAAAAAGTGCTTCATGGCAATATAAATTTACTTTTTCATGTCTTGTCTCTTGTGATTATGGAAAAAACATTTGTTCCTCTTTATGCCAACTATTTATGTAGCTGAAGGTTGTTATTTTTTCCTTAGACTGATTCAGTTCTTTCATGCTGTACATAGACCATGTTCTGTGTCCCTGTGTTCAGAATTATCTCTCTTCTCTGGACTATACTGGAGGGAAATATCTTGAATTAAATATAGTTGAGGTCTGCCTCCAGACAGAATGAATGACTTCATGTATCTGACATGATATAGACCTCAATAGCAGTTTTTTATTTTCTTTTTTTCCTGAAGTATGGTTGTTACAGCTACTAACCTGCACACATTGTTTCCTCCTGAACGTTTACTGTATAAGATGTGCAAAGGACTTTAAGAATTGTGAGTACAGGGGAAGAGAAGTCAAGAGGATCCCCTCACTCTGTGTACTGGTGGAAGAAGATCTCCACTAAGGGCTAGGGCTACCATTGAGTCTACAAATTTGAGTGCCATTCTTCTGCTCACACAACCACAACTGAACCACAGAGTTTTCTTTTGCTCATTCTTCCTGACATTCCTTGTTTCCCTACTTCAGGAGTTACCTTTAAAATGCTGAGGGTGGGATAGATTGGTCTCCTAGGTTAAAAGTGGCATATAAAGCACTCCGTCACATTTAGAAAAAGTTCTCAAACTGCTTGTAAAAAGATATACTTCCTATTACACTATCACCAACATTATATGCTGATAGACATATTCATAATTCAGGGAATTCCTGAGCTGGACATGTTTTCCATGTATACAGGAAACTTCAAAAGGTTAATATTTAATGAATTTGTCTGAACACTTCCTGAGCACAGGCATACTCTTAACAGGAGTAATATCTGGTGATACAGGCATTTACCATATGTACCATATGTACATTACATATTCTTGTATATTTTAATTTTTTTTTTTTAATTGCATTTGCCGCTCTCATGTGCTGGAAGAGGGACTGAGAATCCAGTCTCTAATCATTTTTTGCAGAGCATTACCTTTCTGACTTTGCTGGAAGGGGACCAAGCTGCTGCTAAGTCAAGGCCAAGAGTCACCTTCTAAGAAAGAGGAAAGCAAACAGGCTTAAAATTAAAAAAAAAGTTTTCCAGAACCCATCCACTGTGGATAAAATCACTAAAAATCTACAGTCGTAAAGAAAATAACAGGACAGATAGAGAGTAATAATACAAGGCAATGTTCAACAGATGGAATAAATGAAGGCACCCAAGGTGACAAACAGCACTCTGCACAACACTCTCCTCTGTCTAGCTCTGAGGCAGATTGTTCTCACACAATATGTCAGACATGCTCTCTGGTGTGCTAGATTATATACAGAGGTTAGATTTTGCCCATTCAGTTGCATTAGGTTGGACTAACTGCATTTGATCTGTAGGAGATTAAGTTCCTTCTAGTCACTGGCAGTGACATTTTAGCCAAAACAGAAAACAAGTTTCTATGACTGGAGGCAAAATGTGAACCAGTTTAGGTAAGTCTCTTCTCCTCCATCTGTTGACAGAGCAGCTTTTTAAAAAAACTCCTTCAGCCCATAAAACTAAGCAGGTGGAATTGAGAAACTCACCTGGAGGCAATCCCTGTCTGCCTACACTCAGAGCATTACCTGCTATAACCTCCACCTAGTTACAAGGTGGACAGGTAGCCAAGGTGTGGGACTCAGCTTCCATCTCTCCCAGCAATTTAAAGTCATGTATCCTCAGTAGCATGGTGCTCTTGGTCCTCTGCACTCTAAGCAGATCCTTTCATAACTCCAAGTTACTTTAACAATGTTGTATAGAAAGCAGTGCAAAGATTACAAACAATAGTGCCAATGCTAATTAGGGTTAGCCAAGGTTTTCTCATTCATACAACTAATGGAACATATGGGAAATGTCATGTTGTCAAAGCAGATTCTTTGCTTCTAAAAGTTGTGTGAAACATCAAAACCAAGTGAAATAATAGCTGCGTGCAACAAATGTGAAGTACAGGAGCTTCAGATAGCATATATTTTTTGCTGCCTGAGAAGCTGCAGAGGCTGCAGTAAGAATGCACGCAAAAATTAAATCTACTGTGATGTCTGTTGTCAAGCTGTTAGTCTGACTCTTCTTCTGAGACATTTTTCTAATTTTTTATGAAGGCATTTAAAATATAATTTTAAAATAAAAGTGCTTTTATTCAAACACCACAGAAAGCCTTAGAATTGAAAATATTAACTGGAAAAAAATGATGCTTCATAAAAGCTTGAGACACTTTCTCTTCTTATGGATGTAGCTCAATTTTCTTCCTGGAGTCTTTATGTTTGAATTAGAAGAGAGTCAACAATTCTGATTGTTTATTACTATTTGTACATAGACCTCTCTTTAATGTGATGATTCTGTACAAATAATAGAAGAGGCATTCCATCTACTGAGTTAGGACTTACCTAAGAAAGAAACATTTTTGGATGTTGCTCCAAGTGGTCATGTCTTTAAATATAATAGTAATATAATTATAACACTTATGCAATATAAATGTAACACTCATGTAATTTCAGTGGCTCTTGGCCTCTCTGAGGAATACTGAAGTACTTTTGAGGATACAAACAGAAGCTGGTGGGAGGAACCCACAGACTGAGATGGACATCTGTTTACCAGGAGAATGTGTAACAGGTTTTTATTATTCCAAAAAGAGAAGAAGCAAGACACTGAATAGTGTGTTAGATTCAAAATGTGAATGAGCTGTTTAAATCTATAGTCTTGAATTTCTTTGTGCATTTTGCATTAACAAAGTTGCTGGATTCACTGTTCACAGATCCTCAAAGAAAGAAAACACAGGCAGCTGAAATGTAGACAAAGCCAGAAGTTTTCTCTCTATTTCCAATTCTCTACCTCCGAAACATGAAAAAAGTAACATTTACAAGGGCAGAGCTTTTGTATTCTGGATTACTTCATGCCAGATGACCCATCCCTTTGGGCTGTAGTTTCTGTTTTTCAGCTATTTTCCCCCTTTCCTTTTGTTTGGTGTGTGTGTTTGGTGAGGCTTTTTTCATTTGTTTCCCATTTAACCTGACAGAACAGAGTTAAAAACATTAGTCAACTTTAATAATGTCTATGGTTGCACAGATGGGTCTTAAGATGTGTGTGGACCTACAGAAGTTCAAGCCATAAATGCGATTGTGCCACAAGATTAAGCTGAGCTGAGCTGGCATAGGAATTTCTGGCTAATCTGAATCTCTGGTTTTGAGGGAGCAAATCAGCAGACTGTGTTGAGACTGGCAATACCCGGTGAAGCAGAGGGATGTCTTGGGAGCTGTTGTCACCTGTTTGTGAACCACTCTTGGAGCTCTCTTCTTCCCTCAGCTCTCTAGAATATGTGATGTCTTTCCTGTGGCCCTTGGATATTTGAAGGCTTACTGGCTGGTGTTTGGGATCAGAAAAGCTGGATATATCAATATTATAGGAATACCATCCACTGTAGACCAACAGCTTACCAGTGATTTTAAACACCGAAAATAATGCAACCTCAATGCAACATTCAGGACTGTTCACTTGTTTTTATACTGTCTTACTTCTTGACTGGGGCCATGGCTTTAGTTGATAAATATGACATGAAAAGCTATCTCTGCATTGTTCCTGTCAGAAATTACTGGAAGGATGGTGAGAAAAATCATTAATAATTATAGTGTAGAAATTATTTTGAATTACTTATGATTTGACTCTCAGTTGGAAAGGTTTGTGATGATTTCTTTTTCTACCAACCCTTCCTTTCAGTTGTCTGGTGGAATATGGAAGGCAGGGTCACCAAGAGAAACTGGGACTGTTTGGGGCCTGTAGATGGCATTATGACATTACTGCATATCTGTTGACTAGCTCTGAACACATTAAAAATTATAAAGTAGCAAGAGGTCATAAAGGTGAATAGCAGCTGTGTCACAGCTGATGAAGTTACATGACTGCCAACGAGCATCATTTAAATCCCTTAAAATATATCAGGTGCAATGCTTAGCTGCAGTTCAGTGTAGTAAGTGAATGTCATATAAACTATGAGTAATATACTGAGTAATGCAATCTAACTGTTTCTCAGGAGAATTTGGCTGTGGTTTTAGTCAACTAAGATTAGCAATTGGCAAATCAAAACTGGAAGCCTTTGTGTAGTCAACAGTGGAAAAGGCCAAGACGTGCCTTAGGGCCTTTGCTGTACTGGCATACAGAAAGCAAAATGACCTGGCTACATTATGCTATTGATATAATGTCCTGGAAGTACCAAAGATATGTCACCACAGATATTATTGCTCTTTTTTTTTTCCTTCTCAGAATGCAGGACAGAAAATGAAGATGCAGCTGAAAGTGGAAATATATACTTAAGGAAGTGTAGGATTCAGCTAGCTTGCTCTCCTTCCTTCTGTGAATTAAGTTTCAGGTCAGTAGTCTGTAACAAATCCTCTGTTCCAGCAGGAGACAAGCTAGTGCATTACAACACAGAAACCAGACTACCTTTTAAAATGCTTGTAAAAATGAGATTGTACCTACCAGGATACATAAAAGTATTTAACACATTAAATCAATAATATTTTTCTGACATTATTCTATCCTTTCTTATTTAAAAGACATATCTTTCAGCAAAGATCAGCTACCTTAAAATTACCCTCAGCAAGCACAGTAAACACTGAAATAATCATTATGATCTGAGATGAAAATTGTACTGTAGAGCTAATTTAAATCATAAAGCTTTCTTTTATGTTCCAAAGATGTTTATAGTTTGCTAATATTCCTTCCCATAGTGTTAATAGCTGAAATTGTAAGCAGAATTATGTATGTCAAGTATGGCTTACTATAGGGAGTAATGGAACTACTTACCAAAGAGAATTAAAAACAGGGTCTCAAACTCACTGTTCTTCCACTGTAACTTGGGGGTTACACACATTGAACAGGAGGTTATTTTGCACCAATCACAGGCACATTTATTAAATGCAGACCCACCTCTGTGGTCTAGGTTTCTACCAGAAGAAAAGTCCAATCCTTATGCTTTTTGATAGGGTCAGTGATAATGTGTCAAAAGAGTTAAATGGTCCCGTTGAGCCAGAACCTGAGCAAAATACAACTGTCACTGATGGCAGAATTATTAGTGTCCTGCTGTGGGGAAAAAACCCCCATCTTTCATAGGTTAGGTGACTGTTCGTCAGAAGTTGTATCCATATTGCATATAGATATTTTTCTACATGAAACACTTATATTTTCAATGTTTACACACAAGATTTTGACAAGATTAGGTTTACCTCAGATAATTTTTTTCCTGGTGTCATTTGAGCTATATCTCACAGCTGACAAGATGTTCTTGAAACTGTTAGAGCTTTCTGCCTTTGAAACATAGACTTCCATTCCTGGTTAACACACAGAGAAATGGAGCAAAGAAATCTGTAGGGACATGAATCCATAAGAATGAGAAAATTGCTGTTAGGAGAGACCTCAGAAACACATCTCTGTACAACAGTAAGCACAATCCATCCTCCATTCAGTACAGTGGCTCCCTATGGAGTGCTGAATAGGTAGAGCAGAACTTGCATCTGTCTGTCTTAGCAGCTCTGTTGGCTTTTTCATATTCAGCTGTCTGTCCTGCATTTTTGGTGAAACATTGCTTCCAGTGAAAAAAGTCCAGAATCTTGGACAGCATTATCTTTGTTAAGTTCAATGTGGATTCTTTTGCCAGCTAATAGGTTAACATTATATATTCATTAAAAGTATGGGATATAACTAGAGTGAAGGGAAATGAACATTCAAAATAGTTGTATTTGATTTTGCTTGTATTGGCACTATATATGACTATACCTGTTAAAAGCTTGTTTTGGCTATTACTCATTTTATGCATTTTAGGAAAACTATTTTGAAATGTACAGTGCAATTTTCTTCTCAGACAGCAGGTTAGTAAATGTTTTGCTGTGAGAAATTGAGTTTTTTTGCATGATAGATAGTGACTTTGTGCCTGAGCATGGTGATTGTGTCTTAATGCTGTGTTTCTTGTGGTGCTGCTCAGCTGAAATACAGCTGAGTTTTTGATCCAGATCTGGCACTGAACAACACTGCTTCTCTGCTGTCTATGAATCTGTGCAATTTAATCAGCTGAGGATGAGCCTTGCAAGTTCAAAACCATTTAGATCAAGAAGTCATTTTCCTATGTCAAATACGACTGTAACAATTAAATCATATTTACAGAGCAGTATGTAACAGTTCTTGCATGCTCACAAGTGATATAGATGACTTCAGTGTTGACTGCTTGGAGCATCCACTCTGAAATTTGTTTTGAATAGATTCTGATAATAATTTTATTACCTCTCTAAGAGCATGCTTTTATTTAGAACAATGAAGCAGGCATTCATGAATGAGTAATAATTAGACTGAGTTATTTAGGCTGTGCTTCAAATAAGAGACATAGCAAATAAGATGTTTACTAATAATCTAAACAGTTCCTCTATTATATTGAAAACCATTGGGAAACTGAGGAAAACAAGGTCTGTCTTAAATGATTAGTGCTATCTTTAGTGCTAAATTACTTAAATTTCTAGCAATACCTTTAGACTTTATCAGTTTCTTCTTCCCCTTCTTCCCCTGTTGTCTGCAGCCTAGGAGTCAATGTGGTAGTGGAAATCTCCAGCTCCTGTCTTTAAGTGACAGCAGTTCAAATGAATGGCACTATCCCCACTGCCTGGAATGGATGACATTTGTCTTTGGAAGTGGGTGGTTGCAAACATGCAAACATAAGACGTCTCACAAGTTGTGGGGTTTTTTAGAGTTTCCCCAGTGCTGTGTTGATATCTTCCATTAATTTGTTATGCCATTCTGGTCATTTGAGGTCAGTCTGACTTGCTGTCATATTTACTGTGTTTCTGCTGCAAAGCACTTCTCCATAACAATAGCCAGGCACTGCTATACTGAGACAGGGAATGGGGGTCCTTGAAATTAAAGATGTTCTAATGCACAGTCTCTGAAAGCAGCAAACATCACTTACTGCCTTCTTCTCTCCCCTACCACAGCTCACGTATGGTGTGTGGGCCTTCATTTCACAAAGCAAACAACCCCCAGATCTGCAAATCCACCAAGCAGCAAAAAATATGAGTTAAAGCAACAGTACCTAAAGAGGAGAAGTTTGAAATTTTCTGTGCAGAGAAAAATAAAAATCCCAGAGATATATCCACTCCCCTCAGCCAGCACATGTTTTCAGGCACCTGGGGAAAGACACAAGTTTTGGGAACTACTAGTGACATGGGCAAAGCACAGGGCCTGGAGCAGCCCTTGAACATCATCCTATTAAAACCATGGGCTGCTGGACACAGCGAAAAAAGACCTCCAGGCTTTCAAAAAGAGATAATTTTCAAGGCGTGAATTGAGTCTTTTCCTCTCAAAATGTTGACTGCAAACTCCAGAATTGCCTGGAACTCATTCCTAAGTTAGGTGCGGAACCTTGAAAGAGGGTCAGGGCAACACCTTCAGTATTCTTCTCTAGAGATTGAACTGTTCTCATAAAAATTTAGAACCACAAAATGGTTGAAGTTGGCAGTAACCTCTGGATGTCATCAGGTCCACCTCCCCTGTTCAAGCAGTGCCACCTAGAGCAGGTTTCTCAGGACTTTTGTCAGATGACTTTTGAATGTCTGCGAGGATGAAGGCATTCATACTTGTCTGTCCATCACCTCTCTGGCAGCCTGAGTCAGTTCTTGGTCACTCTCACAGCAAAAAAAATGTTTCCACATGTTCAAAACTTCCTCCCACATCTACTTTACTTTCTTCAGAGACATTTGCATTTTGTAAGAACAGAGGCGTATTTTCTTCTACAAATATAGATAGAGGCAAATATATATCATGAAATGATAGATTGATGGTTGGAGAAATGATCAGGTCTGAAAGCTCGGTACAGACTGCTGTAAGATACACTCCTGACTCAAAGGAGGCATGTCCCTTTCTCTGGATCTCCCAGATCCAGTCCTCAGAAACTTCAGGTAAATAGCCTCCATTTAGCCCCTTGTCTTCCTTTCCTAATACCAAAACTATGCAGAGCTGCTTTCTCCCTGTCTTTCCTGGAGGTTTCATGGTCACTGCAATTTCTTACTTTTCCCTTGGGAATGCCTAGAAAAGGGAAGGAGACCCATCTGAGTTTCCAGACATACAGCAGCCATTTGCCAACTTTTAAGTCATAAAAGACAGTCTCTCTCACTGACATGTTATTCAGATTCATAGGTCTTTTTAACATGATCTCATGACAGTACCATCCTCCTTTTAGTATTTTTCTGAATTTAGTGAACTGCCTGCCAACAAATCCCACTTTCTTCCCCCATAAAGTTAGAAAAAGGAATGAAGCTTCTAGAGTGGATCTGTAGGATGCTTTTCAGGCACAAGTTAAAGTACAAGACATGCTATTTGAATATAAGAAAGAAACACTTTTTACTGTGAGGGTGGTCAAACACTAGAAGTAGGCAGCTTTGGAGATATTCAAAGTCTGACTGGAGATGGTCATGGGGAAGCTGCTATTAGTGATCCTGCCTGCAGCAGAAGTTTGACTAATGATCTCCAGAGGCACATCCCCAGCTCAGCTGCTCTGTATTGCTGTGATTCTCCCACACTCCAGCTGTATTTCACATGTGCTCACTTCTACAGGAGAGTCTGGGCTTTGAGTTCTGGGTGCAAACTCTTCCAACTACTGACTTTTCCCTACAATATTGTGCATAACCTTATAAAGTACAATCTTTATTTCTTCTGGGCTTTGGGCTCTACTATAATACCTGTGTTATTGATGGTTTAGTTTCTTAAATGCCATGTTCACTTTTAAGTGACCACTTATATTTTTTGTAAGGGCAAGGTAGCACCAATCACAGTGACTCCAAAATTATCCTGTTTATGTTAAATAAATGCATTACATTATAAAATACAAAACTGTATTTACACTAAATGTAGTTTGTACCCTTCTCTCTAAAGAGACTTTAAAAATTTTTATTAACACCATGACCATTTTACCTTTCAGACTGAAAGAGGATACATTTTTTTATCAAGCCACGAGTCTTTTGTCATTGCTGTGGGATTTTTGCTGTGTATGTTCGTATGTGTGGCTTTTCATTTTGTTTTGTTTTACAAAAAATATGCAGAAATAGAAAAAACAAGAATAATGCCTTTGTGACAATTTTCTTAAAAAGTCAGATTTGTCTAACAATCCCTAAATTCCTGTCTTAAGAAGCATGTTAAGTACTAAATTGATGGGGATATACATGTGTGTCACAGAAATTTCAGCTTCCATTTTGTAGAGGAGACCCTAGGAAGAAAGCTACCAGGATAAAGAGATACACTTCTTTGCCCCTTTTTCTGTGATGGAGTTATAAATTACTTTTAAAATTAGATTTTAAAATTAAACAGGACCAGTGCTGAGACCATCCCCATGCACTTGGCACTGGTGAGACCATGCTTCAAATGCTGTGCTCAGTTTTGGGCCACTGCGAGGAGACATTGAGGTGCTGCTCTCAGTGCTCTGGTCTAGTTGCCAAAGTGGTGATGAATCAAAGTTTGGACTCAATGATGTTGGAGTCTTTTCCAATCTAAAGGATTCTATGATTCTGTAGTTCTGTAAAACTGGACATCCAAAAAGACTAGACTTGGATTCTAAGAGAATGGCCTGAAGTTACACTGGATACCATCAATAAGTGCTGAAGCAGGAAACTCAGCAGAATTGAAATAAACTGTTTCTGCCAAAGTCTGCACATAACGCTTCTTCCTGTTCTTCTCATTGGTGATTATGACACTTGGGAAAAATATTTCCATATCCCAACCACCTATTGAGACAATAAGCAGGAGACAGGAAGCAAGAATGGATTCACCTATGTTAGTCAGTCTAGGCTGTCATTACAGACTGTGGAAAGAAATGACATTGTCATGAATTAATTTGATTTAAGTTAAAAAATTGAAATAGTTTGAACGTTGCTTAGGGCACATCACAAGGATTTCAAGAATGTAGAAGAGCTTTTGCAGTTCACTGATAAAATTCTGGCTGCTCTTGCAGCTGGAATAGTCTTTTAAATTAAACAGCAACAAATGCTAGAGATTTACTGTTGCAACATAGGTAACAATTTGTGGACAAGCTGGGAAGAATACTAGTTTATTTCTATTGAGTTTTTTTTAAAAGGAAAAAAGCCCACATACGTAAACAAAAAAGTAATTAATAATCCTAATTAGATTTTCTTTCCTTTGTTTCAGCAGACCTCAGAGGTGAAAGATTCTAACAGAGATGAATATATTAGAGACCATAATGAGAGTAACATGGGCAATTTTTATTTAGCTTAAATCATATCTGCTTGTTTCATTATGTATTGTGTTTCATGTATATTTTATTTTTCACAGTTTGTACATGGTATATATATATATAGGTAGTATACAATTTATGTATTATAATTGGTTGTGTATATATCTTCACTGAAATTGTCTCACTGATGGTAGCAATTTGTCACTGTTAGACAACAGAATTAGATTTCATCCAAAAGTACTGGAAATCAAAAAACAGATTGTTAATAGCACCTTACTACTCAGTAGTAAGGCAAAGGTTTTCCTGGTTTTATTATCTGCTTATGAAAATTGAGAATGAAAATAAATTCTTCTGACCAGACATGAGGTTCTGGGAAGTATATGAAAACAACAGAGTTAGCATTAGACTGCTCTCTCCTGATGCTATTTAGGACACTGAGTAACAACGTCCTTGTAATGTAAAATCTCTCAGACTTTATTTGTAGTCCAACAGAAGGGCAAGACAATTCCATCCAACCAAAAAAAGCAACAGAAAGCTGAAATTTTTTAGACTATGGAAGAAGTACTTTCTAGGCCTCCAGAGAACTTTGCTCCATTTACTTGGTCAGCTTTGTTCACTTTCATCCCTGTACCCTCTGATGCCACACTCTCTTTCCAAACAGTACCTGTCGAACATCTTCCCTTCTCTAGGGCTGGAAATATACTTAAAGCCATAACCTGGTTCCCAGCACTGTGTTCCTTCACAGTTATAGCTGTTTTTCCGTGTTGTGAAAGGTTCTCAAGTTTTTGGTTCTAGTAAAAGCACTTCTGGAATTCATTAATTCAGTGGACTGTTTCAGTCATTGATATGTTACTCAACTGGATGGGCATTCCCAGCGTTCCTCCCAAATCTCACCTGTTTTATCCAGTTGGACAGCATGGATTTGGAGGAGGAACAGTCCTGCTTATGATGTGCAACATCTATCATAACCTATTTGTTATCTCAGATGGAACTGTTATGTGAGGATAAAACATTTGTGCTTTGTCTAGATTGGAAAAGATTCTACAGATACAATATTGGATTACTCAATCCTTGGTTACTCCTCAGGATCACATCTAGAGCAATTATATTCAGTTAGCACAATTGTTTCAAAGTTAGTTTCTAATTCTACAAATTGAACTGCTTAATAAATATTTTGCAGAAATGTGTTTCAGAGTCATGATTACATATGCATTCACAGCACAAGCATTTGCTGTTGGTTTGGCAAAGTATACTCAACATATATATATACTTACATATTTTTGCATATTAAACTCAAATATACATTTGTGGATATGGCATACAGTAAGAATGAGCATGTACATAATATTTTGAAGTGCCTGTGGATTATTTTGTCCATTCATTTCACAGCTAGCTTAGCTGTTGCTTTAGCAACAGAAAATACAGTGTAGACAGCTCTCAAATCAGATAAAATGATTCAACTCAGTTCAAGTCCAACTGATATAATATCATCACTGTTTCTTTCAATATTTGTAGGCTTATACAAATAGAACATTTATTTAATGGCCTTATGCAAATAGAAAATTCATTTTGCTTTTGCTAATGATGTATAAAACACAGTATTCATTGTACAGAGGTTATTGTTTTAATCCCTCACTCCCTTTCTCTGTGCACTGAAAGTCATAGTCCATGCCTTTTGAGGCTGGTAATATCTGAATGCACTGTATACCTGTTGAGCCTTTACAATGTTCTTTATGCATCATATGTCTTGTTTAGAATAATGATCTGGCACCAAACCATCTCTACTCAGTTGGCTTGAATGTAGTAGTCTTTCACTTCTTCACCTCAGGCCAGTGATGTCACGTGACATGATTAAGCAGACATCACATTCTGTCAAGTATTGGACTAATTATTCCAGTTTGCATCATCTGCATCACTGAATGACTGAAGGTACACAAACATTTTCAGGTTTTTTGTGTCATGATGATTAATTTCTTAATTTATACAAAAAAAAAAAATTCCAAGGGGAAAAATAATGCAGTGCAAATAATTCAAGGATACATCTATTATGTACCTGGGATTCAGTATTTCATTGCTTAGGCACTTACATTACTCAGGTGAACAACCTAGAAAGTCAGTCCAGGGTAAAAAAATACTACATAGCTCCTTCTGTGAAGCTGGCTGTGTATGGTGTTTTGGTTAAAATGGCTAAAATGTACAGTAAATATTTAGAAAATATATGAATACTGATACTTTGTTACAATCAGTCTAGCCCTTTGATTGGCAGTGGAGTAGACAGCTAAACTAGTCACCCCAAGTGCCCTCTTTTGTAAAGAAGAAAGGAGTTTATCTAACTCTAAGTAGCATATCTAAATAGGTGAATTGACTAAATTGAGAAGACAGGAATAAAAAATGAGCAATAGAGCTAAAGTGCAGAAGTTCACCAGTTAGCATTTTCTCTCTGAAGTTTTGTGGATGAAACACTATTTCTAGGAGTGTGGTATCCCTCATGTACAGGTGGATCTTCCTGTGCATAAGTTTTGCCCATTTCATCTTGTTGCTTGACACCACCGAGCAGAGCCTGGCTCTTTCCTCTTGACACCCTCCCTTCAGATACTTGTATACATTGATGTGCTCTGAAAACACAGGTCTGAGGTCCCTCTCAGTTGTCTTTTCTCGAGACTGAACTGGCCCAGCTCCTCTCTCCCTGTAAGAGACATGCTCCAGACCCCTCATCCTCTTTTTCACTGTTCAAGGGAAAGTCTTCCTTCCAACATTCCTTTACCCTGTGCTCCTGGGTAAAATGTCTCTGAGGGCTGATCTTGTCAGGGAAGACCAACACAAAGAAGACATTCAGTCACTCTAACTTCTCTGTGTTCTCTCTTACCAGGATCCCCCTCCATTTAGTAATGGGCCAATATTACCATTTGTTTTCCTTTTGCTGTTGATGTATTTGAAAAAGCCCTTCTTCTTGTCCTTGACATCCTTGGCCAGATTTAATCACAGATAGACTTTGGCCTTCTTCATCTCATCACTACTTACTCTCTCATTAATTTCAAGTGGCCCGATCCTGCTTCCATCTCCTGTCTATTTCCTGCTTTTTCTTGAGTAATTGCAAGAGTTCTGTATTCATCGACATGGGTCTCTTGCCCCCCTTTGTTTATTTCTTGCTCAGAGAATTGTTTTTGAGATTGGATAAAGTGATTCTTGAACATCAACCAGCTCTCTGACTCCTCTACCCTGCAAAACCTGTCCCCATGGGATTCTTCCAAGAAGATCCTGGAAGGGGCTAAAGCTAGTTTTTCTGAAGACTTTGATTTTATTTTACTTGCTGCCATGCTTGCTTCCTTCCTCCTTGCACAAACCTGAACTTCACAGTCCTGTGGTCACTGTAGCTAAGGCTGTCCCCAACTTTAAATCTCCAGGAAGGCCTCCACAGTTTGTTAGATAAGGTTGAGCAGCATCTTCTCCTTCCTACTCTTGGCAGTTCCACTCCATGCATGATCTTTACCCCTTATTCTATGGCGCTCAGTTTCTTTTGAAGAGTTTGATGACTGATTGCAGGAATCTTCTCTCGCAATTTTATAAGTAACATTTCATTACCAGCAGTTGCAGTGTCTAAAAAAGATTTCCTCTCACAACCTAATGAGCCATTTTCCACACTTCCTGTGTTTTTGAAAAATTCTTCATAACATTGAAAAGAGAACAAAATTATAGAAATGTGTTCACGTTCTCCCATTCTTTTTGATGACACCATTTGTTTGCTTTTAGTTTTGTTATCATTATCCAACTTTCGCATTGCCACCCCCATCACAAAAATATCAGCCAATGGGGCTAATAATTTTGTTAAAGGCTACAGATCCAAAGTTTAAAATCTATGACAGCTGGTATAATGTGTGTACTGCTATGAAAGTTTAAACAAAACTGATTTGTAGCTCCAGAGAATAAAATTTTAACTTGATCTAACACAGAAACAAATTGATAAATGAGTTGTAGAGCACAGAGCCATATCTCTAAAATATCTCTTACTCATGCCTGGAAGTGTGTTTACTGGAATTAATTGCATAGAACAATAAAATTGAAAACTTGACTTATGTAGCTTTATAGTTCTATAGAAACATTTTTTTATAATCAAGTTACAAAGGTCTGTACTAGCTTAGATATGCCCATCTGAATATGTTTTGCATCATTGGAATTGTGTACTACCCTTATTTGTGTTACTGTGGACAAAGTACTTAGGTTTACAGATTACTATCACCTCATCAATATACCATTGGCATAGGTATGTTGTGAAATAACCACAGAAGCCACAATCTGTGAGGCTGGTTATTATTGGCCTGTGGATGATCCCATGCCAGAGCAGGTGGATACCTGGATGAGGCTGTGACCCTGTGGGAAGCCAGGGCTCAAAGAGGCTCCTGCAGGATTGGTGGATCCATGGAAAGAGGAGACCACACTGGACCAAGTTTGCTGGCAAGTCTTGTGATCCTGGGTGGGACAATGCTGGAACAGCCTATTTCTGAAGGACTGCACCCCTGGAAGTGATTCACACTGGAAGAATTCACTAAGGACTGTATCTCATGGGAAGGACCCATGTTGGAGAAGTTCATGGAGGTCTGTCTCATGGGAGGGACTCTACCCTGGGGAAGGAAAAGTGTGACAAATGCTCCCCCTGAGAAGGAGACAGCATAATGAACTGACTGCAACCTGTTTCCCATCCCCCTACACAGCTGAACGGAGAAGGCAGAGAATTTGTGAGTGATGCTGAGCCTGGGAAGAATAGAGGGGTGGAGAAATGGTTTTTTTATGACTAATTTTTATTTCTCATTATCCTACTCTGATATGAAATAAATTAAACTAATTTCCTCAAGCTGAGATTGTCTGACAGTAACTGGTGAGTGCTTCTTCCACATTTTTGTCTCAAGCAATGAGCCTTTTGTTATATTTTTCCTCCTTCTGTTCACCTGGGAGGTGCCCAGCCAGGGTCCATCCACCACAGCTGTTCCTATGTGCACAGAAAGGTGCTTTGCAACTTGTTGCTTCTCCTCCAGAGACCACCAGTCTCTTCTACAGAGCCCTGAGTGCCTGGACCCTCCCCAATAACTTTGGCTGCTTGAGCTCATGTACAGCTTCAGAAAGTACAAGTGGTTCTGGATGTGAAACTGTTTTGTGAAGAAAGCAAGAAGCCCTAGTATGGATGATCCTCCTTCCCACAGGAGTTGGTTTTAAGCTAAGACTCTAGCCCTTGGCTCCTGCCTGAGATGAATTCAGGTTGCCTGTCATGCACTTGCTGATGCAGACCCCAACCCTAAATGACAGACGGATTTACCAGCTTCAGCTCAGATTTGCCTTGTCACCATGGGTTTGCCTGGTTATTGCTGAGATGTGTCTGATCCTAATTATAATCATCATCACTGATCCTGATTGTGACTTTCCAGTTTGGCTTCATGGACTTAGCTGATGATTTGGGTTCCAGGCTATCTCCAGCTGCCACTCCCCAGCCCCTATCCTGTCAGGCATGGCTCCTGTTGTGCTTGACTCCTGATTCCCTCTCCCTTAGGGAGCAGCTGGCCCTTGCTGTGTCTTGATTTGTTCTTCATATCTAATGTTCCTTTTGTCTCCCAGTCCCATAAATTGTCTCAGAAAGGTTTGGCTTGTGAATAGTGGAATAGCTTATTGACAGGTTGAAATAAAACCTCACTGCTATTCTTCCAGGCTCATCAGTCAGATCCTTGTGGGTGAAACACTGATCACTTTCTGGCTGGTGGTGAGTTTTTCAGCATCCCCAAGGAGACACATAGTTAAGTCTCAGACATGAGCTCTCTACAAAGGGGTTTCTGAAATGAGTTTTCAAGACAAAAATGCTTAACTGTAATAAGCATGCACCACTGCTTCCAGTCGCATTTACAACTCTGCTGGTCCATGATAGCAATTATTATTTTCAAATCTTCTGGATGTATTCATGCCTGCATGTGGAATCATTCCAGAGAAGGAGTATACTACAGAACTCCTCTTTGGTCTGGTTGAGAATCCTTTGTGTAAGCTCTACTAGGGTGTTCTGAATGCTGAATTTTTGAAGGAGTTTATCAAATACAGAGCTTTTTCAATGCAGAAGCCTGTTTGTTACACTTATGTAGAAACTGGTGAACTTAAAACAGTTCCAAGGGTGAGAAAGGTGCATAACTTGTGGGAGCTATTGCACTAATTAGACATTGAACTTCTTCTTTGGACTCCTTCATATGGCTCAGAGAAGAGCACAAAATCTTCATTTCCCTTGTATTATTTTCCATATAAACTGAAGTTGTTTTATAGGTTTAAATTAGCAACTTATTGAAATTTAGGTAAATGAACAGAAACAGGAAAAACTTCTAAAATTTCCAGTGAACAACTCCCTGTATGGCAATGAGAAGAAGCAGTGTTTGATCACGTGACAGCAGAACTTACCTTTGACTTATCTACTGACAGACATACTAAGACTATTCAGCCCACTGAAGGAGGCAAATGAAATAAAAATACACTTTTTTTTCTGGTCATTTTACAGTGTAAAAGAGTAGTCACAAAGAAGTCATCTGCTCAAGAAGAGTGTTTTAGTTATGCATTACAAGAGATCTTTTACCTCTCTGTATATTTTCAGAGGAGAGGGAAAGATGGCAAGAACGCCACTGAAATAGGCAAAATCTGTCATGGTATTAATTTTCCAAAAAACATTCCAAACAGAGAAGGGCCATAAAGTTTCTAGCTGTGTCTCATAATCTTTGTGATTAGTGACATTCTAAATAAACATTTACATGTTTCAACCATGGTTTATAGTTGGTTCTATTTTTTATAAATAATTTTTTCTTTTAATTAGATCTTCACCATAAATATGGTGAAATATATATACATTTCTCCTTATTTGTTACTGGCTATGATCCTCCCTGTTATCACATTCCTCTATCTCACCATAGATTCTCTATCCCACCTCCACCCAGGATACAGGTTACTTTCTATCCTCTCCTGCCTGGTAAGTGTTCCTGGTTTTAGTTGATGTTGCTCAAAATAAAGCTTCTATTTAAATAAGAGAATTGTACAGTACACACTTTTCATTTACCGTATTCAGCTGGGGACTTTCAGCATTTCACTCTCTGTAATGTAAGTCAGATTTCGTTTGTCAGTTATGGTACAGGAGTTATTCTGGGGAAGTCCACCACAGAAGCTGTGATAAGAGATAATAAAACATGTCAAACTCATACAGAAAAGTGCCTAATCAAATGTGACTTAAAAGAGTTTATATAGAATCTATTTTCACTTGGAGCTTGATGGGCTGACAGCAATGATTATATGTACTTGAGTGAAGAAAGGTTCCAAAGGGTATACTGTTATCCCATCTTGCCAGTTGAACTATGGTCAGAAGGGACAAAAGATCACATATCTTTGGATTTCTAAATAATGTGAATAGTTTCTTATTACCAGTTCAATCTTTTTCTCTAAATATCTTCTGTGTAAAACTCAAATTTGATGTAGTTGCAAAACAGAAGGTTTTTGGCATAAAATGTCTGCCAAATTTGGGGCAGTGTTATCTATGTTTTAACAGTAATGCCTGCAGAAATAAAGTTATATGTAAAATTGCATGCCAAACCTCACCTTTAAACATTTTCCTGTTTTAGACTCCAGAGCAGTAATCTTGCCTCAATCTGCTTATGACTGAGAGACTCTAGTTAGAGAGAAGGTTGTGGTTAAGACAGAGAAATGTGTCTCCCTGTCACAGCAGATGTTCGTTTGGATTCCAGTCCTCTTAATGTGAGAGACAGAGAAGTCTGTGGAACAGTACTTTATTTTGCCAGCCTCCAGAAACAAGTTTTATAGCTGTAAATAAAAAACAACTAAATAAAATCTATAAGATCTGAGGATTATTAAAACCTAATGTGCAGATTTGGTCATTTGCTTCCAATCTTCCCTTTGTTGATTCCATAATTTTATTGATTCCTTTTATTGATTCCAGAGGAACTTCTGGGCATGCACTGGAGATGCACTATGTGTATCCATAACATTACAGACAAAGTTCTGCCTTAGGAGATGTGTTTATGGTAGGACAGAAGACTTTCTTCATACAGTGAGCAAGAGTGTTTCAGGCCCCAGCACCAGAGTGCCAGGCAGGTGTCTCCTCTGAGTCCCCATGGTCGGAGGGAGGGGCAGCTGGGGGAAACTGAAGAGCTGTCTCATTGCTCAAGAGCAAGTAAAGACTATCAGTGCTCTTGGGTTATGTGTTTGCAAGAGGTGTGAGGGAGGGGAGAGAAGATCTTCTGCATTTCACTCTCTGTAATGTAAGTCAGATTTTGTTTCCAAGAGGATAGATTTAGATGAACTGGAAAGGAGAGAGAACCCAGAAAAGGAAGCTTTGGAGCCCATCCTTTGTGAGTTATGATAAAGATTCCCCTCTACCTCTGCTGTGGAGAGTTGGATATATATGGTGGAAAATTTTGAAGAAAATGGACTAAGGAGTAGAAAATCAGCTTCAATCGGCCAGGAAAGGAGGGATTGCCTCCATCAGCAGTGGCAGTTGAAAGGTACAACAGAAGCTGAAAATTCAGTGTCTGATGCTCTGGAAGAGATTTACCTTCTTACCCCCTTCTACCCTTTCTTCAGTCTCATATATATTTATCACAGTTCCCATCTGATGCACAGATTCTCCCGCCTCATCCTAGAAAATCCTGACAAGCTGCTAGAACATTTTCTGCCCTTAGCTGCATTATGCTTGTAGAAATTTGTCTTGTAGAGGGGAGGTGAAAATGTTCAGGTTGCTGTTTAGGATTTTTCTTTTTCCTGGAAAGAGGAAGGATTTTATTTTGGCTGAGGGCCAAGGCTGAAACACTTTCTATCCCTGAGTAGGAATTTTTTTAAATGGTGAGAAAGAGGTAATGGCAGAATGAAAATACTGTTGACTGGACATGTTCCTTTTGACTATCAATGGAGACTCCAAATCAGCAATCCTGGAGGAGCAAATGAGGTTATGTGGTCATTAACTTTCTTCTCAGATGAATATTTTTCTATTTTTATTTTTAATATTTCCTTACCTGCCTGAGGAAAAACAAAGGTAGTTTCTCTTTCATTTAAAAACATTTTTATTATTGCAGGGCAGTTAATATTGTTGAGGGTTAACTATTAAATTTTAAAGGAATTATATCTGTTACCTCATCCATTTTCTGCTATAGATCTCAGTGTCATATTGCAACTTGCATCCTTGGAACTAGCATGTCGTTATAGTGCTCTGATTTATCCACTGCACTTTTCATTGGGCTAGCTTTTATTCCACATAAATATCCATTCATCTAATGATGTTATATGTTAGACTGTCTGTGCATTTCAGGGCCAATGATAAAGCCACGATGTCCTGGAATCACCTTTGCTGCTTCTCGTGGCTGGAGCAGTTGTGAGGACTGAAAGAGCACCACTGCCAGTCTTCAACAGTGTCAAGGCCACAGAAGGAATTTGCTGTAAGAGAAGCCACAGGAACTTGAGATAAGCACAGAAAGGAGGAATTTTTGACAGGAAGGTACTAATTCCAGGCCTGGTGGAGGTGAGATCTGGTTAGCACATGCCGGTTAATGCATAACAGGCTATAAAAGACAAGAGATTGCTGGGGGAAATGGAGTCATCACTGACTGGCATCAGTTATGTGTAGCTGTCTGTAACTCTCTCTTTCAGACTTTTCCTCTCATAGATCAAGCAGTTAAAGAAGACTGCCTAGGTGGGAAATGGATTCATAGGGAGAGGGAATGTGTCCAATGACCACAGCCATGTCCTTAAGAAGCCCAAGCACATATTATCTCTTATCTCTTTCCAATTTGTTCCAGACTTTTCTGTGATGAGGGATGTAGGGTAAAGTACAGGAAAAAGCTCTTACATCAAACCAAAACAAAACTTCAAATACTTGCTTATACTGTCATTTGTTTCTGGGGTTTTATTTCTCTCTCCCAGCTTCAGTCTGCAACAGTTCTTTAAATCCCCAGAACCCTCTCTTAACTTAAAGGAAGAAGAAGCTAGAGTCATCTCTTTACTTTGTTAAGAATATCTTTTAGAATATACTTCACACTTAGGGCAGATGCCATTTCCACTTTGTTGAAAACCAGATGAAAACTAAATGCTTCATTTTCCTTCCTGACCTGCTGAAAAATGCTGTTCTTCAGGGGAGAACAAAGCAGGGCAAAGTTATTCACGATATCTCTCTGTATCAGCAGAGCTGTAATATCAAGCATGATGCTTTAAATAAATTGATAAAACGTGGTAATTTACACCCTTTAATGATTGCTTATATTTCCAGTTTGTCATATATTTCTGTGTCGGTAACCTGTAAGAATGTTTTATTTTCAGTTGACATCTCATGATTCATAAAAGTGTGAACATATGAAATCCCAAAAGAAATGAGAGAGATTATAAAAACATTAAATGAAATTCCAATGGGCCTGAGCTAATATTTATTCAGACTCCATAACTTTAATACTTTGTAGAATGCCTTCCACTTTTATCTCTGCTCTGCACTTCACACTACAATCTTCCAGAGCCAGAGGATGAGCTTCAGTTTGTTTGTGGCAAATACTGGCATAGTGACAAAGTATATGTGGTGTCTGGCTTGTCAACAGCAGTCAGGGCCAGATTTACACCTACAGATATGTCCCACAGTATCAAGAAAAGCAGTACTTGATAATGCTTTCAGAGATGGTTTCAGAACCATTGCCAAGTACTGGCAATTCTTCTCGTAGACAAAAAACTATAGATCTTAAATATGTTTTCAACAGGTTGCAAGATTGAAAGAGAGTAAGCTCAAAGCATATGGACAGAATAAGAGTGCAGGTGATTGAATGCCCATGGACCAGAGGTATAAGAGAACCTCCTGTAATTACACTGAACAAAAGGAATTTGTAAATAAAAACACACCACATGACATACAGAAAATATAGTTGATGCTTTGGGTTTTTCTGTGGGATATTACCCATATATTACATGGTTAATAATTTTTTTTTTCTGTCTGAAGTTGTTTTTATTTAAAAAAGCAACATTTTCCTACAGATTAAGCAGGTTGCAGGGACTCACTTCAGTAAATTTTGATTTGGGTTTGGAAAGAAAAAAATGTTTCTACATCTTGCAGCTTCGAATTTGGTACCTTTGATAATTGCTGATAGGGTCAACTTTCTGGATTTCATACTGAAAAATAATTACTATATGTCCCCTGAACAACTGTCCCTTTCTTTATTGATGTTTAGTTTATTTTCTCAGTATTAAGTATAAAACCTGAACTTTCATATTGCTTGCACCTAAAATTTCCTTCGTTCCCTTTTTTAGTTCTCACAGCTTACCTTTGTTCCTTCATTCTTTTTGTCATACAAAATGTAAGCATAATCTTTTCACACATAACTGTACTTAGAAGTATTGTCTGTACCACAAACTGTCTTTACAACTGGAAATACTGGACAGCTTTCTCGCCTGGGTTAAAAGTCAATAGCTACATATCTTGTTTCTTTTTAATTTTTAATCTCTCTATGTCAGATTTCTGTTCAGGGTAATGGGATTTATGGCTATTGCCATAACTGCTCCTGGATCAGGCTTCTTTCCCTGTTGACATTCATGCCCAGTTACTGAAGTATGGCTGGCAGATTAAACAGCAGGGCTGCCTTAGTTTCTACTCTTTGTTTTCGGCTTCTTAAGGGAAGAACAAACTGGATGAGCAGGGAAGAAGAAATGCACATAAATTATGGTCTTTCAAGCAAAATATAATGTAGGTAGATATGATTTTCCTCCCTGGATTACCCACAGACTTCCATGGCACCTCTGAGCATCTTTCAAAACCCTTCTGTTCCTCATCACTCATGGTGTTTAAGGACACCTACTTAGAACACAAGAAGCATTATGGCACTGAATTTTAGTGTGCTTTTTTCTTCAAGAGGAAGATCTGTACAAGCATAAATGAACATGGAACTTTTATTCTTCTCAAAAGAAAATAGAGGAGTGAGTAAAGCTCTGATTTTCCACATTTGATGTTGCATAGTCTTTATCAGACATAAAGATATTTTCAGAATTTGTAAGGTTTGGAAGAGCCAATATTTTGGAGGTCATCTGCTTCTAAAAGAGAGAAAATTTAAAAATATTTTATATTTAACATAAATAAATAAAACTCCTCCTTCTCCCTCTCCTCCTCCTCCTCCTGCTCCTTCTTCTCCTGCTCCTTCTTCTCCTCCTTCTCCTCTTCCTCCTCCTCCTTCTTCTCATTTTTCCTCTTGATCCTCCTCCTCCTCTTCTTCTTCATAACGCTTTAGCATTGGCTAATATCTCTCTGCTTATTTTGAGTGAGAAAGAACAATGCAATTTAGCTGACATATTTTTTGTTCCTTATTTTGTGTGCAGGTTTGAAGGAAAACGTATAGAAAAGGGTAATTCTCCCCCTTTAATAACATTACATCTCTTGTGATTAACTGCTGATATTTATTTAAGTGATATTTTAGCAATGTTACTGTTGAATGTCAAAAAGCAGTGAAATCTGAGTCATGCATTATATGGTAAGCTGTTCTATAGCTCTGTTATCCACAATGAGTTCATGCCATTACATCTCTGTCATTTCAGCAGCAGACTTTTTTGTCTCAGTAAATACAAGGTCATTAAGTAGTCAGATATCTGCCATCTAGTAACTCTGATGAAATTAAAGATCCCACAGTTTCACCACAGCAATAATAACTAACTTATTCAATTTTACAGTAAGATGGATGGGTGCCTTTCAATGCAGCACTTGAGCAAGGCTGAAAGTGAAATATCTTTTTTATGCTGGAGTATATCTTATTTCTTTGCAATAAATAGTAAATGCTGGTTTTGCTATCAGGATATTTTTTTATATATCTCTGAATGCAGGCAGCCACAAAGACTGGCTGTTTGCTTCTGTTATGTCTCTGCTTACAAATTAAAGCAGTTTGTTAGGAGAAGCTGCTCAGAGTGTCCAAATGGGAAAGAAGTGACTGAATTTTCATCCCTGAGTTCATCACTGAATTGCCCTGCAACAGTACACAAAACAGTGAAGTGGATCCCACTGCGATGCTGAAAGAAAGTTCTCTACTGACCTGAGCAGGAAAGCTGGTATTCAGGAATCCTCAGGCCTAACCAGAGGTCAAGTCTAAATAGCATGTCACCATGGAGCAAAGAAGTAATTTTCTCCTTTAGAAAAATGTGAATCTCAGACCAAGTCCCGGGTGAATGGAGATGTGTTGTGAGAAAAAGCTATATGGACTGAAATTCACTATATAATGCTTTCATGGTGCTCCCTTCAGTGTGACTGAGTTACATTACATCAGAACAATTATAACCATGTCTGCTGCCATCTAATATCCATATAAGTGCTACTTAAAGAGAATTTAGAAATAGTATTCTCTTTTTTTTGTCTTTCTTTCTTTGGCTGTTAATTACTTAGCAACAGAGCTTCTGCCATTGCAGAAAAGGAGGTCGGCAAGACAACATTCTGTAGTTATTTTAACAGTTTATAAATGTTGCTTTTAAATATTCACTCTCTTAAACACTTTCCTTCACCTCAGTCTCAATAAAAATACATAATAAAGCTCTATGTGTCTCTTAAAGAGTAAAAGTTTACTAGGATGAATGTCCCCTAAATATGTTCCACTGGACCCCTACATACCTCCAGTCTTACTGGGGATCAAGGACAGCATCTGCAATGTAAGACAAATCTGTAATGCAAACACAAAGTTGAAGACCTTCATAAACAGGCATTTTTTGTCAAAAAAATCCTGACTTTAGCTACTGGTGTTTTGATTTTTTGCACAGTATCAAGGCTGAAGTCTTTGAGATACTAGTACTAAGAAAATATTTTACCTCTGACTCAAAGTCTCCACTGCAAATGGTCCCAAGTGGAAAGAACCATTGAGTTATAGCCTGTTCTGCACTCTTGTCTCTGCTTGCTGCACACAAGCAGTGCTAACAGGGGCTAGCAACTCAGGGGGAACTAATTACAGCCTTCCAATAACTGCAAAAAGAAAAAGGAAGAGATAGATTGTTTACAAAACCAGGTAGTGACAGGACAAAGGAGAGTGATTTCAAACTGAAAGTAAGTTAGATTAGATAGTCAGAAAAAAATCTTTTCTCTGAGGGTGATGAAACACTGGAACAGAACGTGTGGATGCCCCACCCCTGAGAGTGTTCAAGGCAAGGTTGGATGGGACTTTGAGGAGCCTGGTTTAGTGGAAGATATTCCTGTCCATGGCAGGGGGTTGGAACTTTATGATCTTTAAGTCCCTCCCAACCCAGAGCGTTCTATGATTCCATGATTCCATGATTTTGATAAAATGATCAATTTGTTGCCTGGTGTTAGGAGAGATCTTTGTAGAAAATATTACTTCTGCTTCAAAATTCACTCCTCTGATCCTGAGCTTTTTATTGAAATTGCTCAGAAACCTTAAGTTCATTGATTTATGTTGGATATGTTATTTTAAACATATATATATTCCCTTGAACACGTGTGGATGCATAACTATATAATCTTACTGACATCCTTGCAAATTCAGTTTGGTGCTAATAGACAAGCTGTGCTGTTTTCATGTCAATCATCATTACTACTGGTACAAAATGATAGGTTAGAAAAGTTGCATATCCTCTGCCTAACAGGAGCTGGGAGATGGCAATTTCAGAGGGAGGTGTAAAAAAGTTTAAAAATAAAAAATAAGATCCTACATGCCAAATGATTTCCATAGTTACACCTCTGAGCATTCAGTAAGATTTCACAGCTGTCATGAAGAACTAAAATTGGCCTGTATGATCTTTCTTACTGGTTGTGATGAGAGTGAAAGAAAATGTCCTTGTTCTCAAGATTTATAAATTTTACACTGATCACCACTCTGAAACTTTATTAAAAAAGGAAAAAAAATGCTATGAAAACTGTGTCCAAACATAAAAATCCACCACAACTCAGAGGTATGACTTATAATCTCTTTATTATGACTCTCTAAGTCATAACTCACTGTGCTGGATTCTTCTTCTGTGCAAATTTACCTTGAGTCTCTACTTGGAGTCACACCATATACACACCATCAAGTCAAACTTGAGTCCTTCTTAGTTTACACCCATTTAGTCATAGTCTAGAAAAGGGATTGCATTTTCTTCAGTGTCTCTCTGCTGGTACTTTAAGAAAAGGATTTCAAATTTATGTGGAAGCAAATGCACAATATATTGAAGTTCATCACACTCATAGATATGATGAGGATGTGTTCCAGGAGAACTAGAAAATAACATAAATGGTTTTCATCTTCTCTACCTTTAAACATATGTTTTTGTCTCTGCTTTCACATGCCTGTTAAAGGTAATGGAGAAAGCCAGAGAGTAAGGAGAATACAGTGTGCTATGGAAAAAGGTATATCCAAATTAATCGCCTTCCTGATGCACGTAATTCTCTTCACTGAACTTGAAGAGAGATTAGAAGCTGGATTAATGTTGCCTAATGCAAATCCTGCTGTTATATATACATGTCTACATTTCAGTTAGGCTTTCTGTATAGTCAAAAGGGATAAATAGGTGTTTCTTCAAGTGATTCACCAAACATTAAAGTAGAGACATAGGTAAGGTGAATGAGTTTTTCTTTCCATGTAAGCACATTGGAAATTTATGGTGTTTTACACAGCTGAGATAACTACATTATAAGGATGCAAAGTCAGGTGAAATAGGAATTTCAGTGACGCAGAAACTAGATGACTTGTTTAAATGGAAGACCTTACTTCCATGGGAAATCAATCCTGTATGATCTCTTCAAGTTCCAGTCCACAGTCCATATTCCATACATAAGCAGGTAAATAATGTATATTTGCAACCTTTTTTAACTCTTTTTATACTGTTAGTGTGGTTATTGATTACTAGCCGAACAGAGAGGTCTGAAAATACTTTAGAGAACACTCATGGAAAGAAAATCTTATGTTTGAATGTCTGTAGTAGAAAAACCATACAATTAGGGAAAGGTATTTGAAGGTTCATCCTAGAAGGAAGGTGGTGAGTCCAAATTCCTGCTTTTGTGTGGAGGCATAGGACCATGCAACACAAATAAAGAACAATGTAACACAGACCTCCTATTTTCCATATGGGATGCAATCATAATGGGTCACAAAATCCTTTATACCAGATCGGCACAAGAAATATTATAGATTTGGGACTACTGTTTGGATCCCTTTTACGTGAGAGGTCAGTTCAAAATGGTAAAAGTTGGAGAAGATGCAGAAGTGGCTAGGTTCTGTGTTTTACCCTCTTCTGAGCAGGATAAAAAACTCTCAATTGTTGGAAGTCTTCTCCTATCCTCATGGTGAAAACAGCCCCTAGGCATAACACTGATGTGTTAGAGCCTAAGGAAAGAGAAGTATAAGCAACAACCACCAAGTCTAAAAGCAGAAGATAGATAGCTAGAGTACATCTACAGTTTAATAACTGGATTTATCTCTAATAAATTTCAGCCATATTCTCTTTCCAAAGAGCAGGTTTCATGAGTCAAGACTTTGTCTCCACAGCATGTTTTTAGTTTTCCTCTTTAGAGAGAAAAAAAAAAATATCCCTCCAGTTTGTTCAAAATGCTGAGCAGTGGCTTTCTTTTCACACAGAGAATGGGGTTTGATTTGTTGAGAAATTTACAGATCTTTTGGCAGATGTATTAGAGGACATGAGATTCCTGCCTTAAATTTCTTTTGGATCAGTTCTTCTGTACATCACATTTTTGCACTCAAAATAAAGAAGCAGCTTCCTCTCAGATTTATTCTTCTTAATGAAACTTCCTCAAGATTTAAGAAATTATATTGTCCACTGCCTGAAACCTGATTAAATGAAATGTACCTGGACATCAGGGCAGATTTTGTTGTTCTGGGCTTTTGTGGCAAAGACACTATTCTGAACAATTTTTTTAATGGACAATGCATGACAAAGGACTTATCTGATTTAATTGACAAACATATCACTTATATCATTTTGGGTGAAGGAAATATTCCTCCTACGTCTGACGATACTTCTCAGCATCTGGCTAACATCTGTCAGCAATGAAGGTATGAAATTATTAATATAATGGAGTGGTTTCAGAGAAATCCATAGCAGAATTAAAGGATCCATAGCTTAGGCAATGAAGAAATAGCTGAAAACTTAACACACTGTATTCATATTTTTCCATACAGGGTTTCTGTTATTATAATTACTCAATATATAGTTTTGAAAACTGTTGAAATTAGCAAGAGTTAGCAACTTCAATGTGAAGCAATTAAATAAAATGTTTAATTGGAAACTAGATTAATGAACTGAAGCTATCTGAGTAGCTGTGGCCTGCCATATTTTTCCCCTCTACATTTAGGCCTAGTGTGTCCTCAGCACCAAGAAATAATGGCTTGTCTAGAAACTGCTCATCTCTATTCCCTACTAGCAATTACCAGATATTGGTTTGCCACACCCTTTTGCTTCAAAATCCATGGTGGCTCCGTTCAGGTAAAGATGGAATGATACTGTGTGCAGGGGGGTTGTCTGTTTCTGGGTGGATGTAAGGCATCATCGTGCAGCAAATGAAACAGCAGTGGAGGAAACGGAACCATTGAGAACCAAAGCTTCAGTTGGTCAGAGGAGCAGATGTGACCAGAGACACACTTTTGGGGAGGCACTCCATGCTGAGGGAGGTAGAACCAGCCCCCAAGGGGCTGTGGCCATGGGTGAACCACTGTATTAAAGACACAAAGGGATAAAACAGCAAACCCTGTTACAAACAGAGCAACAGGAAACCTGCAGTGTATGGGTAGCCTAATTGTGCACACTCAGACTCCTGTCCTGCCCATCATCTCCTCAGAGTGCAAAAGAAAGGAAAGTTGGGGTGGGGAAGAGGGAGTGCAGGGCAAGTGTTTGTGCTCTCTTACTTTATGCACAAACCTACTATGGGAGATTTGTACTGGTTGTCCGTCAAACAGGCAAAATGCCCTGAGCCGAAGTTCTTTTGCCTTTAAAGGGTATTTAAGAATATGTCTACAATGATTTGAGTAAATATGATTATTCTTATAACAAAAATTGAGATTAAAATATATTTACCCACTCAGTGATTTGCTGAAACTTAAGAAATACATTGTATTGAAGTCTATTAGGGAATGGAATATTTTCTAGCACCTTTAGATTCTCTGGAATTGCTGCTTTCACTTTACCTGCCACAATACCTGAAATCAAAACTTTTTACTAGCGCCAGTGGAAAAAGTAAAGGCACACAGTGTTATTTAAATATCCATAAGATCAGTGTAAGGCTCAAAGTTTAGCTGCAAGTGTGAGTTTAATGAATTCAAGTTCAGGCAGATATTGGATTTATGGATGGTAATAGAGACAGTCATGTGCGTCTCAAGGATTGCCACAAGCCAGGAGGGCTTATGAAGTACTTATGACATGCTGACTGAAGGTGGAGAAAACAGAGATAATAAAATAAATATGGGCTCTGATTTCAAAGTCCTGACTAATGAAACCCTTGCAGCTCTGCCATCCTACGGTGAAGCTAAAATCAGATGTGAGCTAAGTGCTGAAGGTGTTTACAGATACTCACTGCTCCTGATTGCTGTTCTCATGGGTGCTGCCCCCATTAAATGATGTTTCGCTCAAAGATTCTGCAGCACATTGTCTGACTAAGAAGCAACCATTTTTGCACTCTCTATAAACAGAGAAAAAAGTTACTGTTACAGCAGAATTATTGCCTTCTCTTATATAAATGTTTGCTTTGTTTTGTTTTGCTCAGTGATCACATATTTTAGAATGTAAAGAACTGTGCCTAAGCACAGGACACTGCTATAAAACTTGACCAAGTAGAAGACTATGAGTTATATAAATGAAAAAGAAGTCCTTACTGCAATTTGGTAGGTTTAAGTGCATATAATCAGCCCTTGTTTTTGTTTTTTCTTGCAGGAAAACATATAAGGAGTGGAATTTCTCTACCTTTAAACTATATAATTGCATAATTAATATAATTATGCATAATATAATTGCATAATTGCAGTATGATAGACCATAGCATAAAACACTCTGCCATATTGTTCTGTAAGGCAGAACCATTTCTAGATGCAAAACTGATTAAAATAATTTTTTGGAGGAAAATTATTAATGTATTTGTTTTTTCAGCTTTCCCATAAAAATTATTGAAAATTTTAGTTTACTCATATTTTTAATTATCTTTGAAGTTCTTCAAAATTTGCCCAAGTCCTACTTGAAAAATGTTTTCATATTGCATTGGTATTTCATTAATAATTACATTTCTGCAGCTCTGCTTGCATTCAGTAAGTCATTGTTTATATGTCTGAGTATCATTTTCCTGACAATTCATTATTACCTTATTGTTTACCACATGTGTAGCTGTCATGGGTCCTTTCCAGAGCACAACCCTGATTACCCTATGGCAGTTGCATTTTTAACTTTTGGATTCATGTCCTTTCATACAATTCATGATTGCAGTCAGACAAATGATCCAGTCAGTCTAATATAGTCCCACAGCTAGCTGTTATTCCACCATACTGTGGAGTTATAGGAAAGTTTTACAATAACAATTATGTATCTATATCTGGCCCTCATCTACTGATTTATTGTGATTTTCCATTTATATTTAATTTCTGCATATGTCATATAAATCATAAAACATCTCACAAAAAAATAATAGCAATATCTAAAAAAATTAAATTGTGGAATCATAGACTACTTTTAGTTGGAATGAACCTCTAGAGGCCATTTGGTCTTTTTCTTTTCCCAGAGTAAGGCCATACAAGGCATGTTTCCCCAGGGGAATTTTCTATAGTTAGTCCAATATTTGACCACTTTCCTTGTGAGAAAATTTCTCCCAATATTTTCTAGAAATTTTCTCTTTTGTAAATTTTATCTGCTTATGATACATACAGGAGAATAATCCAGTTCTCATTAGATATCTGAAGACAGCATCAGCTGTAAACAACATCAGGCAAATAAATATCAAATTTACACACTATGTAAGGCTCAAAATAATTTAATCTGTAAGCAAAAGTGCTATCATATAGTCTGATGCTTCCATGTTGACACTGGAATTTTCTAGAGGACAAAATCAAGTGCTAGAGAACCCAACCACATCTAAACCTGAGATATGATTCAAATATTGTCTATCCCTTACAAGTTTAATCGCCATTAAGTCCTTTTCTTTTGTGTAGCTTTTTCTCCTCAATTTCAATTTCAGAGGCAAATCAGTTTACCCTTAACTCTACTTCAGAGATTTCATAACAGGGTTGTACAATATCCTTTGCATGGGAGACATTGACATTATTCAGGATTTTGATACTTTCACACAGCAGGATATCCATGGAAATCAGGTGCAGTAGATGACCTACTGAAATTTAAGGTACTATCTATGGCCTATAAAACCTTACATGGCTAGGAACCAATTCACTTGAGAGATTATCACACTCCCACTGATGTCTGTGGCAGCAATGTTTTAGCTGCTGTCCACTCTTTACAAAGGAAGTGTGTGCACCCATCTGAACACTGTCTGCAACATTTCCTGTATGCTCAGATTTCCTTGGATTTCTTTCTGCAACAGCCGCAATTTTACTCTGGAGAAAATTGAATGTTCTTAGGAGGAACACAGAGAGAATTGGTGTTTGCATGATTTGGTAACTTATTATAATGATGATGAGGTGTAATGTAGTCATATTTAGTGTATAATTAAATATTTGATCACCTAGAGCCTTGTATAATGCCTTTATTATATTAAACTGAAATGAAAAAACAAATCAGCACCATTACTAATTTACTGGTGATTTATTGAGGTAACAGCTTTGCAGCACCACAGGGGCACACACATTGTAGGGGCTCTATGTACTTCAGGCCTGGGAGTTTTGATTAGATAGCGAAATTTGCTGTGCAGTTGTGCCCATCTCGACTGTGCCTGTGGTGCTAAAGAAAGAAATCTGGGGACTGATAAATGCACTGGCCAAGTGTGGTGCCTAACTTGTCTCTATAAAAGTAAGACACTAGTTTGAATGCAGAAAAAGCTGGATCAACCAAATCCAGAGGGTGAGCTAGCAGTTTAACTGGCTGATCAGAGTCTGTTGTTTCAATTCAGTCACTGGCTATTTTTTGTTTAACAGTATAGATATATTCCTCTGGAGATATTAAAAACTTGATTAAATAAGTCCACAAGGAACCTGATACACTGAATCTACTCTGAGCAGAACAGGATTAGGTGGTCAATAGCAGTTCTTTATGGTTTATTTGGTTAGAACTCAGAGATGTTCAACAAGATCCACACTCATTTGCTTCTCTTCACTGAAAATTTTTCAATGCACATAGCAGGGCTGAGTTTTACTGGTTTGGTATTTTTTGGGTTGATTAGTACAAGAGCTGTACAAGAGAAGTTTGAGTCTTGCAAAGATGTATAGTTCAAAATACAAGCATTATCTAAAAGATAATTATGTATTTCCAAACTTGCAGTATTCCAAAACAATATAGACTGGCTGCTTCTGAGATATGTTTTTCCCTAAAACACACTTTTCCTAAATTTTACTACACTGTAAGCTTGATGTAGTGTAAAGTAACTTATGCAAGTTCTGTAAGAAACCTCACTGCTCCTTTAAATCCTCTCTAAAGCTGTAATGGGTTATCTAGATCTTTTCTTTAGGACTTCCTGATTAAAGTTTTGATTTTCAATCTCAAAATTACATTAAACTGTTCAGAGCTCTGTTCAGAACCAGGAATATTTTGGCTTGCCCAACAGTTTATTGTGAGAGATTATTACAAGCTAAAAGTGTTATCTGCCTTAAAATTTTCAAAATCCTTCAGCTGCAGGATCTTGAATTATGTTTTCTGTCCTCCTAACCATGCTGTTTGGAACCGCAGAATAGCAGCAGTACATTTTGTTCCAGTTGGCAGCTGGGTGAACAACATGAACAGAGAGCAGACACTAAAAGGGAACTCAGGACCAAAAATAGGCTTTTTAATTTTCCTAGTTGTTTGCTGCCAGATGGTTTCCAACAGTATTCCTCAAGTGTTTCCTCTGATATTACAGGGAAGTAAGAATTCAAAGTGCCCTTAGAGCAATCTTTGTGCAGTGGATTGATGTGTCCAAATAGCAGGTATGAAATATTCAAATAACTCTGAAAATGAGTTTACAGGAATCAACAGTATTGTTGGATATTCATAGCAATAATTCTGATCATTCTGATGTTTATTTCTTACACCTTTTTTATTTTTGGAAAGGAGTTTATGAGACAATTAAGAGGTTTAAGTTATTGGTGTCAATATTCAGCTACAAAGTATTTTACAGAGAAAGTGGTACAAGAAAGGGCCATGTTTGCTTGCTTATATTTTCGCTTAGTTGGACATGGTAAGCCATCTGAAATAAAAACTTGCAAGACACTGATTACTGATCACAGCTGAATTCAAGTCTGAGTTATTTATGGAAAACCAAAATACAATTCAACCAAGAGATCCAAACTTCAGATTATTCACTTGCCAAATATACTTCAATAATAGATTCCTATAGAGCCTTCTAATTGAACGCTCCTAATGTTAATGTGAGTTATGACAGTACCAAGAATTCTCATAACATTAAAACTGAGCTGAGTGATATCTGTAGACACATAACTCCTGAACTGTAATAACTTGGCATCAATGATAATGACATTTCAAGACAGGAATTGTAATGCTGGTAGAAAAATGCAGACATAATTTTATTTAAACCCACTTTTTCTGTAGGATGGGATTTTTTAAGCCCTTCTACAGAATGATATTAAATTAATTGAAAATATTTGTTCTTTCTTTTCAGTTCACTGCATTTATACTTAATAGATAATATGCTTTGAACTACAACAAAGTCCTTTTTCAAAAGATTTGATAGGGTATTGAAGCACTGTCATATCTGAAGGCAGCAAGTTTTAAAACACATAATATGTCTCTAAGTATTAATAAAACCCAGCAATACTTCAAAGTTTTCAAGTAAATCATAGAATAGTTTGGGTTGGAAGGGATCTTTAGAAATCATATAGTCCAGTCCCTCTGCCATGAGCAGGAATATTCTCAGCTGGACCAGGTTACTCACAAAGCTCCATCCAATGTGACCTTGAATATTTTCAGGGACAGAGTATCCATTATTTTTCTGGGTAACCTTTTCCAGTGTCTCACCAACTTTGTTGTAAAAAATCTTTCCATATCTCGTCTGAATCTATCCTCTTTCAGTTTGAAATCATTACCCCTTGTCCTGTAACAGCAGGTTCTATTAAAAAGCCTCTCCCCATCTATCTTGTAGCCCCATTTGGACTTTTGTCTTGGAAGAGGTGCCGCAGTGTTCTGGTCATATTTGTGGACCTTCTCAGGACTTGCTCCAGGAAGTCTCCTCCCTTGACCTCCTGGCCACTCTTCTTTTGGTGCAGTCCAGGGTACATCTGGCTTTCTGGGCACCAGTGCACATCCCCAGTTCATGTCCAGAACCCCCAGGGCCTCGTTTTCAGGGCTGCTTTCAATCCCTTTATCCCCCATTTTTTATTAATACTGGGGATTACCCCAACCCACATGCAAGACCTTGCACTTGGCCTTGTTGAACATCATGGGATCCTCACAGGCTCACCTTTTGACTAATCCAAGCCCTTCTGAATGGCATCCCATCCTTTGGCCATGTCAGCCACCTCACTCAGCTTGGTGTCATCTGCAAATTTGCAGAGTGTGTACTAACACTGTTTATGTCACTGATGAATGAGTGAAAAGTCATGGCAGTGAAGTGAAATCACCAGTGTTGGAAACCAGGACACACTTCACCCATTTTCTAAAAGGATAGAAAGGAGGACCCTGTGAACTACCTGCCTTGTGCATGAAAACATCACGGAACCATTTCTCCAAGAACATGTGCTAAGGCACATGGAGGAGAGGCAGGCAATTCAAGGCAAATCTTGCCTGATGTATGTGTAGAAGCCATTCTTATTATTCCTTGTGTCCCTTGCCAAGGTCAGTTCCAGTCCTACTATGACCTTCCTGATCCCATTCCTACAAAACTAATGTGTCCCTATATTTCCCTAGGACACCTGCCCCTGTTTCCTCTGCCTGTGCATTTCTTTGTCTCCCTTAGTTTGACCAGAAGGGTGGTCAATCTGCCCCATTGTGCCAGTCTTATCTTCCTTTCCTGATTGCTTACACTTGGAGATCACTAGCTCTTACTCTGTCTGGAAGATATTCTTAAAGATCTCCCACTCTATTCTGCTCCCTTGTGCCAAAGGGCAGCTTCCCAGGGAGTCTTCTTGACTAACTTTGCAAAGAGCTGGAGTTACGCTTTCCTAAAATTCTGGGTCCTTGCTTTATTCTTCACCTGACCCATATCCTTCAGGCCTGACTCAGCCAGTGCTAAAGACAGGAAGTGAAAGATATCATTTAACACACACTAATACAGATGAAATGCAAACGTGCCTACAAAACTAGAAAAAAAAATTAGAAAAGAAGCTACATGTTTCACAGTTCTGAGATTTTTATAGATTAAAAAAGGGACATAGTAGTTTAGAACGTGTGAGAATAACTGGAGGCATTCTGGCTCCAATAGGGTGAACTGCAAATAATTTAGTGGTTCAAAGTTTACATCCTGGACTCATTAAATAGGTTTTGATGAGAATATTCAGTTAATTTGAGGTATTTTAATCTTCAGTTTGCTGGAAATCAATTTTTTTGAGAAGAATTTTAATTGTGTTTAGCTGTCATGTTCAATACTTTGATTAATGCAATTTACATGGATGATGTTCTCATTTTCTAGAATCTTAGACAGAAAAATTTTGGTCCCTTAGGTACTATGAAATACAACTGTAGCAAAAATTAGATTTTTCCTTAGAATATCTACATCACCTACCTTTTAGCCCCGCAGAAAAAAATTTTGCATTTGGTAAGAGCTCTGATGGTCTCCTGTACAAAGAGGTGCATCAGTTCAACCCATAATACGAGAGACATGCTTTTCAGGTTTCACAGTACAGCAATAAGTACAGCTTCCAGCTAAATCAAAGCAGTAAATCTTGAAGCCAGAAGCAGAAATTAAATAGCACCATAGTAATTTAAAGAAAGAATTGTATACATGCTGATAGACAGACCCTAGCTACAAAATTTGTTTGGTTGCAATACTAAAGTAATTTAAAAAATTCTTAAATATGAGAGTGAGAGACTGACTTTCCAGCTATGCTGTTTCCTTCAGTTGTCTGGGAAAAGATGACACCTAACCTTCTGCTGCTGAGATCAGCTGTCTTTTCAGCATTGAATTCAATAAAAATAGGAGTTTGATGTCTGCTATGTGCAGTATTGCAGTTGCACATTCCGTGAAGAATTGGCAACTAAAGGTCTTGGTGATTTGAAATGGCACTGTGGCATTTGAGTTACTGTTTTCTAGTGCCTTCAGCCAGGACCAGTCTTTATAAGGTGAAATACCTAAATTTAGGAAATAAAGTTATAAACTTGTTATTCAAGAGTAAATTTAAAGATTCCCTCTAAGAAACACCAGTTTACAGATTTGAATTCTTTATTAACATGATATCAGTGATACAGTACTAAAGCCATCTGGTAATAAAATGATCATTCAGCTCCAAATGAGACAGAAGGCATAATGCGTTTTTAAAAGAGACTAAAATGCATTTTCTCAAAGAATATTCTCTGTCTTTTAATTGAAATTAGGCCATGATTTCCCCATTTTGCAATCAGCTAATATAAGCAGCAGTTTTGAGACAGTCAGCTACATAATGTGAGCAGACATAAGTTCATCCAACTAAGTTATTTAAACATAAGACTCTAAGAAGACAAAGCTCTACAAAACTTTACTCAAGCATATGTTAATGTACATGTAGAAGGACATTAACCTGTCATCTTCTCATGACTTATGATGGCAATTCTGGATCTTGTTAAAGTCTTACACATTTTTGCCAACAGCTCTTCAAGTGTTTTGAAGTTTAAAAATACAAATTAATGAAAAACAGTTCTTTATTCTTGGTTTGTATCAATATACAGTACAGTCAGGTCAAATTGCTGCCATTCTGAAGCACACACTTATTTGGCCTGTGTAAGCTTTTCCATTCTTCCTCCCCCCTTAACATTTTCTAGCATTTTCCACAATAGTGATAGCCAAAATGTTCAATATTGATGCATTGAGTGCATCATATGCATTTAAATAGCATGAAAGTGTCGGACAATTTATAATTTTCTTCCTCTCATCTGTCTATTAAAGCAAGATATATAATATATTTAAATTCTTATACAAGAGCAATGATGAAATTGTTTTGCAGGGCAGTAAAACTAAGCTGTGGATCACTTTTGCAGAACAAGATCTGATATGCAATAGTAATTTAAAAAAAACTAAAATAAATGTAAAAGTAAGAAAATTATTAAACTTTGAGACTGCCATTAATAAGATGCAAGATTGGTTAAGAAACATAATCATTATTTATTTAAAAAATGATTAGAAAATAGTATTTCAAATTTATTTAGTGTTATCTTTTCTCCAGCAATTTTTCAGACAGGAACTTCATGATCAAACACAGGGACTGATTCACAGGTCTTGATAAATCCAATGCTTTCTATCCACACACCTCCATCAAATCTCATCACTGTAATCTGTTGTGAAAGTATGTCAATTAGTTTGGATCTTAGTTACACCAGAGAAATAGAAAAAACTTGCATCTGTTAACTAAATTTAAAAAAATAATAACAACTGAAATTAGTAAGAAATTTAAATACATTAACATTTAGTACAAAACCTCTGTAATCTCTCACAGATTCAAATTCTTGTGTATGTGAAAGTTAAGAAAAGTGAAGCTTATTAAAGAATCCACTCTAGATTTTTTTTATTTATATAAACATTATCTAATAATCTAAATACAAACTTCTAAAAATTCCATCATTCCAGGACCAACCGGATCAAGCACCTTTTGATTTTTGCATCTCTTTGTTTATATATTTATTAGGGAAACTATTATTATGTAAACGATTACAGAAATAATGCTAACAAAATACTTTTACTCTGTGTCTATAAGAAAATATAGGAAATTGTTATTCAAAGATCAAGAAAAAATATTAAAAGTGTTAATAAAATTCAAAAGGGCAATGTAAATAAACAGTAGAAAATTTGTATGGGAGGACAAAAACAGTTGCAACTAGTCTTACTAGCATGAATTCTTTTGAATCCCTTGTTGATGTTCCTTCTCACAATGCATACTATGAGAAAAGATTTATAGACTGGGGAAAGTATAATCACTTTTTCTTTTTTTTTTTATGATTAAACATAGTATTTTAAGTTAAATTTTTACTCGGCAATCATGTTTTGTGGAAAAGATCTAGCAAAATATAGTGGCTTCCTAGTATAATACATTTTCAACAATAAGTAAAGGTATCCAAGTCTATATTTCTTCAGCTTGAATATGCTTCACCATGCAAAACTGGTGGAGAGGATATTTTTTTTGTCCAGAATCCCCCCATAAGGTAAAGTTCAGATGTCTCTGTTTGGGCCATGATCCCATGTAGTTAAAGCTTTCTTGATGATGCGAGTGTCAATACATAATCTTTTAAAATCTGATACAAAAAAGCAACCCAGGAATATTTTGATTTTAAGTTTAATTCCTAACACCAACAGAGTATCGTGGCACCAGGCCATGGAGCACCGTATGGGATGGCATCATGCACCCCTGTGCTGTTGTGGGGACAGGAGCACACAATCAGAGTCTGAAAAAGAGGAATTGAGCGGAAGGTTCTATGGCCCAGCAGATGTACTGGTCTATGAGAGGGCAGATACAGCTGCTTGATCACGTGCTCGGTGCTCTCAGTATTTGGGCTTTTTGCCCCAGCTAGTATTTGTAATATTTCTGCTATGTATTTCCACTGTAATTGTTGCTAACCAGAGGAACACGCAGAGGAGGCACCATAAACTCCTGAGCTAGAAGCTGGACAGAGTGCAGACATTGTCACAAAGCTGCATTCAAAGTAGAGATATTTTAAGAATTACTAACTTTGATTTAAGGTCCTACATTTTATGCTCATCCCATTTGCTGAGCTAAAACCTTCTCTCTGGATCTTAATCTCTGTAATAATATATCCCATCTCTGTGAAAGGCAAAGAACATCTTTTCCTTGCAGCTTTTAAATCCTTTGAAGAAAATTCAGCTGGGTACAAAGGGGTCCAGACTGAAGACACCTTGAATACTAATAGTACTAGTTGTATTGCTTACTTTCAGTTTGTTCATATAATATTATCATGCAAAACATTAGCTAAAGAAGAAAGAGTAAAGGAATGCAAAAAAAAAAAAAAGAGCAGAACTGTGAAAAATCTTAGTTAATTTTAAATTAGTTGAATGTTCCAGCTTCAGCATGAGAATGAGTAAATGAAGATTTTTCAATCATATGATTCTATCAAGTAGAGTCTGATGACTTTTTAAATTACAAGTCTCCCTCCATCTTAAAGGAGAAAATGGCAGGGAAGGTTTGTTTTTGTCAACCAAAATGTGTTTTTTTCCCCACAGCTTTAACTGCATAGCATCTATAATACTGACAACATGCTACTTGAATACACAGCCTTTCAGTGCCAAAAGAAAATGAATTATGTGTTATTAAGAAAATCCCCAAAGTTCTCTTCAGCAATGAGGGAGTACAATCATGGATGCTATAATTATGTAAATAATCATTTATATTCAATATTACCCAAGTGCCACTAAGCTATTATATCTGCATGCTTGTAGATATATCTGCAAATATATCTGCATGCAACTCATTCATAATCAGAATACGTATTTGATCAGTTGAAGTGCTTTTTTGGAAGGCAAATGATTTGCTTATTGGTAATGAAATGAAGGCCTCAGAGTAGCTAATAAAGACCTATCTAGTGGAAAGCTTTTTTTATATATCCTTGTGCCCTCAGAACTCCTGATGAACTGTGTGGTCCAGATGATCAGACAGTGTCACACAGGCATTGACTCACACTACTTGTGATTCTTCCCACATGCTTGATTTGCTCCTTTGTTAACCCTTCTCACAGCCACAGACCTATGGGAATTATGTCTTTCACTAACATCTTATAGTGAGATATGAAATGAATGTCTTTTTGCCCTGTAGAAATTTTACACTTCATCTTCAATAACATTTGAGAAATGCTTTAGACAGCCTTGTATTACACACTATGTCCTGGGCTGTGGACATAAAATACATGAATCAGTTGAAAATTAGAGTATTTAAATGTACATATTTAAATGTAACAGTAATTGTCTGCATAGTAGTATTGGGTTTGTGTGGACAGGTTCTGGTAGCCGGGGATCAGTAAAGGTTCATTCTGTGAGGAGCTGCTCCTGTGTCCAACAGAGCCAAGGCCAGCTGGCTCCAAGACAGACCTTCCACTGGCCAAGGCTGAGCCCATTGGTGATGGTGGGAGCAACACTGGGATAACAGATTTTAAAAAGGCAAAAAAATACTGCACAACAGCAGGTGGGAGAGAGCAGTCAGAATGTGTGAGAGAAACAACCCTGCAGACACCAATGTCAGTGCTGAAGGAGGGGGAGGAGGTGCTCCAGGCACTGGAGCAGAGATTCTCCTGCAGCCCGTGGTGCAGAGCATGGAGAGGCAGCTGTGCCCCTGCAGCCCATGAGGGAGCACAGATCCACCTGCAGTCTCTGGAGAACTCCACACTGGAGCAGGTGGATGCACCCTGCAGAAAGCTGTGACCCTGTAAGTTCATGCTGGAGCAGACTGGAGCAGGACAGGTGGACCCAAGCAGAGAGTGCATTCTGGAGCAGGTTTTCCGGTAGGTTCCAGGACTCCATGGTGGGGACCCATGCTAGTGAAGATTTTCCCAAGGGATTGCACCACATGGGAGTCCTGATGCTGAAGCAGTTTGTGAAGAACTGCAGCCTGTGGGAAGGAATCACCCTGGAGAAATTAGTGGAGGACTCTCATGTGGGAAGAATCCTGTGCTGGAGCAGGGGAAGAGTGTGAGGTGGAAGCAGCAGCAGAGACAAAGTGCTGTGAACTGGCTATGAGCGCCATCCCCTATCTCCTTGCACAGCTTATGGTAAGAACAGTCAGGAAAAAAGGAAGTTGAGCTTGGGAAGATGGGAGTGTGGGGGAAAGGTCTTTCAAAATTTGTTCTATTCTTCTCATTATCTTACTCTAATTGACTGTCAATAAATTTAATTAACATTCCTAATTCAAGTATGTTTTGTCTGTGACTGTAATTGCTGAGTGATCTCCCTATACTTATGTTGTCCCCATGAACTTTTGATTGTATCTTCTCCCCCTGTCCTGTTGAGGAAAAGAAGTGATTGAGAAGGCTGGTATGCACTCAGCAGTCAGCCAAGGTCAACCCCTGTATGTTCCACATTATTCTGTATTGCAGCAGATATTTTGCATTGGGATTTCTGATAGGGAATATGATCATAATATATATAATAGATTTTCCCCATCAATTTTAATTTTAATGTTAATTTTAATGTTAATTTTAATGATAATTTTATTAATTTTAACTTTAATTACAGTATTTGAAGTATGAGACTCTAAAAATAATTACTACTATTTTTGTCTCTATAGTTATTTTTGTTGTTTATCACACTTTTTCTCTGTGAAATGGTTCCTTTTCCCATGAGCAGTTTCCCTTCTCTCTTTTACTAATCAAGCATTCTATCACATATGCTGGACCACTACAGAGTTCCTTCAAACCAGTCTGTGTGCAAACTAGATTTGTGTGCATTTACTGGATCATATTCTTGGTATCCACAAAGTAATAATTTCTTTAAGGATTGCAGTTATCCAAATGACCAAGTGGCATTAAGGTCTTCAGACTATCCCTGGATAAAAACCACAATATTCAGTAAGAAATAGAGCCACTTAATTCACATCATTGTGTAAAGGAACACCAATGACTACTAAGTTGAGGGGGAAAAAAAGGGAATACCACTTCTGTGGGATAATATTCTAGTTTCAGCAGTTTATCTGAGTTGACCCAGTGAAAATATGCCCTATTCAAGACCATGTCTTGTGAAACAGCAAGGTTCTATGTCTTCGTGTATTCCTCTTCAAAACAGAAATAATTTATAACATGGGGAAAAAATATTACTGTTATGAACAACCTTGTTTAATACTAACCACTTTCAGACCCACAGGGAAGAGGGAAACATTAATTCCTCTCATGTATTCCAAGCATTAATGTATAGCCTCACAACAGTTAATCTTTCCCTTTTTGCTCCTGTCAGTCCTACAACCTTTTTTAGGGAAAGATGTATTGCAACATCAGCCAGGAAAAATGAATAAGTCATTTCTTTTCCATGCAAGAGGAATGAGCAATCTATCTGGATAGGCTCAGGAAACAAAGATGAATAATGAAATGAATAGTTAGTTCATGAAAAACTGCACTGTTGAGGTCATTGAAATGTCACTATTTCTTAAAATGACTTTTTAATAAAGATTGTTTTGAAAAGCTTGCATTTTGAACTTGATCTTTTAAAACAGCATTTTTCAGCATTTGATTTTAACATTTAATTTCAGGATTTTGTCAGTTCTGGTTGAGAATGTGAGAACTGATTATAAAAATATAACTTCACATTAAATTAATAGATTTTTTCTGAATTATTTAAGAAATAAAACAAAAGGTTTAATAATGGCATGAAGTTTCACTGAATGTATCTCAAGCACAAGTATGTGTAAATATTATCTCACCAAGAAATGCTGTAATACAGTTAAACATATAACACACTCAAAAGTTTTAATTTCTCTAAAATGCTGACAACAGAGGAGAATTATGAACAAAGTAGAAAAATTGATGTAAACAAATAAAAATGTAAAAATAAATTATATTAGTTCTATCTTACTAAGTTTCTCATCTAGTTTTTATTTAAATATGTTCATATACAGAAAAAGAGAGCAGATGAAGACCATTAATTCAGCAGAAAATTAACATGTCAGTACAATAATATATACAGCAATAAAATCTTGGAGAAAAAAATCTTATTTGTTTGCATACTGACTTCAGGATCATTGATAAAGGCTAGAAATGCTGCTTTATGCATGAAAATTTGGCTAATATTTCTGGAATCTGATGGGAAGATTTCCCTCGAGTGTTAAAATCACTAAGTTTAAATCCATTTAATAAGGGTGAAACATTTCAGAACATCAATGCACTGTTGCCTTTTTTTTCTGAATCCAGGACAAGTAAATGGTCTTTATGGCCTGAGAGTAGTCTTCTAACTATTAAAAGGGAAGATGAGGTAATCAGATGTCCACCAAAGAAAGCCAAAGCAGAACACAGAGAATGAAGAACCGATTCAAGTCTAAAGATAATGATGATTATTGTGAGCCTACATGATTTGATTATGCTCCTGTGGAAGCCAATAACACATTCTCTGGTGCATACCAGGAGCTAGTTTCACAGGCATACACAGATAATTATAGGCTTAGTCAACTGGTAAATAGAAACCAAAGAGAAAAAGTGAATAATTATTGGGACCTACTTAAGAAGAGTTACCAGCTCCTTAAAATGCACAGCTGTCTAAAGTCTTGTGTATTATTTACAATTACTTGCAGAGAATGAACATCTGTACATATATTCCAATCAAAACACTTAATTGTTCACTCTAATAATATCCTCCAACTCCAGTCTAATTTTTTCCATCTTCAGCTTTCACACTTCCAGCTTCTGCTAGAGTGTCAAGCCCACTGTTATGCCTCTTTCCTGTAGAATATGATCTAATTAGCCATTTGTGTTCTTGTTGGACTGAACTCCTCAGGTTTTTCCTTCTAAGGCTTTATTCAACCCTTAGTAAGCATTGTTGCACTTCTCTGAGTCCTCCAGTCCACCAACTTATGAGAAATGCCATTCCCTTGGCCACCAGTAACAGCAGAATTAATACATGCAGGGATCACATTAACTGTTTAGGTTGTGGTACCAGAGTGGACACAGATCTTTCAGAACATCACCCACCAGTATTTTAAGTCTTTTCAAGTGTCACTGCTTTCCCATGAAAGTCTTTTGTGTGCTGCTATGAGAGACATTCCAGTCTTTGACCACATTGAAACTCAATCCATATGTGTATAGGTGTACATTAAGTTGATCAGTTTTTTGATTATCTGCATCTGTCTGACTTCCTCCTAGCCAAACACTCCTCTTTTATGCTATCTGTGGATGGCAAAACTCCCTTTTTTAAACTGACAATGATTTTACTTTTTCAAAAGTAGCTGAAAAAAGCTTTAAATTATAATCTGATTACTTTTTTTCCTTCCTAGATTCTCCTCTAATCACCTAATCGATGAGTTATTAAAAGCTAGAAATAATTTTGAAATACAGATCTATTATTTTTTTAAGTGCTGTTTAACTAGTGTTTAAACCATATGGTTTAAAGTATGCAGCACACTAATTTTGTGTTGCTCAAGTTTCTTAACCCTAAGGTGTGATGTAGAATGCATTATAGAATTCTATTGCATTATCACTCGTGCATCTGGCAGAAAAATTATAATCACATAAAAGTGAAGTGAAGCTGTTTTGGAATACCTATTTCTCAAAACTACGTGGGAAGTAACATTCATTACATTAACATCTTATTAGAAGTCAGATGCTCAATTTCTGAAGCAGCACAACAANCGACTTTGTAAAAACCCCTTGCCAACCGGACTCCAGGCTTTTGGAGTTCGGCAGCTAATAAACTGCTGTTCTCTAGGAGCCGTGTCCCTTTTATCCTCTCTCTAGAGAAACCCTACATATGTTAGAAAATCCTATCCTCTCTCTCCTGCAGGCATACACGCACGCAGCGGCCACCTGCCTTCCCCAAGAGGAAGAAGCAGGCTGGAGCAGCACACACACACCTAGCCGGGATTACAACACAGCAGGAGGAAGAGGCCAGGCATTTTTTCTAACAGACAATGATTTTACTTTTTCAAAAGTAGCTGACAAAAGCTTTAAATTATAATCTGATTACTTTTTTTCCTTCCTAGATTCTCCTCTAATCACCTAATTGATGAGTTATTAAAAGCTAGAAATAATTTTGACATACAGATCTATTATTTTTTTAAGTGCTGTTTAACTAGTGTTTAAACCATATGGTTTAAAGTATGCAGCACACTAATTTTGTGTTGCTCAAGTTTCTTAACCCTAAGGTGTGATGTAGAATGCATTATAGAATTCTATTGCATTATCACTCGTGCATCTGGCAGAAAAATTATAATCACATAAAAGTGAAGTGAAGCTGTTTTGGAATACCTATTTCTCAAAACTACGTGGGAAGTAACATTCATTACATTAACATCTTATTAGAAGTCAGATGCTCAATTTCTGAAGCAGCACAACAATCAGTACTGTTTTCAAATGCAGTGAGTAAAGAGGAGATGGGAGATCATCTCAGGAAGTCTTTGCTGCTGGTATATGAGGTTAGATTAGATGGTTGCAGTTGCTCTTCATTTGCTTAAAAGAATCAGGTTAAGAACTGCTTAGATGGAATAATCTATGAAACAGTTTTAAAATTTATGAGTAGACAGCAAAAAGCTCCCATATGAGGACACACTGAGCATACAAACTATCACTATTGGTTCAAATCAATAGCTAGAGAGCAGAGGAAAAAGACTCCTTCAGGTAAGTGAGAAGCTTTAAAAAAAAAAAAACCAGCTAGTTTTCAATGGGTCTTGTATCATGATTTTACCATACATTAAATGTGTTTTCATATGTTAAATGTGCTACAGTAAAATTAAGTTATACTTATTAAGCAATATAGGAAACGGCCTTTGAGAGGAAGTGAAAAGTGATGTGCCAGGACTCCTTCTCTGGATTTTCCCATGGCAGGATATGCTGAATACGAACCTAAAAAAAGGTAAGTACAGTTTTTTGCAGATCTCCTGGCTAAATTCAACTCTATGGGTGTGATTGAAAACCTGGGTTTTTTTTTAATTCCTGGTTGAAAGCAGCAGTGTTGCAGGCAGCTGGACAGCTTTGGGCTCTGCCAGTGTTAGACATCAGTGTCAATCAAGGCCAAGCACTGGACTTGCTCAAGGTGCAAGGACTTGAGTGTACTGACCATTGTGCTTTGGCAGCTGTATCCCACTGACACTTTCCGATGTTTTGGACTGGAACATTTGGCCACAGTGGTTTTGTAATGTTAAAGTCATAGAAGTTTTTTTCCACATTTGTTTGCGTTTCATCAGCAGTCAGAGTGATATCCATGCATTTGCCCATCTGATGCATTCTGTGCTACTCTTTGGTCCCAATACATTAGATAATTGCTCTATTATATTAGTGAATATTAAACTTAATATAAAACCTAATTTTAATGCAAATTTTAATTTTCCTAAGAACAAAGATCTTCTGTGTAACCTAAAAGCAATGGGCTTTCTGCTCAAATATTTTTTTTTCATTTGAAACTTTGATTCCACCAACAATTTAAATATACCATTTAATCCATTTTTAAAGTTAAGTGATACTTTTTGAAAAAATTTATGACTTACAGGTTTTTTTTCCCTGCACTGTCAGGACCAGAAAATTAATTTCTTTTGGGCAGTTTTATCTTTGAATCCTCTGCCTATCTGTAAGCAGGAGAGTGTCTCCTGGATTTTCTTTAATTCCACTTCCTTACTGAAATCATACATTTTAACTAAAAACAATCTTTTCAGAGGCAATTCAGATCTAATTTTTCCAGAGCTGGTGAAATCTTGATGTGAGGTGAATGTATAAGAAATTAGTCGCTTTCGTCGATATATTCTTCCTGATGAATTCGTCTTTGATCCTATCAGGACTTTCAAAGCTTTAACATTAGTTAAAGATCTTCAGAAGAAAGAAATCTGAAATTACATATAAAGGAAAATTATTAGAGTTTTTCCTAATTACAGTTTGAGGCTCATTTAACAGCCATCAGGGGAAAGAAGCATTTTTAAATAGGCTGGAGGAATACAGCACTTAAAGGCTGTATTTCTGCCTGCTAGAGATTTAGTTGTGATTTCAGTGAACTCTTGTGGTAAGGTAGAAGACGTTGCATATGTACCAAAGGGACAGAGACCCCAGGCAAAATACTTTGGCAGAAATCCTGTGGGAGAAATTGTCTATGTAGCATGGGAATGTGCCCTGACATTCAGTGCATGGCCAGTTTGAAAAAATCCTTTTCCTCAGCTAACCTGAGATTCCTACAGGAACAACCTCTTCAGAAATGAGTCATGTCTCTGGAAGGACACTTATGGGATGTACATTGTCAAAAGCTGCAGTAGGGTAACTGTAAGTATCTGAGAGGATCATGGTAAAAGAAGAATTTCATGGAAATAAAAAATTTACAATGTGAATTTTTTCAATTCTTTTCTTTTGGCTTAAAACACAATTCTTCACAGAGAAAAATCAAACAAAACAGATTTATTAATTGTGGTTGACACTTCATGACTATCAATTTTGCTTTTTTAGAATGACGTCTAATATTAGCCCAGTTTTTAAAAGTTAAAGATAATTTTGACATACTGGCTGGCTTACATCTTCTGATCCTGAAACTACATGGAGTTGTCAAGGTAAAATAATACTGGTTTTATATATTTTCTTATATATATTTATATATTTTTTCTACTGTATAGAGACAGTAGAATGCTCAAGGTGTTTTAATAGTATGCAGTATTTTCAATATTACTTTCTTTCATCATTTTGTTTTCCCTGGCATCAGAATTCTGTCTGGTTTTGAAGTTGACTTTCTTCACTATATAGAATTTCATTTTCATCTTCTGTGGAACTGTTCTGTGTTCCAACTTCTGTGTTACTGTTTTCCCTGACCTTACATGTATTTTCCTTTTTTTTGCATAAAGTTTGTAGTTTGCAATCTCAGACTCTTTGGAAATAAAGGTTCAAATGGAGATGACTCTTAGCCAAAGCATAACTTCAATATAATGTTGTTGTTTATAGTCTTTAAAACATTTGGAAATAATAGTGATAGTGGTGGAATGGACCCGAGACAAGAAGAAATACAGAAGTCTTCACCCACCTTGAAAGAAACAGTGGATATATCAGGGCAAAGAGAACATACATTTGAAAAAAAATTATCTGGTATAATTAATGGTAAATGTTTTTTCCTGTTTTAATCACATGTAATAAATTTGTAGTCATTTCCTTACCCTAAAAGTCCTTGAAATTAAGTTTTACAACAGAAAAGAAGAGGAAAAATTACTTACCTTAGCACCTTTCCATAGTACTCAGCTGCATTTTCTTTAATTTTCTAATATGCAAGGCTTATTCCAATCTCTGCAGCTGTTAGTCTAATTGGATGATTTCCTGTTTGAAATGCAGAATAATTTAAAGTGACTAGCAGTTGTTCAGGGAACCTCCCTTTCTAGGACATAACTTAATCTGACATATTCAACGCTCATCAGAGATTCAACATCTTTTCAAACTGATTACTGCTTCCTCCATCACACTCCAAGTTCCTTGACTTCCATTTAAGTGCCCCAATTTAGAGTTTGATGATTCAAATGAAACTAAGAGAAAATTTCAGCCTTTTTTTTTCTTTTTCTTTTTTGAATGTGCTTCCTCAAAATGTATACTGCATGCAGTTCTCTGTAATACTTGCTAGATTTCTCATCTTCCGTGACGCAACAGCAAGCTCTGTTTTGAGGGTTTTATCTTTGCTGAGATTAAGAACTGTGATGTGGGAGAAATTTATATTGCATATGGCTAATATCCACCAGAATTTATCACCAAAGTTTAATTTTTATCACCAAAGTTTAACCACCAAAGTTAATTTTTTATAAAAAAGGGACAACAATTCCTCTTGAGTCATGAAGTTCATTAAGGTATAAGTTTTGCAAGAAGAAAAAAATCATAGAGAAATGGTTTTTCTTTGTAAAGCTTGAAACATAAAACTTTGAGTTTTATTTGCCAGGCCAAAAACTGCATGTGAGTCAGGTCACTGTGGAATCTGAAAATGTTGACTGTGTAAGAGAGACTATTCCCTTACTCAGACAATTACTCAGGCACATGTTCCTCCAAGGAACCTAATTATATCAGCCTCCTGAAAAAATGCTGCTTGTCTTCTGACTTGTTTGCTTGTTTTGGTTTAATTTTGTTTGGTTTTGTATTTGGTTGACTGTGTAGTGGGTTTTTTTTTGGGGTTTTTTTTTTTGGGTTTTTTTTTTGCTTTATTGTACATGCTTCCAGAATTTTCCTCTTGGTAGGGTGAAGAAACAATTTTTCCCTAGATCCCCTTGAAAACACAAAAAATTTTCTCAAGTGGTTGTTCATTATTGTAAAGGAAATTATTTGGCTAAATAATTATACCTGCAGAATAAGATTTGAAAGGTAGGTAAAGGAAACAATAGTTGCAAACAGACTATGCAATAAACTCCAAAGGAGGAAATGAGGTCTCTTCAGTGTGGAAGAATCTTGGAGGCATTTACTGAACCATAATGGGAACAGTTCGCTTGAGGTTTCATCTGGAAAATTTCATGCTTTGTAAGAAAGTCTGTGACATGAGCAGCTCACTCATAAAAATGGCTGGAGGACACAAGAGACAAATAAGATTTGTTAAGATGTATACTAAGTCCATGGATATCACTTGAACTCAAACAAACACAACACATTAAAGAATCAAAATAAATAAATGCATTGTAGTGTAATGCTTGCACGTGTGACCATGGTGAAGGAGACCAAAACTCCTCTCCAAGGACAATTTTCTAGCTGGTAATATTTTCTGGCTGTCAACTTGGCAGACTTATGATGAAAAGTGGCAATCCTCTATTTCAAGCTGCCATTCCCTTTTTACCTTACATTGCTATGAGGCAAGGTTTTCCTCAGAGGTAGCAATGAAAAAGGAGTTCAAAAGTTGAAAATAAAAGCTGTCTGGGGTATAAAATATTGAGGGTGATTTTCTTCTTTATTCCTGAGGGGTAGAACATGTTTCAACTGTTCACCATCTGTGAACAAGTATATATCCAGTTATAAACATCTTTTCTGATTATTTTCCTGCATTTATTTCATATTATAAGAACTAAATTTTACCAGGTCAAAGCCAAAACAACCCCACAAAAAAACAAACCCTTTTTGTTGATGCTCAAACATAGTGTTTACTTGAATAATGCACTTTATTTTTCTTTGCATTTTTGGTTTTGGTTTTGTTTTTTGGTTTTTTGGCTTTTTGGTTTGGGCTTTTAGTTATTTTCTCTTTCTTCAGGCTAATTCAGTTTTGACCTGATGGACTGAGTGATGGACAGGTTGATAGAGTGCACCAGTTCTCCTGGAGCTCCTCTTCCAGTTTACTTTCATCCAAGATGGTACAGTTCAAGATCTCCAAAGACCACTCCATGACAATCCAGAGAAGAGTGTGAATCTCACTTTGGAAGCACACTGCTGACCCAGTCTATTTAGATCTAATCTGTTAGTCCAGTGTTCTACATGATAGCAATAATGCATTAATACTGAGACAGCTTTATAATACTTCAGGCCTGTTCTCATGAGAGAAATCAGTTTTTCTTGATACTCTGCTATATTCTGTTTTCACCACATTCAAAATTAAGGAATTGTCAAGTGAACTGGATTGATACCCTTACTGATGACTGGGCCTAGTATTTTGGCTTTCTATTTCTGGAAAGGAGATAAATGGCATTTTCTTAGGAAAAATTCTTATAAAAGAATTGGCTTTTTAAAATTTTCATCAGTTTCTTTTGAACCTCATAATTTTTTATGAAGCATATTACAGATGTGGTTGTGCATGGAATGAGTAGTCACAAGACACTTCGAGCTAGTTAATTAGCACTACTTTACGGAGTTTTTATTTAGTACAATTAGAGGTCATTTCTTTAGTTTGTTTAAAGGACCTATTATCTTGCAGCTAGGGTCCAATGATTTGTCTTACATAAACAATTAAAATGAGTCGGGATCTCAATATAGCCCTTTGACAGAAGTGTTAAATATAGCTATCATCTAAACTCACTGGAAATGGTGAATGTTTTTCCTAAGAACACAGTCCAAAAGAGAACAAAAATGAAAGAGGAAAATTTCCAGCAGGCCTCCTTGGCTCAAATCATAACAACTATGTTAATCAGGGCTTTGTTTTGCACTGCCTGCAATTGCCTTTCAACAGTCTGTACAAAAGCTATCAAAGTGTAAGCATTCATGTGACAAGAATAACTCCCTTAGGAATGGGAGCTGAAGCTGACCTTCTGAGGAGAGGACATTGCACAACTGCAAATATAAGTACTTGGGGAAGGCTTGCTCATGAAGAAGCACTTCACTTGTTTATGTGCACCATGCAGTCTGAAGTGACGAGAGAAAAAAAAATACCAGTTATCAAATGACTGTCACATATTTTTATGTGAACAACACTATCTCAGGTACTGTTTTGTTTATTTTTTCCCTCAAGTTCCTGAAGCTCCTTGGTATTACCAGAAATCCCTCACCTTAGAGATTGCTGACCTCACTGTTGTGAGATCACACAAATTGATCAGAGCAGAGACACAAATAAGTATCCCACAAAGACTGGGGGCAGAGGCTTAGAGTGTTGAGGAACATTTTGGTTGAGCTCCTTTCTTGTCTCTAAGCTATTGAGTGGGTTTCATAACGAGCTGGCAAAATACTATTTTTTATAATACCATAAATATAATAAAAGGCACTGCCTGCCAAATCAAGATGAGAACAGCACTGATCCTGAACTGGCTGCTGTTGATAAACTTGTGCATGCCTATAACAAGACATGCTTCTGTACTGTGATGCACCTTAGTGCTTGAAATGAAAATTTAGAATCCACAGTAAATAAAGCAAAAAGAATCTGCAAGGTAATAAAAATAACATGCTCAGAGATGTTTGAATAAATAAAGAAAAAAAAAGTGCAAGAATATAAAAATAACCTACCCAGGGACATTTTAATAAAATTCTAAAAGGCATAGATAACAAGCTAGACAAAAATGAGGCATACTATCTGTGATGAGGTAATTATGTTTTAACAGATGAGGTGGGAATCCCTATTCTGAATATGATGGAAGTATTCCAAGTTCCCATAATGAATTCCCTCCTCCTTTTGTGTGTGTAGTTGTTTCAGGCAGGAACTTTTCTGGAATAAAGAGATGGCATTCAATCTAAAGCAAGTAAGATAACAGATAAGTAAGAAAAACTACAATCAGAAATACAGGTTTTTAAAAGGAAAGGTGGTAGAAGTAGAAAAGCTGAACAAAGGGAGACAAAAGAAGACAGGCATTCTGGTTGGAATAGATGACAATGTCTTACCAATTAAAACAGCTTTCAAAAGAGAAATAATCTCTGATGTAAAACTTCTAGAACTTTATTAATTACTACTCCAGGTAAGAACCTACCTTCACTTTACCAAAAACTTTGTGGCATTTATAAGGAATGAAATTTCTGCACTTCATACACAAAGTAATGCCAAAAATATGTAGTGTCCAGTTAATGGCCCTTTACTGCCTAAGCAGTGTCTGGCTATTCTGAGGTGAGAAATAAAAACAGGCTGAAAAACAGTCCCTGAAGATCACCTCTGCAAGAAAGATGATCTCTTGTGCCTGAAAGACCAAACTTACAACAATAAGAGTTCAAGGGCACTTCTCTCAACCAGCTTTTTCTGAGATACTTTCCCAAATAGTGCAATAAACTTTTACATTAGCTGAAATTAAAATATTTAGGTTTTTTTCCTTTTTGTTATAATTGATCCAGGATATTTTCCTTTTTCTCACTAAGCCATTGGAATATTATACCAATAATGTCTTTTTTAAAAAGTAAAATGAAAGCTGCTAAAGCCTTTAAATCAAACTATACATTCATTAATTTACCTAAAGTCTGAAATCTCCTTACAAACTTATTGTCTTTGACTACAGTTGTCTTTTTTCCCTGACAGACTCCTTTGGGTTTGTCATCAGAATTCCACTAAGTCTAAAAATGTGCCTCTTAGACTTTCTCTGAAAACACTACTGAATGTTCCCATGACAACTTACAACAGCAGGATCTTCTTTTGGCTTCTGCTTTTGATATTGAGCTTAAACTGCATTATTACCTAGTAAATGGAGCTATTGTTAGAAATTACTGGAATGACAGCTCCTGAGACAGTTTCTGAGGCTTTAAAATGCAGTTGTTCAACTTTAGAGAGAGAGAAAAAAATCTGGTTTATCGGAAAAAAATGATTGCTGTAAAAATGTTTATTTTTGTGTCAGATTTTCGTTCTGACCTCTCCCTGGGTCTTCAGCAGTGATCAGAGAGTCTTCCTGGAAAGGTATAACCCTTTCTTTGGCTAACATCACCAAAATCTGTGTGTCTAAGAAAAGGCTGCCTTTGTAACCTTTCTTTTTTGACAGTCAGAGGAAAAAACATTCTTTAGTGAAAATATTGCTGCAACTCTTTCACAGTTTACAATTCTTCTGCTGGAAAGCCTGTTGCTTTCAAAAATTTATAGAAATTTATCTTCAAAAAAAGGTGACTTGTCAATAATATTTTCATTGAGTAAAATCAAATAACAAAAAATAAGATGAAGATTTCCTTTGCACATTCAGCTGGAGCTTGTTGGGGCTAAAAGGAAGCAAGGTATACTGAAGGAAAAATATACTGAATGGTTAGCATGAGGAATGTCTCAGCACACCCAGAAGGCAATCTTTCTGGGATAATTTGCAAGAGTTCTCCCCTGAAAATAAAATCCAGAAAATTAATCCTTTATGTTATTCTCAAGAGATTAGGGTTTACTCAGACTGGGGAGCATCCCCTCAAACTCTTTACTAGTCAATGGATTTAGGCTCCAGTGTGATCATAGAATAAATCTGTCTTTAGGTCTTGTGGTATGAGATCAAAAGAAAATCCCATGAAGTAAAGTAAGAAGCCAATTTAAACTCATTCCAAATGGCCAGTTTTGCTCAAAAGATGTTGCTGTGCTGACTTTGAAGTCTCAGTCTTTCTCCTGGAATAAGTTCCAATACGTTATCTCTTTTCCTACGTGTCTGAAAATAAAAGGGTTTAAACATTGTATTGTATGCTTCAGTGCTCATTTGAAGAAATGCCAGCAAGCCTTCCTTCCTGCCCTTCCCTGCCCTCAGTCTGGATAAAATTTGTATTTTGAGTTATCTGGTAGCATACAGATGCAATATCAATGGGTATTGAAACACAGAAAAAAAGGATGAAAATTACTATTTTTGCTATATGCTCAGGCTTTTTGCAAAGAACTAAGAAAATGCCTCCTGTTTATGAGGTTGAGGGACTAAAAGTAATGATTCTGCATTTTTAATTTTTTATACTGCATCTTGGTTTTTATTCATGAATCCTGTGACTTGTCTCATTTTCTTGTTAATGAAAGCTAGTATTAGAATTTTTCCAGCCTAGTGATGTAATTTTTTTTAATTAGTTATGCAGTGTCTTCACTAAAATAGGGTGCTGTGTATGCCTTCACCATAGTGTAGAAAGAGGCAGGTAATGAGAAATGGCCAGCAAATGAAGAAAGAACGAATAAGCAATGCTGCCAAGCTGACTTCACAAAAAAATATTCTCTCTTTTAAAAACTGAGTAAGGAGAAAAGTGGTATGAGTGCTACAGCTGGGGTTGTCAGAGAAAACCTACTTCAGAAAGTAAAACATACTGCAGAGATAAGGGATTTTTTTTTCTAACTCATCAGAAAGGAGTTCCAAAAAGAAAATGCAGACCTCACCAAATAAGTAGTCAAAAAGAGAAAGAACCATCTGTTGTATCCCTTTCTCCTCCTCCAGGGGGGAAGGGAAGACCTTCATAATCTGAGTCAGAAACCAACAAATAGGAGACCTATGGAAGGGGCATTATTTCCTACTCCATCTTGGAGAATTTAGAGCAGGATGGAAAGAGAACTGAAGGTAGAGGGAGAGTGTAGCAATGTATTTGCAAGAGTTAAGCTATTCTCTGTACCATCCAAACTCCCTGTGATGTTATCTGAACACCTGCAGCTTGTTACTCAGGCCTCAGGAATCCTCCAAGGCCACTGTGACGAAAATAGGACGAAAACAAGGCTGAGAGGCTTGGGAAGCAGGCTGAGAGGTTTGAGAAAGTTGATTGTTGAGAATGCAAACTTTAGACAGAAGCTGGGCTCAGCATGGGAACGAACTCTGGCCAATTGGGTGCCCTAAGGGGTGTATGGACAGGCTGAGGAACCAATCAAGCAATGTGTGTGTGTGTGTGTGTATGCTATGCAAAAATCTATAACTGTCGCTCACTGTAAACAATAAACGGCTTCTGCGAAATCACATTGATTGGAGTACAGAGGTCTGTTCTTTCCTGCAGGAGAGCATGAAAAAGTAATGAAACAAAAAAATTTCAGAATTACTTTAGTTCCTCTTTAGAGATATTTGAAGATGCTTTTTATAGAGAGAAGTATTTGCAAACCAGTATCAAAAACCATATATTAGGACATGCATCCACTGATGCAAATTTCACAGGAAAACCTGTAATTTTCTAAGAAATTGATATAACCATGGGTCTATCAGTTTACAGTGAACTAATGTCATCAAAGGGTGGATTTCTGCTGAGAAAACACCTTTCTTGAAAGAGCAGAAGAGCATTTGAAGATGCAGTTAATTTTATGCCATTGTCTTGAACATTCTTTAAAGATTAGGATAATACACATTTTTCTGGAAGTGGCAGTCATGAGAAAGGGTAATATTACTGAAGTGTGAAGCAATCAATCAATGAGCACTGCTGTGTGACTGTAACCCCCATTTCACCTTGAGGCTTTTCTAGATGAAATTTCAGAGCAATAATGAGATTAAATATTTTTCTTGAAAAGCTTTCAGGTATGTCCCATAACTACAACCAGGTCCTACAGGGCAACCTGGTTTGAAGCTAATGGAACTTTGCAAGGATGCCAAGGTCACTCCTTGCCAAGCCTATGGGAGAAACAGCCTGTGTCAGGTCTGACAACAGGAGTGATGACAGTAGACAAAGCAACCCTGAGGCAAAGTCTGAATCAAAAGCAGGTCACAGGTAAAGGAATCATTGGGGTTGCACTTTTTGGATCAGCTGGGAATCTGGTCCTTAGGGAAAAAAAGTTAGTGGCAGATGGCAGAGGTTCTGCGGATAGACTTCAGAAGGGCAGCAAAGCCACATACCAGTGATGAAGATCTTTGGAGTCAGAATGTGGAAAAGTGAAATACTGGGTCTTGCTTTGCCACACTTTTCATTCTTGTCCTCATTTCCCTTCTTGTACAAACCTTTAATTTATTTTATATAGTTTTGCTGTTTTTCACTCCAAGATCTATTTAAATGTAAATACTTACAGCAATGTTAAAAAAATGTGATGTTTTTACACTGAGCTCAGTTAGTGTGTAATGTCCTTCAAATGGTACTGCTAAAACAGCAGAGGAAGAAATAGTGTCTGCTGCAATGGACTTCATCAATGACAGCTGTGTAATGTGGCAAAAATCTGCAATAAGCTATTTGAAAATGAAAGTTCAAAAATGGTAAAAAGTATCTTTTTATTTCTTCCAGAGTATAATAAATGAATATCATATTCCCATCCTTAAAAAATACTGAACTAATGGTATTCAATTAAATCAAATCTTTTCAAACCATAGATGGCTAATTGGTAGACCTCATGATCAACAACTATCTGCTATCACAGATCTGCATAGCATGGTCTAAAATCTAACCTTGAATCGTGTGTTAAGAAAAAAAAAAGTCCAGTATTTCAAAATATATCCAACAGGAAGACAGCAAGGACACTGGCAAGGGCACAGAGCTGGGCAAAGTTGGGGAATCTGGTAGGAGAAACAGAGCAATGACACTGAGTTGCGTTCTGACAATATGCCCGTACCAGCCAACTAAAAGGGTGAATGCAATTGAAACCATAATCTTTCCCTATCAGATGTTTGCCCTGAAGAATAAAAATAAAAACTATAACAGGAAAGCAATTTGAATCTTGTACGATGTCCCTTTTTTGTGAAGGGTTTTTAGATTCAGTCATCAGTAATAAATTCATCATAATCAACAATGTCTATTTAATGATGAGGTTAAGATTGCTATCAGAGGCACCTGTAGAAGTGGTTTTGGTCTTCTTAAAACTACATCCAGATAGAACAGTGACCATTTTCTCTTCTGGGGTATGCTGTACATGAGGACTGAAGCACATGAAAAGAATAGGAACATAACTTTGCAGGCACCACATGATGCCTTTGTCAAGAGCTCACTATAGGCAATCATACAACGGGAAATTAAGGCCTGAATGAAAAATGTAGGTCTGCCTCCAGAAAACTATCGTACCAAAAATCCCATTGGGAACACTGGAGGCCAGGACAGAATTACAATTAACAACCAAAAGATCTTCCCTTTTTTACATTTTTTTCTCCCTCATATTAAGTCTTCATCTTTCCCTTGTGAGAATTAAACTTTAAAGACTCTTGCTTAGAGTCTGCTTCCCACACTAATTACAGACACTAAGCGTCTGTCGGAATGTCCTCTGGTTAACACTGGAATTTAAACTACCACCATTCCCCACAGTATAGTAGTTAAATCTTAGTGTTTTAAGTCTATATCCCCTTGTACTTAGTATGCAGTGAACCAGTAGATACATCTGAAATATGCAGCTGAGTTCTAACACACTCTGATAATGAAGGAGATAAAGCAATCATTCACAGGTCTTTTCAAATGGAATACCTCGATCTCTCTATTCAGATACGTAACTTCTAATTACTGTTTGCCCGAGAATCGTCCATACAATACAAAGTCCTCTTCAGCTTTCAATTTAACTGAAAGAGAGATACCAGATCTCCGTTCAGCACTGCAGCTTCATTCTTCACATCTGTTTGATAGTCTCTGAAAGTTGTTTGCTTTCTTTTTGGAACTGCATAGTGATTAAAGAAAGCCAGTTTGCTCAGAAAACTCACTGGTTTGTCTTTCTGATATCTCTGCAAATTTTATTCTGCTTTTAGAATGGCAATTCCCAAAATATTCAGTCTTGGCTTTTCTGTTTTTTCTCAGATAGGAAAACAATTGGAGCTCTATTAATTTGCTCAATTCCAGTTCTATTCCTTGGAGTTTATCTGCTTTACCTGAGCATGAAATCTGTCAAAGTAAATGTTCCTAGCTGGTAGCTATCAGGCATTAGACACTGCATTTTGGACTTATTGTTCAGTTCTCCAGCTTCCCTTGCTCCCAGCTTAATTCATTATCTGCCCTAAGTTCATTCAGCTCCTGCCATCTCACTAGCTCTTTCTAGTATGCTGTTATGAAATGTTGTGGTCTCTTATTTTGTGTGGGAGCTTGACTATTACAGTGATCATATTGGTTTTGCTTCCTGCAAGACATATATTTTGAGTAAAAATAATTACCAAAGCAATTTTCTGGGGAGGTGGAATAATATTTCCAACAAACAAGTTCCCTCACTGTATCCCCAAATTTGTATCTTAACGGAACCTTTTCACCTCAGCCACACAGGCTCTCATTCAAAATAAAACTTAGTCATCCTAAGTCAGATTTCAAAATTTTCTTATTTGAATACAAAATCAAGTCTTCCCTAATCAGTCATTGAGTTGATACATTATCCTGGGACCATCCAGCCTCTATTAATCTCGCACTTTTTTAACATTCCTGTCTTTCACAATATACTGGAATAATCTTATCCTAAAAATTAGTGAGACCAACCTATCTCCATCAAACCCTCTGCAAAAGCAACAGCAACAGCAACAACAAAAGGCATTTCTCTTTTTATCTAGCTAGAGAAACTAGATTATGACTGTTTCTGTCCAAGGATGACCATCTGCCTCCATGTGGTGCCATCCCAGGCAGAACTGGGGACCCCACACCAGCCCCAGGGATCCCTGTACCCACTCAGCTCAGCAAGGGGCAGCTTTTTTGTCAGAGGTGACTGCTTTTAGCAATGAATTTGTTTACTTAAGCCTTGAGTGGTGATCCCCAAGTACATCCTGCTCTTCACAGCCCTTCCTGCAGCCATCAGAAAGAAGATTAATTAATTGAAAATTACTTAAAGTAGTTTTGAAAGTTACTTAATCTCCTCAACAAAGTAGTGACCTGCATTTTGAAAGCTCCTGAACTTTGCACTGATTAATTTTATAGCCACACGTTGTAAAATGAGAAATATCCCATTAACTTTCTGCAGCTAACTTTGTTGGGATATTGCCTAGCTATATTCTGACTATATTACACAGTTGTAGGTGTAATTGTGCTTTGCTGTTCCTGTTTCCTGTTCTTTACAGCCAGAGCTGCTTTTTTCAGTGTTGGCCTTTGGATAATGAATGACACTAATATCTGTGAAAGAATCCTAGCCTACACAGTGAAGCCCACGCTAGGTTTGTTTCCTATATACATTTAAAATTATTCCTATTATTTCAGCTGCAAATGGGTGCAAAAAAATATGAAAAAAGCTTTTTCTTTCGATTCTTAATTGTTGAATGAATTTTAAGCTTTGTTTAGGAAGTCTTCTAAATACATAATCTGTTCACACTCCTTGAAAGCAGGAAGACATTTAAGGTTTAATGACATAATAAAACATTTAATAGAAAATTTCTGTCTATTAAATGTATTATTTTTTCAATAATAAAATTTAATAGAACAGAGGAAAATATTTCTTTCATATATTTTAGGTTTACAGGAAATTATTGTTACATTCTTAAATCAGTGAGGTAGCCTGTGATTTAATGAGCTCTGAGTTATCAGTGAGATTTAATGATGTTGTAAAATTGTTGTAAGATGGCTGAACCACAGCTACTAGTTAAAGGCATGCTCACATAACTATGATTTCTATAATGCTGCATATATGTGGAAAATGCTAGAGTCTATAAAAGAAATCAATAAAAGGATACAACAGTAAAATATGCTGTATTCACCCCTCTAACATTAATAAACAGTTGAGTCTTGGCTGAATAAAAATTTTGCTGTGAAATTCAATGGATTCATTGTCCTCCCTGTTGAGATGAAATCAAGGATCACAGAAATGCCATTTTGGCCCACCACATAACAATAAGAGGTTTATACCACTGAGAATTCCAGCCCCACCAAGGGACTTAGAATTCTGAGACAACAGAAAATGTCCTAAATACAGGGGGGCTGTGTAGAATTAAGGGATATAGAAAACATGGGCAGAAGAGGACAGCAAAACATCATATTGTGATGCTGAAGCTAGACATTCTCTAGGCTTTGGACTATAGGAAAATCAATTTCTGCACTTCAGAGAGAAAAGGCATATAAGGAATAGTTGATATGCTTTTTTTATTCTTCAGGAGGCAGTTTTTTCTCCTCCTTGGGGAGAAGAAGCTATTGAACACAAGAAGATGAGCTGCAGCATAGGAGAAAGTGAATATGGGTGAATCCCTCCTCCAAATGACTACCTGCATTGTGCCTAATTACCCCAGATTTTTCTGTTTCCTTGATCTTTGCCTCTGATGGAAAGTAATCTGGAAATTTCTGATACACAGAGAACTTAAAAAAAAATTCATTGGGATCTGCAATCCCCTACATTTACAGCAGAGTATGAACAGTGTTTGAATCCATATATCTTATCACACAAGACCTAAATATTTAGACATCCTATCCTACCCATACCTTGAGGAATGAAGTGAGGGGAGGATTCTTTTGCCCTTTCAGTGAAATTGTTGTTCAGCTGGGCAAAGTTTAGTGTCAGAAATGAGTGAAAGAGATAAAATGAACCACACGTCTAAAACGTGTTGATTAAAGAACTCACCTAGAAAAGGGAGGCAAGCCATATTGTCTGCCACTATCCAATGAATATCTGCTATAAAAATAAATAATAAAATAATGGCAAAATTTCAGATTTTCCTCCTCCTCATGTATCCCAAAAACTTAATTATAATTACTTCTATGCTTATTTTCTCTTGGGTGTGATGAATATTTAGATATTCAAAGTAGAGCAATTTCCAACAGCAGCAACTGAATGTATTTATTTTTCCTATTCTTACATACCAAACAGTTAATGTACAAAAAGATATTAAAAAAAATTAAAGGCCTGGGTAAAAGAAGCTTTAAAGCAAAGCAGCCACCTGAATCTAAGATGTCTTTAACAGCTGTAATGCCCTAGATACAGAGCAGTTGGCAGATGGGCATGTGTGCAGACACATTTTGGACAGAGCAGAGTACTTTGGCTTGCTCTGAGAGCACCAAACATAAAGAGGCCCTGCAGGCAAGGATATGATGGTTCTGGATTGAGAGTGATCTTTACCTTCTTCCAGGGTTAGATGACATTTTAATAAAGTAAGAGAGGTTATCATAAAATCATAGAATGGTTTGAGTTATAATGGACCTCAAAAATCATCTAGTTACAAGCCCCCTGCCATGGGCAGGCGAGGAGAATTAGGGTTATGTATTCAGGCTGCTTGAATTCTGCATAATTTGGGGCTTTGTTTGAAGAGTGAATCCATTTTCTAACAATCTTAAACTTTTATTTCAGATACCTAAAACCATTCAATTCAATATCTTCATTCTGAAGTATTTTATAGTCCATCACAGCAATTCCCTATAGCTGTTTGCTCTAGGTGATGCATAGACACTGCATTCAGTTCACTTCCAGAAATCTTTCTCTGGGGGGAAAAATATAAAAATATAACTCCTAGGAAATTAAGCAATGAGTATCAGCTTTTCACCTTCCTGTCTGAACCACTTATTCCTAGGCAATTGAATCAGGCACTGCTTTCTGCCTGAACATCATATCCTCCAGTCTGCTATAAGATGCATTTTATTGCCTACTTGCTTTGGGAATCGGCTCACTAGATACTACCCAAAAATAGATAATGGCCAGATAAGGTATACAAAACACATAGGTGTTCTGCCACCTGTTTGCTCTGTGTCCAGTGCAGAACACAACTCATATGTGAGGTCTGGACCTGCCAGAGTTGTTGGAAGCAGTTCTGGACCCATCATTTCCAAATATTACGTTGCACAGTGGATTGGCTCCAATAGGAGGGGGAGAATATGCACTGCATGCCCTGGTCCCTGTCTGGGTCTGTGGGACTAACTCTGACTGCCAAGCCCTGCCTTGTGCCCTCAGGAGAGCAACCCTGACAAGAGCTTCCACAGATTGCTTTAATTGTTCCAGATGCTTTAGTGTGACAAGGCAAAAAGAAGGGGATGGTGACTCTTGTGGCTTCACAGGAAGAACACACTTTTTTCAAGCAATAAGGTAATGGACTTTTCATGAGTGGTGGGTCAGTGGATTTACAGTCAGATTGATTGCCTCATCATTTCAACAAGCACCTCTCAGGGTGTGATGGAAAATCTTTTCTTTAAAGAGCTTAACACAGAACTGATCATAATTTACAAAGAAATAGGACTCAAGTTACATTTTCAAGTAATAAGCTGCCTGTTAATATCCTCAGAGCTCGTTCTAACATTGACAAACTGAAAAAAATGATAGAAAAATAAAAATCTTTCCAGTATTATATACATAAAATAACAGAAAACCAGAAATCGTGACAGCTTCTGTTCAGATGGCACAAATAAGAAAGGGTACACTGCTTTTCACTTCTCTGAAGCTACTGCAGGAAAATCTCCAGCAGAAATATTCCACAGAGCAAGGCAGGCATCACAAGGATTGTGTGAGCAACAGAGGACTCCAAGGCCATAGCCATACACAGAAATGTAGTACAAAACTATTGCATTACAAGACACAAGGTCATAACAATAATTAAAGTGCTGATAGAAAATTGGCTCAGACAACCATGCTGTAACATACTGAATTCTTCTTCAGCCAATCCATGTAGGAAGGCTACCAGATTATCAAGTATCTTCTGAAAGCTCACTTCTGTAGAAAAAGAAATGTTACCTTGCCTAATACTGGTATGCGGATTGCCACGATTTGCAGACTATGATCTGAGCCAGAGGGGAGACAGGAAAATATCTAGGCAAAGAGCAAAATACATCATGGTAGTTGTTGTTCAGTAACTGAAAAAAAACTAAAAAGGTACAAAATCCAAAAAGTAGTAAAAAAACACCTCTTAAAATACTATGAACTTGCCAAAATTATTTGGGAGCCTGGAAAATGACCTGAGACATGAGCACTGTCTGGTGATTTCTAATAGTAATTAGTATTTTTCTAAGTGTTGGGACTAATGAAACTTGGAACCTGGTATTCTCTCTCTTTCCTGTGATCTTAGACATTATAAAGACTTAGTATCTGAAGGATCGTTGCTCTCCCCAACACCCATTTGCATCTTAAGATCTTTGAGATCTCTACCTCTTCAAATTTTGGCCAAATCAGAAGAAAAAAAGAAATAAAATAGAATAATGAAGAAATATTTATACTTGAGGGAACACAAAGGAGAAAAGATAGTGGTAGAATGGCACTCACAGTCTTTCTGCATCTCTTTATAAACTCATGCTTAATAAAAAGAGACATTGTGAAGCTTTCCGCTTTTATCAGAGGAGATTGCCATGTGTTAAATACACTTTCTTGTGTTCAGTAACACAAGGATTTTACAGCATTAATATAACGATTTTTGGTATCCTCAAGATGACCAGATAAATAGAATTCAAATCTCTTATACTCTTGGTCTGATAGATGGGTGAGAATTAGTGACCTGGTCTCTCAGTGTCAAGGGCCAGTAACAGAAAGGAGCACAGTAATGTTCTGAACTGGAGAGCACTCAGCATATGCAAGGGCCACAGGTCAGGAGGGCAGCAGTTTGTGAGCTTCCTGTGTCTTGCTTTTAATATTTAGCCTTACTGAACAAAGAAGCCAATCTTCAACCAAATCTCTCATGCTGAGTAGTGAATGCAATTTTATTGACAAAGATTTGCTACTTTAGGGTGTCCTATAGGGCAGAACCATTAATATTTAAAAAGAAAGTTGTTTTCTGTGTGTTGAAGGGAATTTAGGTTTGAGATATTTGCTACTCTACTAACTGAAAACTCCTCCCACAGTTATAAGGGATTTTCTACTATTACTATCTGATACTGTCAGCATTATATATAAAATATAAAAGCTTAATACGTGTGGCCCAACTGAACTTGATTATATTTTAAAAATGTTAAGGTGTTGTTTTGTTTAACAAAAGTGATTTAAAATTGCCTATTCGTGATCTTGCATTGATTTACAGCATTTTAAGGAAACAAAATCTTTCTTGAGAAAGTCAGATTGCTTGAAATAAGACAAAAAGCTTAAATATCCATAAATTCTTCAGCATTCAGAATCAAGGGAAGTAAGCTTTGTTGCTAGGAGACTGTGACTAGAAGGAGCAATTGCTTTGTTTTAAAGATTAGAATCTGTAAGCAAAATACTTAGCAGATAAAATAGATAAATATAAGAGTTCAGTGCAGACCAGGTGAAGTATGAGGCAAGAACTAGAAAGGTTATGAGAAGTGCAAATCTTCAAATATTCTTCAGCTATCATGATATAATGGCCTGATAAAAGAAGCTCATTATTTACCTGCTGATAATTAGGATGCAATTTCAGTTGAGATATGAATTAAAGAATAAATATTGATGAATCTGTCAAGAAGACTGCGATTTAATTTACTTTTGGTATTTACATGGTACTAATTTTTAGGTCTCTGAAAATTTTTAAATTAATAACAATAAAACATGTTGCATCTATAGAGAAAGCAAGCTTGTTGCAGAGAAGAGGGAACTATTCGTAAAGTCATCTCAAATTTGCCAAGTACCTTCCAATAAAGTAAAGAAGTTTGAAAAATATTAAGTTTTTCCTGACTAAATCCAACACAAATAGCCTTAGAATATTTATATAAAATTTTGACTTTGTAGAAATTAAAACTAAAAGTAATAGCTGTAATTTAAACTGCTAAAACTTAATTGAGAAGTAATAATGTATTTAATCTTGCCTTGGAAAAACAAGCTGAAGGTTTTTGAGGGAATTTTTGAGTGGAAAAAGGTGTTATTTTAGTTAAAATGTCTCAGTTCTACTTCAGTGTGATTCAGTCAATGGAGAGGCAGAATTTTCATAGCATATTAACTATATGATTAAAAAACCCCAATATCCTTAGTTGGTAGCTGTGACACATCTCTTGCTGTTGTCCACATCACATTGTGGCAAGAAATTTTAGATATCCAGACCCACAGAATATGTGTGGGAACCCTGTATATAGGCATATGTAATTAATTACCTCTAAAGATAAAATATTTTGAATTATCAAAATGTTATCAAAATAATTTGATCTAAAGTTGTGTATGAAAAATACATTGTTCCTGAAATGTTAGAACAAGTATTTTGTTTCATTACAATTAGGTGGCATTTTTTCCACTCCTACTTCATTTTCAGTTCCCATCTGACGTTTCGGATATTTCACTGGACGATATTACAGAGGTGTTTGTTCTAAAGATACTGCCAGAAAACTTGTTCGTATATGAAAGCGCCCCTGAAAGAGCAAAATAAAACCTCAGTGTGGCATATGACTTCCCTCGTGCAGTCAGCCATCCTAAAGCACCAGGGTGGTTACTCATGTTTTCTGGTGGGTGGACACCCTTCTGCAATTCCCTCTTCCGTGCCAAGCCAGCCTGCTCAACACTTCAGCCAGAGAGCTGCACTGAGGCCCCCTCATCTAAGAGTCACTTTGAGGTTTTAACTTTGCAATGTCAAGCCCTTGTTCACAGCAAGCCAGATGATTTTCTAGCACCACATGGTAATCTGGTAGCTCATTTTCAGTTATTGTTGTACAAGGTGAAATCTTTGCTTTTCTTTGATTTTTTGCACTTATATACCCATCCACCTTTTGGAAAACACTTTGGAGTTCCCATTAGCTTGAACATCAGAGATAATTTTAGACTTATGGGATTTGCATTTAGTGTTCTTTAACCTTTTCCTATCCTTTAGCATTATTTTTCAAATGATACCAATTGAGAAATACAAGAATTTAAAAGAAAACTAAAGTAACAAAAATTTAAATTCTCTGCATTACTGAAAATCAGAGATCTACATGTCCTAATTTACTTCTCTGGCCACTGGTGAGCTGAAGTATTCTCTGACTCTATGGTATCCTCAACCTTCTGCTTTCTGAAAGTATTCATCAAGAGGTGACAAATTCTCAGCAAACTATGCAGAGCCCAAAATGACTCAGGTGTTTTTTCTTAGTGCTAATTTATATACACCTTCTTTACTATGGCAACAGCACCTAATAGCAAAGTGCAGTACCTGCATTCTCGAGGAGGATGGAATGACTGAAAAATATTATTTTTTGCTTTAAGGTGCGGTTCTAGCTGATGCAATTGGCAAAATGGGATGAGTGTTATGAAGCATGTCTTGACACTGAGATATCATGGCCTCTTGCATATTTTTGTGCCACTAAGGAGAAACTATTTTACTATCAGCAAAAAAACCCAGAAACCCCAGTTTGGGTCAGGAAAATAATTTATTAAAACCAATTTAGTGGTTTATTCATTAAAAATTTAAACATGTTCATACCAATGCAGCGGTTGAACTGTTCCACACTGAAACTTGATTTGTATGGAAAATGAGAGACCTTGTTTTGTGAACATGTGGTCCAAAGAGACTTAGAAAAAGGGAATAACTGTAAAAATAACATAGTTATCCTCAATTAATATGCAGAAAAATAAAGCACAAATACACAAGTGGCCGGGATCATTCACACAACTGTACTTGTCTGTGGTAAGCCAATGACTTCAGGGTCCCTTTTAAATCAGGATTGAAAAACAGGCACTTCCAAGCTATAATTCTACTCAACATCAACCAAGTACCAAAGGATCATATAAATCACACACTAAAACCCTCTTTTTCTCTCCACTGACTATAAAGGCAACTTAGTGACTTTATCTCTGTTAACATTTATTCTTCTTCACAGCTAGGTTTGGTCCCATTAATTGCTTTTGTGTAAGTAAAGTTGCCTAATAAAGCTATGAGAGACTTGAAGTTGAGTCAGCCTTGCTGGAAATCCATATCAGCTCCCTGTCAAACCCATCTTTTCCTTTGCAAATGATTCTTAATCATTTGAAAGGCAAATTTGAATCAATTTGTGAATTCCTGTGAATTTTGTCTTTCGTGAACTCATTTAAAGATTCTTTAAAATTTTTGCTAATTTTTTCAGGAGAAAGAGACTACCATTTAATTTGGTTCTTCATCAGCAGGTAGCTACCAAAGCAAAGATCTCTATTCATAAGAAAAACAAACAGAAAGGCATTTTAGATTAATTGTGTTGGGTAGAAATATTTCATACTCTCTGCTCAAGGCTGTTGGGCACTTAAAATGAATGCACACCACACATCCACAGTACAATGTGCTTTTCAGAAATTGCAACTAGACATATAGCTGCAATACAATTTGTCTTTAAAGGTATTTACCTGAGATAAAATGTCAAATTCAATTGTTAACATACAGGGCAAAATTTCCTGTAATTTTCACTGTCCATCACCTTTGTGAGGACTGTAACATTTTGGCATAAAATAAGGGCCATTCACCTGTGCAGACCTCTACCAAGAGTGGGTTTTGGGGCTCAGTAAAGTATAACACTCATAAGAAACCTTTCTATCTCATCCATGAAAGAGTTATGTTGTGATCAGAGAATAAAGCCAGCCTGTGACAGAAAGGTCAGTCTCAGACTGCTAGTGTTACTGTCATATTTGCATTTTGAGCCTATAGAAGGACAAGTGCAACAGCAAAATAACAACCCAGCTTGGACAATTTTGGTTGTTTTTGCTTTCCAAAAAACCTGATATAGAGTCTACCAAACAATCAAATCTCTTCAGTTAGCCCAGTTAGAAGGGACTTAAAGAGTCCACTAATTGTCTCCAGTCACTTTCAAGGAGAAATTATGCCAGAGCAGTTGTAAATCTGTAGGAGGGAATTTTCCTTCATTACCTGCAATGAACCATTATGTCAAGAAGGTTCTGTCAGGTAGTCTGAAGAAATTGCACTGCAAAGAACAAAAATTTTAAGATGAATGAATTAAGGTATTAAGTCATCAAAATATAGTGTCTACAATTTCCTAACTGAAAAAGTGTATTTTCTACATCAAAGGAACTAAACTGATAACAAAACCAACTGCAGGTTTATGACATTAAGTGCTTGTTGCAATGCTTATATTTGAAATCTAAGAAGCCTACCCATGTTGTGTGGTATTCAGAAATTCATAAAATACAAATGTTGATCTAACTTGTATCTCAAAAGTTTACTAGTTGATGTATTGCTTATTTTATAATTACTTTATTAAAAAACTCTCTAACAAAGAATTCCTTTGAGCAGGTTCCCTGGAGCAAAATGTTTTTTAAGTTGTATAGATGTAAAGTTAATCAACAGACTTCAGCTCAGTAGCTACTCCAGGTTTTGTGATTTATTGTAGACAAATGTTTTTCAAACCATGTTAAGGGGCTTTTTTTAACTTCCAGAGGACTCAACTCCAGCTGTGGATTATATTATAAAGGAAAATGTACCAGTAATATCGCTGCAACTGATGGATACTGATAGTCAGTAGTTATCAGAGCATATTGTCCACATTGCTGCTTTTGTAAGATGTACTATTAATGGCTCCAGGACAAGGATGTATGTGGTACTGTGCTAAGCTAATAGAATGTTAGTTGTATGAACTGAGAGAAGCATGGAAGATGTTGAAAAAAAGATTTTAATGGGGACTCAAAACTTAAAATAAGATTATAAGGCCTTGAAAACATAAGATGATAGAAAAGGCCACAGAGCCCTAAATGCAGGTCACAAATGATTGATCATTCACTGATTATTAAAAGAATGCAACCTGGAAAGTGGGTAAAACTGGATAATAGAAAAATAACAAGTTAAGGTCATTTTTGCAAAAATATAAAAAATTACCTAAAGCAGACTCAATATCTAAAAGGAAGACAACATCAGTATCATAGTTCTTCAAAAAGTGCAGTAATAACATGGGTTAGAGATGACTCATCCTCACTCCAGTTGTTGACAAAAACCTTTTATCAAGCTTGGGATCTACTGCAGAAGTGAAAAGCTGAGCAGAGTATCAGGGGAAGAGGGGACAGCAGGAAGTCTGTTTGCATCAATTTCGGCTAAATTATTTTGGGGAAAGGGAGGTAAAAATCAGATTATTTGACTGGTAAGTTTTATTGTCATTATAACCAGACTAATAATTTTTAGAAGATTGCTTTGATAAGGACAAATTATTGCCTTCATATCCAGGGTTCATTACCATAGGCCACACAAGTTGTACATAATGTTTGGTATGGTATCTTATCCTTCAGGCCTGACTATTAAACCGGAATGCAGAAATTCATGGAGAATACAACCAATCCAGGCTTTAATTTGCATGTAACAGCTGGTGGAGGATATGGGCATCTTCAGCTGATAAAGTTTGGATGACAATCAGGAAGAATCTCTCTTTGGCCCAGCGCTAATTAGGTACTTTACTGGAAGCAAACATAAAACTATAATGAAATTTGCAGATGAATGAAACTGGTTGAGAGAAAAGGAATAATTATGTGTAAAAATTGGTTCCTAAGAGCCCCTTGATGTGCTTTTCTCATTTTAAGCCAAATATAAGTCCATATGCCTAGTAACCTAGAATATAGGTCATACTGGCCTGGTCTGCACTTTCCTCAGTTGTGGGTGAGGTAATTGCTGGCATTGAGAAAGAATGTTATGTGCAGAGCTACTAGGCCAATTTCTGGCCACATAAACTGATTAAATAAATGCTTCAATGGCCCCTATTAAAGGAGGTCAGAACAAATGTAGAAAAAAATCCCAATTTTTTTTATAAATCCTTGTGCGATGAGACATCTCTCTCCATTTAATTTAATTTATCAAAGAAGAGATTTAGTAGTCGTGAAATGATGACAGTATTACTGTGCAGAGCTGTCTCACAAAGCAAAGGGACACTGGCATCCAAAGGCTGACAGAGACCACTAGGTAAGTTCAGGCCTGAAATCAACATCTATGAGACAACTAGTATAATTAACAACTAGAAATAATACAGAGTTCAGACAGAGGATCTGCCACTTAAGCTTAGACTAATGCATTTTTTCTGTTTGGAAGAAGAACAGTAGCTCATCCAGAGATCAGAAAATTACTGGGTGAAAAGTTATAGTATGTACAATGTAGGAGATCAGAATAGATGGTATAATAGGCCCCTTTGTTGTTAAACTCTGTGATTTATATGTCAGATTTTTCATTAGCTGCTATCAGTACGTTAAAAGACTTGAATTCTGTGTGTCTTGATTTTCAAGTATTTGGTTCCTAATATGAATTTTCATGAGAGTTTTGCAGGACTCCAAATCCTGTTAGACATATACTTTTGAATGAAAGGTTTGGCATCCACTAAGACCTATAAAAGTCAAGAAAGTGAGTTCAAGGTACTGCATGCCAAAAAAAGATATAAAAACCCCCAAGGATTTTAACACTAGTCCAAATTAAAGACTATGAATTTCACAGAGGACCCCAAACACATCACATCACATTTAAAACAGACTTCTTTCAACTACTAGTAGTAGTTAACCATTAGCTGCCCATGTCTATTTGCCTTTGTGTTCACTTGTTGCCCAGGAATTGCAGCCAAGTTCTCATTTTCAGTGGCCTAACATTGCAAGCCACCAATCCTTCATATAATGCACACAAGAATTTTGCTACTGAACTGTGGAAGACTTTTTTGAACACTTGAGATTGCATGTAAAATTTTCCTAGAAAGGTTTGTAACTAACCTGTAGTGCTAATAGTTGGGCAGCAGGCAGGAAGAGAGATTCATGGGAAAAAGAAATGCTTTAAAGTCTGTGTAGAGAATAGAGATTCCCCCACAATGTTTCTAGTTGCTTAGATGAAAGCTAATGCAATGTAAATGTACCTCTACTTAGTACAATATTATATAATATTACAATGGTATGTTTCTATTAATTTGAAAAGAAGACATCATGTGAATTTTTTTTTGTGGGAATTCATACTCTTACTTTCAAAGGTATTAAAGAGAGATGTAGCAAACTTACAGTGAATTTCCTTCCTGCTCAAACTCAATGTATTTTTCTGTATCTGTCTGATGGCTTTAAAGGAGAACCCAAAACACTTGTGGCAAATATAAAGAAGCTTAATAAAATAAGGTCTGGAAAAAGGGACTCTTTCTCGTCAAACATAAAGATTTAATCAACGAAATTAAAAACAAAAAAAAGCCCTCAAACAATAAACTGTAGAGGTGCAGTTTTAGACCAGGCAGATATTTTCCTTACAGGGAAGCCAGGTTTTAGTTTTATCTTAAAAAAGGAAAAGCCCTAGAAACTATTATGCTGTCCTGGCAGCCATTGGCTCTGGGCCAGGAGAGAAGTACTGATGGGTCAGTCTGCTGTTCCTGAGCTATGTAGCTATTCTTCATTGGGGAGTTTGTCAGGACACCTCTCTGACCATTAGGAACTTAAAAGACTGCACAGAGCCCCTCGTGGCTTTTTTGGGGCGCTTTACATAGTGCTAGGGTCTTCCTTGCACTTGTATACAGTTTATTTTTATTTGCTTTATATTGTTTGTTATTTTCTCTTTTTATTAAAACCTTTCCTGTTACAATGCATGCCTGGAGAAGTGGTCTCACTCTTATTAAGCCACCCTGAGAGGCTGCGGGCATCCCTCAGAGAGACTTGATACATCTCCAGGCGGCTCACTCCACTCTGGCCACGTGTAAGAATGTATCAGTAAACTGAATGTCTGCTGCCCTTCATATGTATGTTTATTAGGTTCAATTAAGTTGGGGGGTCTGACGCATTTAAACTTAGCTGTTATTCAGTCTCCCTTGTGCAAACAAATAGGTTGTGTTTGTACAGGTGAATCCATTTAGGCATTTTTAGCCAGATACTTTCTTTCTGTCTTAGAGCCAATGTAAAAGATGCTGATGCACATTCCACACTTGACATATGGTGCTAAAAATCCATTAGTTGAAGAACAGCAAAGACATAGGTTGATCAGAAAGAACAGCTGAAGGTCAGATTTAAATAGATGTATAACATCAGCCAGGTTTGAGAGTCCATGGCTTTAGCTTGTATCTCTGACTATTTAAATATTGATGATGGGCAAACACAGAATACTGAATACACTACTTGAAATTGAAATCAAATACAAAATAGTAAAACGTTGGCTTTTGACAATATTTTGTATATAATTATAAGAAAATATAGATGAGGATAAAAAAATAGATACATTTTATAACAGAAAGAGGAATCTTCAATGCAGAGCATGGACACTTGTTCTGATGTGGTTTTGCTGGTAAGACCTTTTGCTGTGCTCCTAGATGTTAGCAGGCGGACTTTTTTTGCTGTTGGATCAAAGCCCCTAAGGGAAATAGGGAAAAGTGACTCAGAACATCACTTCATTACACTCTGCACTGCTTCTTCTGACTTGTAGGGGGTCAAGAAGAAATCCCTTGTGTTGCCTCACAGTGTCTTCTACCATAGTTAGCTTTTTTAAAACTAATTTGCTGATTAGCATTTCTTAAGCAAAATCAACATGCTGGGGAAGGACTACAGGCAGAGTTGAACTCTGAATAGTGAGAAAATAATCATAAAACCTGAAAGGATTGTTCAGCTCTCCTTGAAGAGTTGAAATCTTTTATGATATCTTTGGTGAAGAAAAGTATTCTCACTTTTCCTTGTCTATTTTTTTGGGCCATCCTGTTCATTGGCTGCACCCTGCTTTCTGCAATTTATTTAATAATTTTTATGATGTTCTTCAGGTTTTTAGTGTCACGTTGATGGACTGGGCTTCTTACCCTATTCTCTCTTATGTTTTCTTAGCTCTCATTCATCTTTTACTTCTGAATGGTGTTCATGTTACTGCTTGACATAAAGGTCATCTTGGTATTACTCTTCAAGCTTATCCTGAATATGTTGGTCTTCATTCTTCCCTCATATTTGATAAATGATTTTGCTTTCTTACCTTAGAAATTACAGTATATTGAGCTTCTGAAGAAGCTTCCATAAACTCCTTCAATCAAAGCTTTTGAATTAGTTAATACTTTTTTCCTAATAAGAACTTAATATCTTTATGAAATCTTTATTTCATAAAGATGACAGTTTTGAAAAGTCATTTTTGGGACAATGCTAATCATGTTATTTTTCCAAATATTTTCAAGGTTATAAAAGCAAGCAGAAGCATGTGGTCATCTTTGCTGGATTTCTACCACAATATCATTTTCATTGCAAGGCTCCAATCTTGATAGAAAAACTGATTTATTTCTTTTAATATAATCTTTGTGAAGTTATGTTCCTTTTGGGACATTAATAACAAAATTTTTTGTATTCCTTTCATTGATGAAACCACCAAATTGTTTTGTTTTTCTTTGTTTGCTCTTTGGTCAGTCTTTTGTTTACCATCAAGGCACAAAACTGAGACAGGTAATGCCATCAGAAAAATCAGCATTGTAATTTCCTCATAAATCCTTATGCTAGTTTCTGTATCATCAAACACTGCATGAACAGAATAATATACAGAAAAGCCCTAAACTACATCAGTCATCACTAGAGGATATTTTCCACCATCTTTATTCACAGTGTTGTTCTATTTGTTACAGCAGAATATCTTTGCAGTCTGCAACATGCCATAATTTTCCGAAGATATCTCATGTGTTTCATAAAACTGATTGTTTAATGCAGACATTTTATCAAAAGCCTTCCTGTATATCTATATCCATTTCAATCTAAAATGTCAAAAAAGAATTTGCTCTGCATACATAAAACAGATATTGTAAATACCTCCTTCCTCTGCTTTGAGCTGAAGATCTACTTACTTTATATTCTCTTATGCTGAACATTTTTGAAACACACTGAATGTATACAGCATTACAGTACATATTACAGTATGCATAGTCATCTGTCCTTCAAAATATACTATAAAGGTGGGATTTTAAAATTTTATTTCACATTTGGTTTGAAAGCATATGAAAAGTCTGGAGGATTTTTTTTGTCACTTGCTTTAAGCTTTTCTGTGGTTAAATGTATCGAATCTCTGATGTGAAAAATAAAGAGGATCTGAGCAATGTTGTTACACATTTTATCTTCGTTTTAATTTTTGATTTAAGGAAACTATAATTCAGCTGTTCAAAAATCTCATGCATTATATGTATAAAGGATCTTTTATCTTGGCTGATATGGCAATATCACCACAGTATAAATATAGGATACATTATCCTACATCCTGCAGATTATATTGAGCTTCATTATAAATCTGACACCAGTTTCAGAGAGGGGAGAGAAAGGTAAGAAGGAAGCAAAGCATGCAGCAACACATGGCTGCTGACATTGCTCAGATTTCTTTCCTGGTCCATCAGGAAATCAAGGAAATATTGTGAGAATGGGGCCATGGGGAGAGCCCCAAATTCTGCAGAACTCTTTGAACATTGCTGTCTTATTCTGCTCTCAAAGGCTGTATTGCTTCTTGCCAGGACTTCCATTGGAGTAGTCATTTAAGAGAACATGGTGATATGTATATGTCAAGCTGCGTTTCAAGGTTTGACAGGACTCAGAGGAAAGTGGAGACAACTTGGAAGTTTTTATGTGCAATATTAGGTATCTGAAAAAGATAGTCAAGGTTTATAGTAATTGACCTAATTTGCTGAGATGCTCTTTCAAGTTCATAGATGAGCATACTACTTTTTTTTTCAATCTAATGCAGTGTGGAGGAGAGTATTATCTTGACAGTTCTTTTTAGCATGTGGGGGATATACCCATCCAATTTCAGATTTCAAGAACTAGAAAAGTATTTGAAAATCTGGTAGCCTTATGATTATATTAATGGACTGCAAGAACAAGGTACAAGCAGAACTGTCATGGGATGTTGGTTTGCCCACAAAAATGCTAAATCCAGCAACTTGTTGGCTGATTTTCCTATTTCTTGTATATATATAACCTGTTTTAAACCAGAGCTGATCTTGTTTTCAAAATCACTCCGTGGATTTCATCTGATCAAATACAGTAATCTTCAGTGTAGACTTTAACTTTCTCCTCAAACTCTCTCCATTCCATCCATTATAGTCAATGCATGAGTATAACAGAACCGTATTTAGGCTGACCAATTGTCCACTTACCTCAGGGAAGAGTAGGCATATACACAGCCCTTTTCCTGTTTGCTTTTCTGGTCTCTGGCTGTTTCAACTCAAAGAGTTTTCGTCCTGCGAATGTAATTTTGATATTTTAGCAATTTGCAAATTATTTATCTTACTTCTACTTGTACAACCTTCTTTTAACATCCATACATTCTTTCAGCAGCCTTTGGCATGGAGGTCTACAGATCTTTATTAATTCCACTTCCTTTTGTTCATTTTCAGAGCCATTAATTTACTGAAGCTACAGTAATCTTTGTTAAATGTTTTCTATTTTTAATTTTTTAAACTTTTTTTAGGAACACTAAACTGATTATCTCCTTTCACCTTTATTCAGGCCATTAATTATTTTTTAGCCCTTTTGCATTTCACATCCTTTCTCCCTGTTCTAGTTTTCCAAACTGAAGAGTACTAATCTAAAAAATTATTCTCATCCTCAAATATACGTCTACAGCAGATAAGACAAATCACACTTCAAAAGTGTTAATTTCTCTTTACTGATTTCTGAGGGAGCCTAGGATGAGTAAACCAAAAACCAGACATTTATGCTGGGTACTTTTAAATTTAGATGAAATCAGTCTCATCCTCTGTTTCTGGGAGTTATGTCATTGTAAATGAGAGATAAAATGTGGAAATTGGTGAAGAGTTTCCAGCAAGCAAGAAATGAATAGAGCTGGTTTAAAAAAAAATAAAAAAGCAACTCTTAAGCAATAAAATTGACTCATGTGTTGTGTATTAGAGATATGAAAATGAAAAATCCAGGCTCAGACACTCTGTCAGCTGTAGCTACATCTTCTTCCTTTATGGTTTTTGCTGCAGAGTTATTACAAGGTTTTCAACTAAAAATTCAAAATAAATACCAGCATTAGAATATGAATAAATTAATTATGTTTCATAACTACTAGATATTTAGGACTATGCTGATATAATTGAGTTCACTTCTACTCTTCTGAGTCTCTCCCCATCCCACCCAAGGGAGTGAGTAAATGGCTGCATGAAGCTTAGTTGGTGTCTGGGGTTAAACCATGACAATAAGTAAAATAAAAATAAAGCTGCAGTTTTCAATTAATGATTCTTTTTATTTAATTGGGGAGGAGATAAAATTTTCGCAAGCTGAATTTTCTTCTATTTGTTTATTTAAAATAATCCATTTTCTAATGACTTAATGCTTTCCTTGTCTTCTCTAGTTGTTAGCTCGAGCTGCATGTGATGCACACAACTACCTGGGATCCCAGGTGTCAGGCTGTGAAATATGTCCTGTCAGTGCCAGTGTCTGGCCACTTGGCAGAGCCCTGCATTATCAGCAGTCTGTCGAGCTAGCAACTCTCAAAATCACCTCTGGATCAGTCATGTGCTCTTGGCTTTTATTAAACCTGTGAGGGGATTTGAGTTCTCCTGGCGTTGTGTTCCATTTAGATTCATAGATGTTAAGGCCAGAAGGGACCATTGTGATCATCTAGTCTGACCTCCTGCTTGACACAAGCCACAGGATGCACCTGATTTAATTCCTATTTGAAGTGTAGATATTTTAAGGGAGAAAAAATTTAGTCTTGTTTAATATTTCCAGAAGAATATGGCATGACCTAAGGCAGGTTATTTGATACATTATTTATCTCCAGTGTTAAAAGTGTACACCTTATTTCTGGCATGAATTAGCATGGTTTCAACATTCAGCCCTGAGCTTTTGTTGTGCTCTGCTGGATCAAAGAAGATATTCATACTTTGTCCTCTTGTTATCAGGTCATGCCATAACCTTTCCTTTGTTAAACTATGCAGATATCTCTGCCAATGCTTAGCTATAAAGCTGTTTTATATTAAATTGACATGATTGCTTATAGATATTATGGATAGGTGCCACCAAAATCCGTACTGAAAATCACTGAATGTGATGATTGCTGATGGAAGGGCTTTTGAGTATTTAAGCAAAGTGGCTATTTTGCTAATGTGAAAAATACAATATTTTATTGCAATACAACACTCAACACCTTGAACCAAAACTTCAGGAGCAGGAGCCAGGCAGTCTAGAGCAGTCCATGACACCAGGATATGGGTGACAAACTGTGTCATTTCAAAGTTCACTTCAGGCTGGATGGAGAAGATTTTTCCCACAAGGACATTCAGATAGTGGCAAAGGCTGCCCACATTGTGCAGTCTCTGAACTTGAGGGCTTTCAAGCCCCAACTGGACCAACCTGTTCTGACCCAATAGCTGACCCTGCTGTGAGCAGGAGGTTGGACCAGGGACTGCCTGAGGTCCTTTCCAGTTTGAATGACTTTATGGTTCTACAATGTCATAAGATGCTTCAAGATACAGAGACATAAAAGTTTTTTCAGCTTTTATATGTTATACATAAAAATTGTATAAGTACAATGGTGAAATGTGAAATACAATTATATTTACATTAAATCTTTAAATTTTTTTGTAGCATTGATCATTTTGTTTATTAATAAATAACACAATATTTTCTTACTTAGATTTCTGATTATAAAGCAAAAAGCTTATTTTTAATGGAGGGACAAATTTAGAAAAACGTGTGCTGTTTTCTTTTACATAGTGTAAAGTCTGTATATTGTTATTGATATAATTAATGTAATAGTTAAGACAACAGGAAAACATTGTTTCCTAAGAGAATATATGGACTAGTTGATTATAATAGAATAGAATAGTTCCATTTGGAAAGAACTTGCAGTGATCATCTAGTCCATTTGTCTGACCACTTCAGGGCTACCACAAGTTAATTCATGTTGTTACTAAAGACATAGTCCAAATGTCTCTTAAGCACTGAAAGGCTTGGCAACCTTTCTAGGAAGATTGTTCCATTGTTTGACCACCACCTTGGTAAAGGAACATTCCATAATATTAAAGTTTGCCTCATGAAGTTTTGAAGCATTTCCATAGGTCCTGTTACTGAACACCAGAGTTAGCACCTTATATTATATACATCTATGTAGAAATGAAACTCTCCATGTAAAGAAAAATCCCAAAATGAAGCTCGATTATAAAAAATACATTGTGCTGAAATTTTACTGAGTTTGCTTTCATTCTAATGAGAATATCAATGCATATTTTAAAAATTTTGGATTTCTGTAACTTGAGGTATGAAAATGTCTGCTGAGGCGTGCCTTACAGCTTTCTTCCAATTGTCCTGATTACAATAAACCAGAAGTGACTTCGCTTTACTAAATACAGTGGTAAAATGAAATATTTTCTTGATATTTTACTTTTTAGATGGCTAAGGACAAAGAACCAGATCACAGGGTTACCATCAGATGGATACCTGCTATGTCAGACGAATCCCTCTGAAAGTCCTTTGCAGGTCAAAGTACTTTTCAGAACAGACAAAGACAGCTTCATATTTAACTACATTAACTTATGTGCAGACAAACAAATAATCCAGATCTTTCTAATGATGACTCTCCTTTGCTTTCTACCCCTTCCCTAAATTTGTTAGTCTGTAAATTTGATCAATAGTTGCTCTTTAGTATTGATTTGGAAAAAAAATTGGTTTTTCAGCTGTGAGTGTCTATGTGTCCTGCTGGAAACCTTTGCCCTCACATGATTCACTCTTTACAGTTCTAAGTAGAGGCAAGTCAGCAGTTTATTTTGTATATCTAATCTGAATCTGTTACCATGTTTTGTTTTATCATTTAACATTTTCCTCTACATGGGAAACAAATAAAGGGGTTTGTGAACTAATTCCAGTGATTGTTACACCTTATATGTCTATCACTTTATTTAGTGAATGGAATTTGCTACGTATTCCAAATTAAAACTTTCTCATAAAGGCCTTGATCCTGGTAACAATATATTTTCTTGGGATGAGTTTAGAGGCAGTCCTGGACTGAGTGTTCCTCCTGCTGTGCAGAGTCTGTGAGGGGTACAGGAGATGGTTGGAGGAAGACTCAGGGTTTTTGGAGAAACCATTGCTCTCCACATTACCCCAGACTCTCCCAAAGGCCTCACAGACCTTGTACCCAGGGAAGGGCTGAACAGGAATCTGAGCAGGGCGGAATAATCTTTTGGTCTCTTTCTTCAGGCTTATGCAAGGCTCTGCTTGAAGAAGAATACTCTTTCAGACAAACTGAAAAAAAAAAAATTATTAATAGAGTCAGAATTTCTTTTAACAAATGTATTTGAACAATGCCATCATATGTTTGATTGAGTCTAAAGCAGAAACTTATAGATATAGACATCATTAGCTTGCTCCAGTGGTATCAAGATTAAGTACTAGATAGAAGTGGCTTAGTACCTGCTGAGCACTTCACTAACTTATTCAGGTTGTTTTCACACTGGAGCTGATTCAATGCTGTTTGCAGTTGTTTATTTGACAGTTCTTTAAGAATTTAGCAAATTTCATTTTGCAAGGGAGTTTTTATACTCTTAAATGTATTTTGTGGGAATAATACATGGCAATTATGCAACACTGTCACTCAAAGTTGGCTTTCAGGGAGAAAGATTGAAAGGAAGAAGAGATTAAAGAAGGGTTTATTCTCTGATTTAGACTTTGATTGGAACTAAGTCTTCATACCCTCTGTGAGCAACCACTGAATTAGGATTCTTTGCAGTAGCTGACCATACATCAATGTCCATAGCAAGACGGGTGCATATGTGTGTAAACACATTTGGATGACATTGTAATTTATGTTTTTATGTCTCTTACTGCCTTTCTCCTTAAATTTGACTAGCCATAGATAACTGATTTAACTCAAAAAAGAATGAAAAGTAGTGCCAGGATAGTACAGTGAGGTAGAGAGGAATAAGTACTCAGATATTTAGTAAAAGTAATTTATCTCTGATGAATTAAAAACTAAAGTCAAAGAGCATTTCAATGATTTTTCAAAGGAAAATAAAGACTTTTTCTTAGACTAGGGAAAAAGACAGCTAAATAGTACAAACCACTATTTTCAAGGTGGGAAAACTGAGATTTAATGGTAAAGAATATTTCAATACTTTCAATTGAATTCCAAGAAGCTCTGGTGTTTGGATTTAAAATCTCAAGGACTTTATTGTAAAAAACTTTAAAATCACCGCAGCTGACTATTCATAAATGTCATTTATTCATTTTAACCTGATCTAAATTAATACACAAACAGCAGCTCTGATCTGTCAGATCTGAGAATCTTAAAAATCAGTCTGCTGAGGGATACCCTGCTTCTTTATGACATCTTATCCAAACAGTCTTTAAATTTCCTAAAATATTTTCTACTTGATAGCTTATTTGGTATGGTGATCTGGGAAGTTGGAAGGTATGTGGTATGAGGGATCTTGAAGGAATCTATGCTCATAAAATGTAATAGTGTTCTTTGGGATTTTTTCTTTCCAAGATAAGCATGTGTCTTTAGTCTTTGGAAGATAATTCAAGCTTTTTTTTTTCTGCCTTTGACTAATATATCAAGAGGAAATGTACAATTTACCATAATCATACGTGTTTCCAGTAATGCATCTGAATTGAATGATTTGGAAATTGGGAGACTATTCCTTCCAAAGTTATCCCAAACTCAATTTAGGAGACATTCTGTATTTTTCATTTTTGTAACATTTATAATAACACTGCTAGTGCACCAACACAAACTGTTTGTGACTTCCAGCAGTCATGCAAACTGAATAGGGGAGCCAAGATATAGAGACAATTTAATTATCTGTGTGTGACTCATTGTTAAAACTCTATAAACTGGAGTGATAAAATTTCATACACAGTATTTGAGAATGATATGAATGATTTTTAATCCTTAGAATTTGTTTTCAATAACAATAATGACAAAATACATTTTCAGAATAAACAGTCACACTATTGATTTAAAATTCTAAAGGATGTCTGTTATTCAGATGACCTAATTTCAAAATTCCATGATAAAGATTCATTTTGTATAACTTTAAGACCTTTTACATGCTACTGAGGGAGGAGGGTGTCTGTGGAGGAGGCAGGGCTAGAGAGAGATTTTATATTTAATTGAAAGAAACAGGTACTCTCATAGATAGCTGACCTATTCCTTGCCCAAATATTTATAATTCAAGACCTAGCAAAGCTCCAGTGCCTGAAGACTGGATGTAGAATTCCCTGCCTGCAGTCTTTAGCCAAGCTAGAGGCACCTCAGTGACCTGCAATATAACATTTACTATCTTTATTTTTGAAAAAATTGAATTTGATAACCTGTTAAAAAAAAACCCCAGTTTTTCTTTCTTGGGCCCTGCTTCCCATCCTATTCATCTCCAACCCAGTAGCAACACAAAGAGGACTCTAAACCCAAACAAGACAAGTCAGATCTCCCCCTACATATATAACCAAGTGGCATTGGCAGCCTCTTCTCCATTTTCTTGTGTGTCCTTGACAGGATGGTTGACCTTGATCTACTCACCAGCCTGACTTGGTAGAAGAGATCATAAAATGCAAGAACACTCTACTCCAGAGCCTTTGCTTTGCAAAGGCTAAACAGGCCAAACTTCATGAGTGTGTCAATACAGGGATGTTTTCCAGAATTCAAACAAGTGTGATTTATTTGGCATTCTTTTGAACTATTTCCAACCAAGAAAATATTGCTTTGGAACTCAGAAATAATGATATTCCAACAATATCACTGACACTAGAAATTCTAATATCACCATAGAATATAAAATCTTCTTGCTATTCTCTTTTTGTTGCAGATATATTTTAAGCCTGTGTGGATGCTAAGCAAAATAAATTCCATGAAGTCACCATTTAATTTGATAACTTACTAGACTGCTCTTTGATTTATGTCAGGTTATGGTGCAAACTGAAAATAAAAGGTTTGTTTATTTTCTCCTGTCCATTTCTGTAAAAATTCTCAAATTTCAAAATTGGACACTGATTTTAAATGTCTTCATTTTTAGTTACTTACACTGATATGCCTGGGTGGATGGGAGGAGGTAATGTTAATCAATTTACAACCTATTCCTGAGTCTAAACCCTTCCTTTCCTCCCCCTACAGAAGTAAAGACAAAAAGGCACCTCTAGAGCCTGGAGGTTTCATTGTACTATAAAACCTAGAACATTCCTAGAAATACCTACATTCAAGAGCTTGCATAATTATATCATGTATGTAAACTTTAATTTTTTTTTAATTAAGGTAGATGGAATTAAGAAATGTTGAGTATCAATAAAACATGTCAGTGGGATCAGGATATGTTCAATGGGTATAAAAATTATGCCACACTTTGGTGTCCACAAATAAGCACATTAACAATTAGCCCATTTCATTATCAAAACTCTTTGGTGTTATCAGTCACAGCATTGCCTTCTGATTTTAGTTAAAAACAAGTTTACATGTTCTACTTTTTACTTTATACAGAAACAATGTAATGGTACTATATTATTATGACCTTAGCAAATGGACACTATTATTACGATATGAAAAATGGAGACTCAGCATCTTGAGATCAATATTATCCAGGATGTAGGGCTGTACTGTGTCTATCTGTTCTGGCAACAAATCCTTCAATTGATTTTTTTAAACACCTTTGGGGCTGTGGGGTGGGTAGGATAAAAAAATCCTCTCTTTAACTGCAGCTCAGAATTGCTGGGTCTGTGTCTCAAAGACCTTTTGCTGTCCTATAAATCAGTGGAATGAATGCTTCAATGACTGTGTGTAAATAAGCCTCACACTGCTTATTTGCTGTGCAGCTGTTTAAAATAATCCCCTAAAGGAACAACTTGGCCCATATTGTCTGTTTTGGAGACCTATTTGTTTATAATATTAAAATGAATGGGGTTCACAAAATAGAGGTACAATATTCACCATCAAAAACTCAAACATTTTTCATAATAGATATCCATAATGAAACAAAAAAGGATTGAGGTTGGAACATTTCATCATAGGAAATCTTTAGAAGCCATGTTGTAGGTTTGAGGGACATTTACATAATCAATGATATAAATCAGAAAAGATCAGCTGTTCTACAGCAAAGATATTATTCATTTAAATTTCTCTATCAAATAGATATTACAAGAACATGAATCATTACAGTATTAATAGTATGCTTAAACATCTATAGAACCTCATCCACATTAAAAATAACTATATATACACCTAATTTCTTCAGACAGAAAAACACCTGCAGTGATCAGACCTTCTGAATATCAAAACACCCCCTAAAGCATTATTTAAAATAGCATTAGTAAGGCACAACAGACTTAGGGTCATATGAAAGTAAATCAAATTGTGGCTAATCCTGGAAATCAAGTTGGATGCTATTTCTCATAAAAATAACTGTGAAAGAAGTGACTGGCAAGGTACCTTGAGAAGTCTTCACATTTTAGAAGCAATTATGAAACAGAATTTTGCAGTGCATGAAGGGCAAGATTCCCAAAATAAAGAAAGAGTTGTCATGAAGAGAAATTATTCCCTGGATGGTGTATTCCTTTTATTTACAAGCTCCATGTTTCCAGTCCCGGGAAACATTTTTACTGCTATAAGAATTTTACTGCTATTCCACTCAGTCAATATTTGTTTAGTATTTACAATATAAACACATGCTGAAAAAAAAGAGATGATGTTTTAATGAAGATTCTGTAAACCCAACTCTTAGTTAATAACACTGTTTAAAATTAGAATGCTGAAATTTATTGTCTTTGTTGTTACTATTATTACTAGAGACCTATTAGTATCCAACCTTAATTGGTAATTTTCTTTTCAATATTTATAGTTTAGTTTACATAACATTGACTTATTCTTTACTTTAGATTAAAGGGCTAAAGTTGAAACATTCAGCTCTTTCATAGACTGCCAGTAGAAGTGATTACAGATGTACTAATCATCCTTGCTTATGTAAACAGTTGTGACATTGAATATAATTTAACAAGGGCAAGTTTCAGAGCTGAGATTCATTGCTAAAACCCAAATGCTTCTAGACCTTCAAAGAAAGAGAATGATTTCCCCCAAAATTTCCCCGTCGCATTGTTTAACTTTTCACATGGAAGAAAAATAACTAAATATGGTCTCTCATATTCACAGCCATTCTTTCTCTGATACCCAACAAAACAGACTGTCAAAGTTAGCAAACCAGGACTCCTCTGTACAATGGACACTCCCTTTTGGCCATACTTATACAATATATATTTAAAAAAAAAACAAAAAACCAAAAACACTCTATGAGGTATATAGATGAATTGCAGTAAGTTTAGTAGAAATTAGAAAAGAATGGTAATAGTTTAAGCCAGTATTACAAGTGGGAAAAGACTGAAATATTTGAGTTAGTTTCTTTTTAGAGATGATGACAAGGGTTTCTCCTAATTTATACAAAGGATTTAAAAGCAATGCAGTGATCAGTTTTTCACTGTGTCTGTGAAAACTAGGAAACATCTTAACCTGTGACAAAAGAGACCTGAGTTAAGTATTATAGAAAATATTGTCACTGTAGGAACACACTACAATAGAGATGGTGTCAAGGTACAATGGAACTTCTTAAGTAGGTAATTTTAAAGAAAAGTTGAGAGAAAAGTATTTCCAGATGGCCTATTTAAACTCCATTCAAGAGATGGACATTGTCAGACGTGAACAGGCTTTCAAGGGGTCTTTGCCAGCCTGCATTCTTATTTTCCACATTACAGGCCTTTTGAGCTGAGAGAAATTCAGAGGAAGCCAGGGGTCCTTACCACACAGAATGAATAGATGCTGCCCACCTTTTTGAAGACATTGTGTTGCTGCATAAAGTACCAGTTTCATACCTTATCCTGAGTCAGCAGCTCAGACAGGAGCCAGGAAGTGGAAAGTATCACCTCTATGGCATTTTTCTCCTGCTGACTCAGAGCTTGCCCTGATGCACTTGGGTGCATGCTGTGTGAAGTCTTTTCTAGTTGCTGTGTTGTGAAGCCAGGATGGGAGGAAATGTCACATGGAGTGAAAGATCTCATCAAATCTCCACTTCTATAATTCAGTGAGTATACTGAACAGCAAAAGGAAGTGCTTTGCAAATGTACAGACTGTTCAGGTGTATTAATGCAGCTTCACTTCGTTTTCTCCATCCATGGCCCTCCTTGGCCTAATCCAAAGTTTGAGTCTTATTTTTAAAGCTGTCAGTTTATGAGACTGAATATTAAAAGTCCCTGATTCACTATGTCCTAGAGAACCCACAGTCACCATTGCAGAGACAAAACTGTGTCATGAGGCAAAAAAATCTTTATGAGCACTAGCTCTGGCACATAATAATAATAATTTCTGATTTTCCATGGTAAATCTGTGTTCAAATCTTCTTTTCTACACAATAGTTAATACTCTATTATCATCTGGGAAAGAGGGGAAACAGGGAATATAGACATAATATGAAATATAAATTCAGCAGATTTAATCCAAAGAGTTCTTAAGTACTTATGGCTGAGTAAAACATGCAGCTCTAAAGAACTTTGCTTTTCAGAGGTCCTCAACTAGGAGACAATCAGATCAACTCACCTGGGTAAAGACTCTATTATACAATCAAAAAGTCTGACCAAATCCATTTATTATTTTCTATTTTCTAGGACTGTCACTTAGATCCAGTAATCCCTGAATCAAACAAATATTTTGAAATCATTAAAAGAAATTCAAAAACCTATAATTTTCTCAGGCAGTGGCATTTTGATAAAATATTGCATCAAGTTGCAATAGCAGAAGTAAAATGGTCTTTGTCTCTGAAGTATTTAAAGGAGCTAAGTCTACCTATGTAGACACATTTGCACCAACATGGGCTCTGCAAGTAAGATGCACAGATTTTTGCAACTTCTAAAATTTTATTCTTTAGATACCAGATTGTATCCTATTGTGTTAGAAAGGATCCATTTAACCACTGCTGTAACAATTCTTGAAATGTTTTCTACTGTTTTAATGTTTGCCTCAATTATGTGTAGATGAAGGCTATGCTATCTTTACTACAAATTATGCTATTTTAGTCCATCATATAAGGGTACTTGTTCTGTTAAACTGTTTTAATGCTGTCATACTTTATGACTTATACTCTCTTTACTTCTGATCACTGTTCACTGTTTAAAGGCATGAAGTTCTTCTCACCATGTTTCAGCTGTTTAGTTCTCTTAATGTAATATACTATTTCACAAAAATAATTTGCCAAGTTACCATAGATAACTTCCAGTTAAGAAGAAGTGTGATTCCTGTGCAGAGACTTCTCTTTAGCCTTAGTAGACTGAAAATGAAATTCAAAGAGGGAGCTTTTAAAAATTTTTATGCTACTTTTATGAACAAAGGCATAGTAGATATACATAGGTAGCATGCAATCTAACAGAACTAGAACTATATAGCAGGCAACCTAAAGACAATATTAGGAAGAGATTTGTTTTCTGTTCATTCTTCTTCTGCTTTAATAGGTTACATTTGATAATCTTTCCTGAAGCATTTTTTCTCACTGAGAGAACAACTAGATTCAAACATTACTGTTTCTGTAGTTTACTCTTTCTACCAGTACTACTCTGATTTAATGGCACAGAAATTTCCACAACAGAACAACAATTACTGGCGGACTCTTCTCACTGTATCTTGGATCCCACCTCAGGGAGGCCAAAAGAGAAAATGACATGACTCAGCTGCACAATGAAGGCAATTCAGTGGTCTGCTCTTTGCTGGCCAAGGTCACTGACAGCACATACCTATGTAGACAAAGGTTTCATCTAAGAGTGGTATTCTGTAATCGCCTCTTAGCTTCATCTTCAGTGCAGCCTAGGGCATTAATTATAAGATCTGTCACACAAATGTTTGGAGTAGTTTACCCATTCCCGTAGTTTTCTTGATAACTCCATCGGTCCTTACTGTTATTTGACTACATTTCAACTGTCTTTAAAGTGATTCCTCACCGTTATCTGCCCTGCTTGGGAGCAGCAAACAGTTACCTTATCTCTTATCAGTCTGAACATTGGAATGGTCAAGACTTAAAACCTTCTTCAGACTCAACACCTTCCTTCTCAAATTGCCCCAAGAAATGAGTACTACAATTCTTATTCAGTTGAATTTCACTTATATTTTGAAGCCTCAGTCATATACTGGAATCCTGTTTGGATAGCATCCGTACAAAATGTAGAAAAAAACCAACACTATCCTCAGAGGTTACCAACTTAGAGTTATCGAGTCCATGGTACAAAACTAGTGCTCCACTCCACAAGTCTCAGACAGCATTATAATCAGACCCCAATCTCACAAGGAATCCAGACTCGGGAACCACTCCATTTCCCTTCCTAACCTCCAGTTTCCCAGAGTCCTATGTGTCTAGGGGCTAGGATAGCCTTTCAGCACATTCAGTCTGAGTTCAGATGCATTCAGGGTTTTCACCTGCCAGGGCACTGGGGTGAGAGTCCTGTGGCTGAGCCTGTCCCTTGGCTGGACACAACCAGGCCCAACCACTTCATTGCAACGTATCACCTGAAATACTCAAAACTCACCAATAGCACTGCTTCAATTTCGGCCTCACTTTCTGCCTCCCTGATCCATCCCAAATCACAGTAAAAGTATCCCAGTATGGGCAACTGGGTAACTTTCTGATGTATGAAAGAAAAACTATATGTACAGAAGGAGGATGTGCACTGTATAAGGTGTAGCTAGCCATGGGCACCACCACTGCCACAGATACAGCTATAATATCAAATCCTTTCCTGTCACATTTGGGTTTCCAGGCAGGGATTAGCTTGAGTCATGTGTCAGATAATAAAGATTTGCTCAGTATGGAAAATATTAACTGTGTTTCCAGGGCCACAGAAAGGTAGTCTCACACAGCAGCTTCCACTTAGCATGCATTCTTTTCCTCCTTCCTGTTTTCTAGCCTCAGTTCACATCACTAAAAGATTGGAAAAGGTTGCAATAAGTGGGCATTTGGGGTTTTGGAACTTTGCTCCTACCACTACAAAGCAAGAGGACAGCTTATAGGGTGATGGTAAGGGAAATGGTGCAACTCAGGTGTGGGCTGGGCCCTCTCTTCCCTCCAGCACACCTGTCAGAGAGCAAGAGGTATCCCACTATTTCCGGCAAAGTTTATTCTACTGACATGCACATTTCTGTAGGATTACTTTGCCTAAGCAGTAGCAAATATTTTTGATTTGCTGGGTATACAGACTAATTAGTCAGCTGTAACAAACAGCTGGGTCACAATGTTCCAATATTAGCTCTCTCCACGATTTTGGTTTAATTTCAAGGGCAGAGTATGGAGACCAGAGTTGTAGAAAGAGGATTTTTTTGGTTTTGCTGTTGTTGGCTCTCTTGTTTGTGTCACTTCTTTTGCAAACCTTTATTTGATGCCTATTCATAAATTATATTGCTATATTATGGTGTCTCATTATCCTTTATTAGCAGAACACTACTAAATTGAAGTTGGAATTATATATCATGCCCTGCATATGGAACAGAGCAGCATATGGAGACTATGCCTGCAGTTTTCAAGCATAGAAAAGCAGGAAATTATACAGGAAATTATACGTATTTCAAAGACTCTCTGCCAAGTGCTCCTGTGTTGTATCCTGTAATTGAGAGTCATGTTCATCTTTACTGTGCCATTTAAAATTCATATAGTAGAAATATAGTCAGATCATAATCCATAGAGTAAGGAAGGAAAGCAAATTATTTTCCTGAACTTACTTAAAATAGAACAAGTCCCAAGAGAGCTGGTTATTATGTCCCCAGCATCACATCAATCAAAATGGTTTCAGAGGGTATGTTCCAACTAGTAGGGACAGATTATTTGTTTAACATCAAAGCACTGTGAGCAATTCAGTCTGACTGATAAAATATAAAGGTGGGAGTAATGCATCCTCTGTACTATCATGAATGTGATCAGGAATCTCTCCTTTAAAAGAAGTGTTCTCTCAGTAAAAACATATGCAATTCTCAAAATGAAAATATTTAAAAGCATTTACATGCTAATGATCTTGATTAAAGCATGAAGTGAATAATATCTTAAGGATTCTGGAAAGGAATGGGGTTTTTTCTTTGCAAAAAACCATTTTTGCCAAACAAGAAAATTCAAATTTGAGCAAAATATTTCAGTTGTGTAGACATTTCAATTAAGACAATTTTCTCTCATAATATAAATTTTTTTGTAATTTTAACATCTTAAAATTTTAAGTAATTTTATGTAACACAACAAATAATGACATCATACAACATCCTGTGAATAATAATTTTCTTTGTATGTCTCTTTTTCTTGTACAAAGAGAGAATAAGATTTTATACTAACTCTCAAAGAAAAAATACTTACCTTTAAGACAAGCATCACCATAATAAACAAGGTAACATAAATATTGGTTTCACTATATCCCATTTCATCTAAATTCAGTAGCAGAGACAGAAATATGAAATGAATACAGAAAAACACCCCCCTTCATAGAGTAAAATCAGAAGCAACTTAATCCATACTGACAGGATCTGGTTAATGAAGAATGTCAGATCAAATTTTACTGTGCAATGGACTGTCCATCTATTTTTGTTTTGATGGACTCACAGTGAAATCATGCAGTATTATCACCTTTTTTCTGAGATGAATATTCGGTGGCCTTCAGAATAATTGGTAGGGGGAAAAGAATATATATACAAGCAAAAAAAGCATAAGAAGATGACACATGGAAGTCCCCTCTGTTTCTCTGCTGAAAAGAAACCCCAGAAAAATTATCAATACCTTCCTGTACTGAAGAATTCATCAAGATTTTCTATTATGGCATGTGTCCTTCACTTTTTCCCCTGACAGTCATACAGATATTTCTCCTTGCAAAGCCTCCTAGAGGCACCACAGAGAGAAAAGGTCATCCTACTGGTTCAGGTTCCTCTCCAGATGACTAGGCCTGGATTGGCACTTGCCATTCCCAGAGGGCCAATCCAAATGATGCATTCTTTTTTTTTTTTTTTTCTCAAATGTCACACTCCCAGCTCAGGAGCCTTCCACACATGAATTTTATGTTTAGTTTACCTACCTGCCAAGTACATTGATTTAAAACTAAAATGCATTATAAGCATGCCAGGATAGGAGTATTTATATTAATGTCTGTATGAAGTGAAGAAAAACATGACTTCCTGGCTTGCTCCAGATGATCCTGCAACGATCTGCTCTGAAAAATGGTGGAGAGCCTGTGCCACCTTGACCAGTTATAAGATGATTAATCTTTTTCTCCTCAGGGAGGGAGGTCACCAAGGTCTGCAGAAGACAACTGTGGTTGAACAAGGATTGAACTCACGGACTGCACTCTGACTATATTATGAGGTCACTCAGAATTAGAATACATACTGCAAACACTACCACATGATAATGTGAGGCAATCTGAAGCCTTTTACACAATGAGGATGGCCTCCACTCCAGTGCTTTCCCTCATAGAAATTAATCAGTGTTTTCCTCTATTTTATGTTTCAACTGTTTTCTTATGACAGTGGAACAAGAAATTTCTTCCCATAACAGTCATTGTTTATTCAGGATTCTGGAAACTGGGGATCACCGATTTGCCACTTCCCACTGTTTCCAAATAATTTTTTTTTTTTTTTACCTGAGGAAAGGGCCAAGAGTTACATAATGATGAGAATTAACAACTTTTTGGCAGGTGCCAGCTCTGCCTTCAGGAAAACAACCCTGCCTTGGATAGTTTCATTTGTTGTGATAACAGAAGCAGGTAGGGGTATTTTCTTTTCTCTCAACTGCCAAAGGAATTTTGGAAGAAAATAAAGAGAGAAAGGCAACATCAGTTTTACAGTATAAAAGAAGGAACCGAAAAATGCCCAGCAATTTAACCTATTCCACACTCTGCTCTTGTGAACAGTGTTTGAGGCAGCTATCTGATGTCCTCCTGTCCCTTCATGAAACCCATCAGCACAAGACCTCATAAAGGAGAGAGCCTGGAAATATCACCCTCCTGAGTACAGAAAAAGGGTCTTGCTGAAAATGCCTCGAATGCCACTTCAGCAGTTAAGATTAAGAGTTAGAGTGTGATGATGGGATTTTCTGAGACTTGGATTGTGATTTTAGGTAGAGGCATGATTGCTGGGCACTAAAATGGGCTGCTATGAGGCTAAGGAACCCAGAAGTCATTGGCATTTGGAGGCAGGAGAAGCTGGAAGCTGTGCACCTTGAGGCACCTATGTGCTGTGTCAAGGGGCAGTATGTCCCCTTTTATTTACACGGGACAGTGACAGGTAAGCACTGCATACACACCAAGTACAAGATGGAGAGGAAAAAGGAAAGTCAAGGAAATTAAAATGAAATCAAGAGAATGAAATTATAACACAACCTTTTAATGAAAATTGTCTCAATTTTCATGGGAATTCTACATATATGATATGCTATACTGGGGAGAAAAAGTGAAAGGTTTTTATATTGATTTTGAGAATGGTGAGATTGAGCAATCACATTCTAGACAAGTATAATAGTGCATCTGCAGTGTCTATGACAAGATAAACAAATGAGGTACTTAGAGCTAGATGAAGAGGATGCATTGTGTGAGATTCATCAACCTTTGCCTTTTTATAAGCACAACTCTTATGATGCATGGCTTGCATTTGCATGTGCCATTTGAACCTTTGGCCTTCAAATGTCACCATGTGCATTAGCCAGAAACGAGGAGAAAAAACACTCTAGCATGGGAAAAGTTACAAAACAGCATCTGCTTATCAGAGGAGCCAAAGACAGTTATTTCAAGGTCAATATCTCCCTTGATTTTACTCCATATGATTTTTTATTAATGAGTTTTGGGCAAGCACTTGGTGAGCTTTTGGTTTTGGATTTATTTTTTGTGTGAGGGCTGAGGTTAGCTTCCAGTTCATTCTCTCCCTAATTAATGGCATCTGATACATTTAGATTTATTTAATTAGAATATCTATCTATTCCCACTGTATTCATAAAGACTGAAAAAGCTACAGACAGAGGACACCCAAGATACCTGACATCTTCCAGCAACCACTCACTATGGAAAAGATATTTCATATATAAGAAAATTTTCTTGTTTTGATTTGGCTATATGTAGGTCAGCAAAGAGGAAGTAATACATTTTACCACCCTGCTTCTTTACTATGGAGCTTAATATTTTGAAAAAAATTGTAAAACCAAAGTTCAGGAGGATAAACAGTTTAGAGAGAGGCTAGGAAGAAAACCAAGATCATCTAGTTAGCCATCAGTGTAGCACTACCATAAATCACCCCTAAACCATTTCCCAAGTTCTATATATCCAGATGCAACTTGAACACATTCAGTGATTTCACCACCTCCTAGGGCAATTTATTTCAATGCCTAACTCCTCTTTCAGTGAAAAAATAAATCTAATATTTAATCTGAACCTCCTCTGGTATCATCTCTTCTTGTCCTTCCACTTGAGCCATGGTAGAAGAGCTCAAAACCCACCCCACCTCAACCTCTTTTCAGGTAGTGGAGGAAGCAACGAGATCTAACCCGAGTCTCCTCAGTCTGCTCCAGACTGAAAAACCAGTTCCCTCAGACACTTCTCATAAGACTTGTTTTCTTGACCCTTCACCAATTTTGTTGCCCATTCTCTGGACGTACTTCAGCACCTCAGTGCCCTTTTTGAAGCAAGGGGCCCAGCACTAGGCCCACTATTTGAGGTGTGGCCTCACCAGTGCCAAATACATCAGGGCAATCATTTCCCTAGTCCTGCTGGTCACATTATTCTTTATTCAGGCCAAGATGCCATTGCCCTTCTTGACCACATGCTAGCTCATGTTCAGGTGGCTGTTAACCAGTACCACTGCGTACCTTTGTGCTAAACAGCTCTTAACCCACTATTTCCCAAGCCTGTAGCCCCGCCTGGAGTTGTTGTGATCCAAATGCAGGGACCAGCATTTGTCCTTGTTAATCCTCAGCCCACTGATCCAGCCCATCCAGATCCTACTGCAGGCCCTTCCTGTACTCCTGCAGATTAACACTCCCACCCACCTTGATGTTGTTTGCAAACTGACTGAGGGGGCACTCCTCTTTGTACACTATATCTTTGTATTAGAATTGAGCTTTCACCTGGAAATTTAGAAGAGTCCCTGTATTATCTTTTCTTCATTGTCTCTCTGTAATACACTGCCATCATAGCTGTGGTACAAGAGACACTTTTCTTTACATTACTGCAGAGGTAGCAGCCTCTATGCCATAAAACACTTTCTGTCACAAAGGAATCAGCTAACTCAATATCTTACCTGGTTTTCATTTCCTTGGAGAAACAAAGAAGCTCTTCATGCATGTGACAATAAGTGTGGCTAATCTTGCTTTCTATCAGAATTGGTAATAATTGTTAGAAACATTTTTTTAGAATGAGATATTTTTATCCACATGTAGACTTTGCAATATCTTTAAGGACCATATGTTTTTTCAGGGTTCAGAAGGTAAAAACATGCACTCACTCTAAAGGAGGCAACACTCAGAGTTGTCTCTCTGTAGGAGGTGGAGGATCTTTAGCTTATTATAGTTGTTATTTTCTATTTTATCTGCTCTACCAGGTTATCATATTTTATTATTTGAATAGTCTATTTCTTATCCTTATTTGCATCCTCCAAGCTGATCTGCATTCAGAAAGCTCAGTATTATTTCATTACATAAATCTGTTGAGTTGCTTCATATTTTGCAATTATAGCAAAATATTTGTCTTGCTCCTTTTTTGCCAGTTATTACAAATACAGAGTTAACCATTGAATACACTTTGATTCCTGTCTCCTTTTGATAGACTGTGTAATCTCACATCAATTACTTCTTATTTTCACTTGGGATTTCTTTTTGTCCGCAGGTGGCCTTAGAAAATTTTTTAAGATATATGCCCAAACCATGTCCAAAATCTAGCAGTAACCACTGTTAGCATTTTGTCTTTTAGAATATTTGAAATATTTGTAGACATGTGAAACTATTGCATTAATGTTTTCTAGACTCAAAAAGCTGCTAATGTTATCACAAAATCATGCTTTTTTTAAGTCCTTTCATAGTTTTAGCCTGTGACAAGTGACAGGGTCTCAGCCTGTCGTTGTTGAGGTGGTCAAAACACGAAGCAGAGACCACAAGCAGTCTGCCATTATTGCTAGTTGGTGGCTCACATAATTGCAGGTGTCTCGATAGGAGAAAATCAGGTCCAGACCTCCCTGTGGCTTTCACTGGCCACTCTCAGCTACACCAACGCCACCTCACCCACTACGGAGTGGGTCACTGTGGTAGTTGAGATGGCCAAAACACACAAACTACTTCCTTAAAAACTTCTAGGGGCTCCAAGTATCAGGACTTTATTATCTATAAATCTTTCATATAAATCAGAAGGCTTCCCACACTAACACCTTGTTACTTAACATTCTGTATCTTATTTCCCAAAGGCAGCTCCAAGCAGCTCTCAGGGTCTGTCCATTTATGCCAGCAGTCAGTCCTCCTTCTTCTCTCCTTCTTCTCACAGCACCAGCTCACTCCAGCCTGGCCCAGCCCTTGTCCTTGTCAGTCCCTTGGACTACTTCCTGTGCCTGGGTCTTCACAGCACAGCAGCAGACTCCAACAGAGCTACAACCACACCCAGCAAGCTCACTCTTTATCACAGCAATAGCTGGGGGGGCAAGGCTGTTCCCACTCTAGGATAATTAACACAGCTGCAATACATCAGAGGCAAGATTACCTTTAGTACCAACTCTTTGTTTCCCCACACTCTTTACCTATCTTACTACATCAGGGAAATGTCCACAATCAGCTCAGGAGTTAGCACAGTGCCAGGATTGCTCCTCACAGGTAATAGAGATTAATTGACCCTCTGCAGCAGAGCTTGGGCCCTGGCTCTCTCAGTTTACCACAAATGAACTGCTGGAGAAGAAGACTCAGCAGTAAGATGACACACTGGTTAAAGAGCAGAAGTGGTTTCTATGGCAGCACTCTTGTCCAAAATTTATTTCTGTATCTCCAACTCTCAGAACACAAAAGATCTGCTTAGTGTGATTGTAGGGGATAATGCAATAATCAAGACACTTTGCTGAAATGACTTCTGAGATGTGCTTACATTTTCTTTTCTGAGTAGACTGATATAGAAGTTGGATGAGCCACTTCCTGCAGGCTGTGTTGAGTCTGTGGATGGGATTGCAGTGGGACCCACTGCTGAGGGACCTCCTTGTGAGGTTCACACTGGCTGTGCAGGGTTAGTCCTAGGGCTCACCTCCCCCTTCCACTGAAATGAGGAGCCCTCTGCAGATGGACTCTAGGTAAGTGATATTACTGTAAGGAGAATGGCACATATTACACAGTTTTTCTGATAATTCAGGCACAAAAGGGAGTCTCAAGGGAGGAATCTTTCTTCTCTCATAATCTCACCATATGTCAGTTGCTGTAACAGCCTGTCTGCCTCATTTCCACCACACACGTAAGCCAAAACACAAAAGCCTGTTACTGAATAACTACTAGTCTGATGTCATTCAGCTTCCTCTTCTTTGTCATCACATCACAATGCATACTCTAGTGCTTAAGTCTCACGTGTCCACTGTTTCACAATTTTCTTTGAAATCATTATTTAAAATTGAATCCCTTACAGATTATTTTTGAGGACAAAACAAAGGGTTTTATAAAGCAACTTCTACAAAGACATTCTTCTCCTTTTGTCTGTTCTTCTCTGCCTTTTCAATCTGTAAGAAAAATGGCTGGTGCTTTTGGTAATTCCAGCTATTTTAAAAGAAATTGCAACTGGCTGTGAAGTAAGTTTTTAGAAAGACTTTTTAATAGGAAGTTAGAATATTTATACTTAAAAATATTTCCCTTTTTTAAAAAAGCCCTCTAATTTTCTGAAATAATTTCAAAGAAGAGTTCTCTTTTATAATCTGAGCAATTTTTAAGTGTAATCCACATTAGCATGTACTGATGAAAATAATTCAATAACGATTCAGGGATGTTAATCAAATATAGATATATACACAGGTACCTAAACTATTCCGTTATCTCTGTGGCTACTGGCAACCTCTGTGGTTAAGATTGTCCAGTGTTTGCTGAATTTTAATTCCTTGTATTTAATTTTCTAGTCTGCCTTCTTTTTTTTTGCCCCAGAGGCTGATTTTCTTCTTTTTTTCTTTTTTTTTCCCCTGACTCAAGCTTTCAGCAAGAATAACTCAGCCACACCTTAGGATCAAAACTAGGAAAAAGATTCTCATATAACTTTCCAATATATTCTTGGTGGATAAGAACAAGCAGGCAAAGATCTCAGGCTTGACTCTGCTCAGTAATAAGAACTGATTTACTGTGAAGAGAATGAAGGAGAATGACCATTCCCTGATGTCTAGTTCCGATGAAACTATTTCACTATTACTTATTTTCATTGAAAAGGTAAGATTTTTTTGTTTTGCTTTGTTTTCTGTTGTTTTCTTTACAGGAATTATCATTAACTGTATCTACTGTATTCAATTCTTCACTTTATTCGTGTTTCTGGAGGGAAAAGGTTATCATATAAGCACTTTTTTCTTTTCATCTGAATGTAGTTTCCCCTCCTTTCCATAATTATGCAAAGAGGAAAGTTTAGCCTGTGAGATAGCATACCATGGGGACTGCAAAATAGGTTAAATAAAAGACTAATTATACATTTATCTCTGTCAGAATAAGACTTTCAGAAGGGAACAAGGAGCTTTTACACAGTTAGGAGGATTTGTCCTGGGACAAATTTGTACCTCCATGTGAAGTAATCTGTTTAGGAGTTTTGTGGGGCACTACAGACTACTAACACTTATAAGCCATTTTCAGATTTGACGTGTTTTGGGGGAAAAGGGACACCAGAAGGTAAGAGCACCTGAGTCCAGTCCTCCTGTTGTTGTGCAGGGCTTGAGCTGCTTAGAGAGCTGACCCCAGTGGCAAACCCTGCATCAGGATCCCTCAGTGATCCCAGGAGACCTTGTGCTCCATCATGACCAACACAGGATGAGAATGCATACTTCCACAAGCTATTCATATTGAAAAAGACACAGTTCATTATCAAACCAAAAACCTGTGATTAATTTTGAAAATAATCCTTTTTACTTGTGGTGTGCTGTCAGCCTGTGTTAGCCCTCTGCTGATCTACTGTAAACAGGATCAGGATCAATTTAGTGTTTATGTAGAGTAGATTGAGAGAAATTCCTTTCCACAGGGGGGGAAAAGCCAAAGCAACCCAAAATAAACAACATCAAGGGCTGCACAAAGAATCCTACTAGTGGTTTAACAATTTTTCTTCCAGAGCTGATTTTGCTGAGGTAACAGATTTAAATTCAAAACCTTGATCTGAATCAGGCAGATCAGGTATTGGCCTTGGCAGTGCTGCCTCCCAAACAAGTTGCCTAACTGCTGCACTGTAGGATTTCAGAGGTATGACCACTAATACTCAATAATTGTGTGAGTGATTCCCAGATTTTATGTCATTCCAAAATCAAAGCACATTGGATAAGATTGAAAACAGTATTTATTTATGGCTCATGGACTTCAGCGAGACTCTGACCCTCAGCATCTTCTAGCTGGAACTGCAAATGAAAAACACATAACACATCTCAGCTGGCTTTGCTAGAGGGTTGTCTGCAGATCTGTGACAAGTAACTAAATAGGAGATGGCAGCAACTAGAAGGAGTGGCAGAAGTAGAGATTTGTGGAAGACCTGTGGACCAGGAAAGCATGGGAAGTAACAAAGGAGAGGCAGCAGATAAGAGAATATTTTTATTACTTTATTTCACTGAAAAAGCTTCTATAGTAAATTTAATTCACAGGTAATTTGGAAAAAAAAATTCTTTGATGCTTAGTCTATTCACTAGCTAAACTTTTAACATCCAGCTAGATCTTATAGTTTTGGAGAGTGGAAATTATTTGTTTGTTTTACTGAGGCTGAAGGTGTTTCCAAACCAAAATAATACACTATGAGGCTTCTTTGTGCTGAGAATTCTCTTGGAGAAATTCCATGTGCTGAAGGTTTTACTGAGGTACCAGTTGTACCTTGGAGTACTACCAGGTTTGTTCAGGGCTGGTTTAGTACAATCACTGCTCTTTACCTTGCTCCATTAGTCTGGCAAAAATCAGTGACGTGTTTGATGTACTTTGTCTAAAACCATTAACCAAGGCTGCAGTAGAGAGTTGAGCCCTGTCCACTGATTTTGGGTGAACAACTACACAGCCAGTTGTTTCTTCTGATTTCAGCATCTCAGATGGGGCAGGGAGGAACTTGGTTTTGGTGTTCCAGAAGAAGTCAGTTGCCACAGTCTCAGAGGCCTCTGAGGAAGATATGCTGACATCAGTGTTTCTGTCAGTAAGGGCTGAGCTGCAAAATCTAGCATATGTTGTAGGCTTTTATTTTCATATATTTGCAGGGCAACATCAGCCTCACACTGATAAAGAAACTGGTGAATGGAATTTTTCTGGGTATCTCTTTCCTTTGTGACTTTCCAGCACTACTTCAGTTCACAAAGCCTGTGGGTTTCCTTTCATTGCTGGCATAGCAAATATTTCATAGTACCAAGGTCAGTGTGCTTGAAACTGCTATTTTCAAACTCCTCTGTTGCCTAAACTCTGTTAAAGAAAGAAAATTTCTTTCTACATTTTTTTTTTTAATTTCAAGGGATGTAGCTTTTATCATAGATGTTGTACAAGTATATAACAGTATATCAAATATTGAAAAAAAATTGTGCACCAAATATTTTCACTACAAACAAAGAAGTACTTGAACAGGGAATTATACATGTATCCAAAAAGATATAAATGGTTGCTAACATTTCCCAGACACAACTGAGCAGTTACATGTAGGTTTTTGGATTTTAATTCCATATGCTGTCATTCTCTTGCTTCTTGAAACTAGGCAACTACTTCCACAGGTTTCACAGCATAGTATATCTAGCTTTGTGTCTCTGACTCTTAGTGCCAGAACAGGGAAAGAAGCATGTTTCTGAGAAGCTGCATGGAATACGTTGCTGTGCACATATATTTTAGAGAGAGATTAATGACCTGGAAGTTCTGTTTATGACTGTAGTGTCTCTGCCCCTGGAACACCCTTCAGAAATTGTCACTGGATTAAGGGGACCAGTTTAAACTTGTATTGCACCTTTTGGGGCCTAATTACATCCAAGTTCCACCAGAGCAGGTATCCAAAAATGGCACATGGAATTTAAAAAATCACAAGTTAAGCTTAGAGGAGACTTGAAAAACCATCTGTCCCTCCTAAAACATCACAAGAGTCCTAAGACTCTACAGTGAGTAAATCTTCTCCGTGATCTTCCCCATTACCAAGAATTTGCATTTCAAAGGAATGTGCTGTAGTTTCCATCCCACACAAACTCTTTGTGCATTGTAGTGACAGAGAAATTGTATAGGGAATTCTTGTGAAACAGCTATGAATTACATTCAAAATACCGGTTTTTTACCTCCTGAATTCTTTCATGAACAACAGTAAGAGTGAGTGAGTATTGCCTGCTTCCATTTTGCCTGACAACTTAGCTACGACCTTGCAAACTAAGGCACACATCTGTCATTTATAATTCATGTACCACCATCAATTTATAGAGGACTCGACAGTTTGCCCTATGTCTCTAGCTAAGAAGAAAAGATAAACAGCAAAATCCCTTCTAATTTTTTTCAGTAGAGTTGTTACTGAAGACAAGGATACCATTAGTTACTTCTTGTAAGTCATTAGCCAGATATTCAAGGAAGACAATTTTCTTCTCTGCAGCTTATTTGAAATCGAAGCAGACTTCTTGTACTTATCTAATAATTTCTTTCCCACAGGATGGGACAGGATGGTTGATGTGGTAAAATATCTCAGTGAATCATTGGTTACTTATGGGCATCTGGTATTCTAAGTGAAATTTTCTGAACAATCTTCTAAAAATCTCAACATATGAAGGAGCTGTCAGTAATTTTAGAAATCTGTCATTAAATTTTCTAATTAAAGAGAACTGCAAAGGTGGTAAGGACTACTTTTTCTTCTTGTTTCTTTGCTATTTCTTTGCTTGTCTTTTAAAAATATTTGTGTGAACTGCAGCTCTAAAATTTATATTTCCCAGCTAAACTAGCTATCAATGTTGGAAAATAGCAGTTGAAAAATTAAATCTATCTTTAGTATTTCACAGAATCAATCAGGACAAATCTTGTCTCTGCTTTAAATTTAGTTCACTTTTCTAGGGACAAAGAAGGAGTAGCAAGGGCATCAGAAAGCCTAAATCCTCCTCAAGGCTCCTTTGGACCGGATACAATAGAGAAAAAAAGAGTAAAGAGAACAGGAAGAAAACAAAGAGTCAAGAGAAAACTGATTTCCCATTACTTAGCAGATCAATGGCAGATCCAAGATGTAAATCCACATCACCCAATTCCTAACATTTATTTCATGTATTAATTAAGGTGACCAATTTAAGCCAATCCATACCNTCCACATCACCCAATTCCTAACATACACTTCATGTGACTGATTTAAGCCAATCCATACTTCCTCCTCCAAGAGGAGCAAGTACAATTTACTTGGCTAGGACCATACCTGCCCATGAAAATTGTGCACAAGATCCCACCTAATACATGTCCCCAATTAATCTCTAATCAGTGTACCACAACCTAGTTTATGAATATTTGGCCAGAGGACACTCAAGCAGGGTTTTCTGATTTAATATGGGGATGAAGGGGCTGCCACTTTTAAAAGTCTCACCAATGGGTGGGTTTTTTCAGTAGTCAAAGGCTGCTTGGAGATTACTCCCGGATTATAATGGCATCCTTGATAACATTTGTCAGAACATGCTCGAGTTTCCCTCCTACCAGATTTAATTCTAAAGTTGGATCACAGGAGAGATCAGATTTAAACACCAAAACCAAAAGCTAATGAAATAATATTGTTCTGAATAAAGCAATAAAGTTATGTCAGTAAAGTTTGTAAACATTTTACCCTTTCTTGAGGTTTCATTTCTGCAATACAAGTTCTATGCAAATTTCAAGAAGAGAATGAATCTGCTGAATATTTTAACACCTTCCCACATGCACTTGAAGTACATTACAACTACACTGGAAAGTTCCATTATGAAGACACACAGTATAAAATTTCTTGTGCTAGAAAAGACCAGTACATCTCTTTACAGAAAGTTTTCAGCTTCATGCTGGAAAAAAAAAAAATGGTTACAACACACGTTTGAGGCACAAGGATGAATAAGCTACTGAAATCCAAGTAAATGCACAGGCAAAACCTAAGGAAGAAGCATTGATGTAAGCAACCACTGACCCTCCAACACTCCAAGAAAAATCCCACATCTCCAGTGCAGGCACGTGTCCAGGCTCCCACAGGAGGAAAGGCTGGCTAAGAATGCTGTGTGTGGCAACATCACAGAGGCTGGAGAAGAGCATTGCTCTGTGGGGCACCATTAAAGGAACAGGGACTGGCACTTGCAGAGCCCAGGCTTCTGGAATTGATTTTTTTGCCAATGAAACACTGAAGCCTCTCTACATCAGCAAAGCCGTATAAAAATTGTCTCCAGAGTTCCATCAAACCAACTGCAGGGAACCAAAATATTCCAAAATTTTATCTGAAAATAAGGGAGAGCTGAATAAATATTTTCATTTCCCTTATATAATAAGAATAAAAACTTGGGAGGTGATGTTTTTAATTCTGTAAAATTATTAAATCAGTCCAGCCCTATTCTTTACCTTCATAAATTGGGATTAAAGATATTTAAAATCTGTATTCTTCCTTATTCCTCTGAAGTTTACAGTTGCATCTGTATCTAGAAAGGAATGTCAGATAGAAGGCTGTGATGAAGTTACAAATTTAAATTTCATATGGTAGAAATATTCGTGAGTTTGTTGCTCTTTAATAGAGTCTATAAGTTTCTGCTACAGAAATCAGTTTTAGAGTTTTTAAAAATGTTCCTGCAGATTCTTCTAAAAGTCCATATAAAATTATTGAGCAGGCAAACACAGTTCAAAGTGAATGTCACAACAGGGCAAGGGAAGATAAAAAGTGACAGACAGTCCATACTGCTATGGCTGCATACTGAAAACATTAAAAAAAATAAAGTTTCCTACATAAATTATACTAAAACCACCATGCTTTATCTAGTTGATAATTAAAATGTGTCTCCACACGTCTGGAAAACTCAGTATTGGAATAGTCTGCAGGAAGAAGGATACCTGCATATAAAGTAATTGTAGCTATATATACGTCTTTTGTCTTGACAGATTTAAAATGGCTTTGCCAAATAAAAAAAATAAAGAAAATGTTCAATATTAATTGCCAAATAAGTTTGAATTAAAAATTAGATAACCTAAATCTAATTTATTATAATGGAGTTTATCCAGGACATGCTACCTCTTGTAAAGAAAAGTCCTTGTTGATAAGTATAATTGGTCCAGTTCTGAACTTTATACAGTACATGAAAAACACACCACATCCAGATCCAAGCAACAGTGGTTTATAAAAACTACATAGGATGAATTCTCTTCTCAAATTCTCACTGAGAAAGGAAGGGTTCTTCATGTTCTGTTCTTTCCAGATATATTTTTCTTGATCAGGGTCTCTTTGCTCTTAGTTGCTATTGGTTTCCATGCACTCCTGTTTGCCACATTTCACAGACACTTTCTTATAAAGCATTTAATTTTCCTGTCTCCCTTTTAGAAATAATTTCCCTTTTCTCATAGCATATTGAGTATTGTATTTGGGTAACAGTCTTTAAAAATTCCCAATGGTAGAACTTCCTATTCATAGGGTGCCTTTCTGCACAAGTTCAGCCTGTCCCTGGTATTTCACTTCACAGGAAATTTGAAAACCATTGCTTGACATGCTTTTTTTTTTGCCTACACTACCTGCACAGTGCAGATTTCTTTCCACTTTGTCTTCCAAGGTCATCCTTGCCTTCTCTGATCCTTTCCCCATGAGCTGTCCTCTGCCTCACTTTCCCTGTGTCATGGTGAAGCTGTCATTTAACACAGGTTTTTCTGAACCCTATTGTGGACTATCAGAAAATCAAGCTCCAAGTGATTAGGCAGAAGCAGCTGTCACCTTTTCAGACCTTAGTGTCATCTCTTATGTCATGTATTGCACTTGAACTGAGCAAAGATGCTGAATGATTACATCTCAATAAGAGCAGCTAATTAAATATTTACTTGTAAGAGAGCTTGCCTGCAACACAATTCACCTCCATGAAGAAGATCTATCTGTTTTCACATACCTATGAAGTGGAAATAAACCTAACATCCCCACTCAGCAAGAAAAGATTAAATCTAAAAGTGTGCATCCAAAAAGTAGTGGACTTCTCTGATGTTTCTGACAGTGTAGACACTTATTTTATCATATCTTTAAAAACAACATGTGCATGTATTTTCATTTGAAATGTTGCCATCCAAAAAAACTATTAGACAAAAGACCTTCGCCGTGTTGCTCTCTCATACTGTTTGAAATCAGCATTCAATTTACAGAGTAGTATGTAATCATAATGGAATATGATACAAAAACAGTGCAGAAGTAAATATTTATGATGGTTTTGAAGGTTAGTAAGTTCTTCAGACAAGAATCCAAATTGTTTGTGTGCCCTTTAACTGAAAATCTTCAATAAAATATGAAACCTGCTATCTCTGCCTCTGAAAATAGCAGCAGCATCACAATATTTTTAGATAGAACTCTTGGCAGAATATTATTCTAAGAAAGCTGGGATTAGATACACAGAGTTTAAATTATATTCACTAAGGCTCCTTTGATGTAACAGTCATGGTCACAAAGGCATTCTGTTCCCTAGCACAAAAAAAAAAAAAAAAATAGAAACTCCACCAGTGCTTTACTAGTCAAAAATATAAAAGGTTAATTTTAGTTTTTGAAGAAAAATTCTTACAGCTATGTTATCAACAACACAAGGGCAGTTTAAGAAAACAGAAATCCAGGAAAATAGTTTCCACAATGGAACCACCATTGTGCCCTGTTCTGCATAAACAGGGCTTTTGTGGGAAATGACAGCTTTATAGCTTCACTTGCCCCAAGGTGATAGTTCAGCTGGTAAAACCATCTCTGTATAAATATGATCTCTGATTCAGTGTTGCATGAACTCAGTGGCCATGCCACACTTTGGATTGTCCGTTGACTTCCTTATCTGATGTGTTGAAGTGTTCCAAATTCAAATTACAAGTTTAGTCTAGAACTTTCAGTTTGCAAGGTGGAAAGTAAAACAGCAACTCAGAAAATCCCAGTTAATAAACACTGTAAACAGTGAAGTAGTGAGTATGTAAAATAAAAAGTTAACATTTCTTTAAAATGTAGCTAGCTTCATACATACCAATAATTTTTAAGCTTTCATAATACCCTGCAATTTACAAATACTCGTTCAAAATTTACTATTCGTGGTTTGCATCCAAGTATATTATTCAGATTAGATGCTATAATGTACAATTTTAGAGCTGCCTCTGAAGCAGTTTATGATCCTGCAGTCTGAACAGTTTATTGGTTTATGCTTCTTAACATCTTGTTTTCATCATATTCAGATGACAATGTCCCATTCCTTACCCAGTTATTGGCTGAGATGAGGAGTGAAAATGAACAGGCTGTGAAAGAATCATCATATGTGGAGTTTGCTGAAGTCACAGCACTTGTTTATAGCAAGCATGAAATCATGGAGTTGAAGGTCTCAAGGGCAGGGAATAAGGCTGGAGCAGAGCACTGACCCTGGACTTCAGGCAAGCAGACTTTAAATCGATCAGGGAGCTGTTGAGTGTCATCCCATGGGACGCAGATCAGAGGAAAGGAGCTGCTCAGGAAAACTGGTAGTTCTTTAAGGATAGGCTATGTCTGAGGGCAAGAATGATCCATTCCAACACTCAGGAGGATAAATAGACATATCAGCAAACTGGTGTGGCTAAGCTGGGAGCTGGTGGTGAAACAGCATAAGGAAAGGGAAAGCAGATTATGAAAGAGGACTTTAGCAACATTTTCCAGACACAAGGAGTGCTTTCCAGAAAGCTAATGCTCTGCTGGAGGTGGTGTTCACAGGGGAGAGAAAGAGCAATCAGAAGAGCTAATTTTAGTAGGAAAACACCTGGTAGGTGGGGCTGTGGCTGAACAGCATGTTTGATTTACTGACAGCACAGATTGGCCTGAGGTGGTCAATGCCTTCTCTGCCTCAGCAGTCATCACAAAGTCTCACTGGCCTCTGCTTTTCAAAGGGGCTCAAGAAAGAGGATACAGACTAGCTGTGGCTGAGTGAAGGGCTGCTTGAGAGAAATTAGAGAATGGCTGTGGATAGAAGATAATGCTGAAGATGGTCTAGCTCAACATCCCTGCTCAAAGCAAAGTCATCTACACCAGGTTGCTCAGAGCTGTGTCTAGTCAGGTTTTAAATGTCTCCAAGAATAGGTATTCCCCAACCTGTCTGGACAAAGTGTTCTAGTGTTTGACTAACCTCACCCCACCCCCCAGCCCCCCTAAAAAAAAAAATAGAGGGGCTTTATCTATGTTTAAAGAACATTTCCTATATTTCAGTTTGTGCCTGTTGTCTCTTATACTATCCCTGAACATAACCAAGAAAAACCTGGCTCCATCTCCTTTACTTCCTCCCATCAGATATTTATACACATTAGTAAAACCACAGAATGAGTCCTCATAGAGTACATCTCTGTGAGCATGAAGGTGATCAGAGAAGGAGGGAAGTGATTTATCAAGTGCAAATCATGCCTGACCGAACTGTTTGCCTTCTGCAGTAAAACAGAGAACCTCATCGCCTTTCATAATAAAATGAGTGGATTTGTGGGCAAGGAAAGAGCACTAGACATAACTTAGTTTGACTTCAGCAATATTTTCTGCACTATTTTCCACAATATTCTTGTATCCATAGAGAGGAGCTTGGTCTCTGGGTAAAGAAAAAATGAATAAAGACACAGTTGAATTGTCAGACGGCAGTAGTTATGTACCTTACCTGGAGGCCAGTAACAAGGGGACTACTATAGGACTCTTTCCTGGGACCTGCTTTTTTTAACACCCCTATCAATGAGCTAGAGAAGCTTACAGACTCCTTGTTCATCATGTTTGCTCTTGATTCCAAACAAAGGGGTGGGGGCAGCTCCTAAACTTAAACACAGGCCTGCCATCCAGAGCAATTCAAAGTGACTGGGGGAATGGTGCAGTGGGAACCTTATGAAATTCAAGAACAAAAGCAAAATTCTGTATCTAGGGCAGATGAACCCCTCCAAGTGACACAGGCTGGGGATCAAGTGTTTGGGAAGCAGATCTGTGGGAAAGGACCCAAGCTTCTTGGGGGCAGTAAGCTGGACATTTACCAGAAGTGTGCCCCAGAAGCAGAAACAGCCAATGGCATGATTATGAGCAGAGCTAGAGATTATTTCCTCTGCTCAGGACTCACTGCAGCACACCTGCATAATACATCCACCTTTCAGCCCACAATACAAGGAAGGCATCAGGGAATTGGAGACAGTTCAGCAGAAACCACCACTATGGTGTGAGCTGGAGCATTTGTACTGTGGGGAGAAATCAGGGAGCTAGATATGCTCACCTTTTAGCAGAGATAACTTTGGAAGTACCTAACAGCAGCTGCAGTGCCTGCAGAGTTCGCACAGGGGACATAGTTGGGCTCATCACATTGGTAGAAGGGTAAGAGACAATTGACATGAATGGAAATTATAGCAGGTCACAACAGATGTAAGGAGAGTTGTTTCCCATGAACCCTGTCAGGCAGTGGCACGGGTTGTCCACGGAGGTTGTGCAGTGAGCAGACTGGTCTGTCCTCAGAGCTGTTCCTGCTGTGTGCTGAAGGTTGAACCAACGATGACCTGAGGTCCCTTGCAGTCTGAACGATCCTCTGATCTTTTGATTTCTGGTAAACAAAAGTTTCTTATCATTTGGCAGAATGGATCAAATACAATTTTGGGAATAATTGCTTCATGACTTCATCTATGGCTTTCAGATATTTTTCTTGTTAGAGTCATTAGAGTTTCTGACTTGTTTTTCTTGTTTTACAGTCATCCAGAGATCAAAACAGACTCAGAAACTCACAACAGAATGCATAAATAATAACTTTCTAGGCTGCAATAACTCATTGTGTGGCAAAGACACTTTAAAGAGGATACGCTACTTGACTCTGTTCCTTACTCTGCTGAACATGTTCTCAGGATCCTGAGCATGGAAGCTTTGAAAATATAATTTAGAGTTCCACTTATTTCATTAGAGTGACGTGCATTTGCATGAATTTGGTTTGAATTGATTCCTGGCAGACTGATGTATCACAGTTGCCATTTATACTAAAGGTGGCAGTCTGTCTTCTCCTTTTCATGTGACTTTATTACTCAGTACAACAGACTTTGACTAGTCACTGAAAGTAAGTACAATTAGTTCACATAGAAATAAATAAAATCACATATAAATAATATAAATGAAAAAAAAATCCCTGCATTTTAAACAACAAAACTTCAAGTAGCCTTAGGAAAACATGTCTGGGCCAAGTCACAGGTAGAATGTGAACAGTGTCCTGCTAAAACCTTGCTTCTCATAAATCAAAGCAGTAATGTTTTGTTCATTGTTGCCTTTCAAAGATGAAACAGACGAAAATAGTACAAGAGTACATTTATGTAACACCATGTCTTCTGAACATTGTCATCTTGTTCTCCGAAGTTCTAAACTTTAATACTGACATGCACATGCGGATTGTGGGCACAGTGATTCATCAGTGCAGGAATGAAGAATGAATCATCCCAAAATGATCATGGAGGAGGTGTATATGGTGGTACAGGAGGGCACACCAGAGGCAGCATTCTGCACCATCTGAAAAACATGTGCAAGCATGATTGAAATGCTCTCAGATGAAGACTCTCTTGGAGTATTAAAATTAGAGCAACGTGATTTCTCTGTAAATCTACCATATAGAAAAGTATATTTTACAAATAAAACCAAATGTTCAGTCCAGAAAAGGCAAGTTCTTACATTTTTACTTTGTCAGTTGATCTTGGTTTTAAATAAGAGTGTAAGTGTGGGAATGTCACCTGTGATGTCCAGCAGTCTTGCCTTGCACCTTGTAGCATGACTGTTGTCATCTAGCTACCCTCTGTTGTAACTAATAACCTTATAGCATCATATCCAGAGAAACCTGATGAAGACATTATTTTCAGCTGTACATTTCTCTTCCCTACATCTGTCAAGCCCTAGAAAGGAACAGTAATGTAGAGTCTGGTCTCATGACCTCTTGTTAGCATGGGTTCATTTAACCTGATTGATTGTATTAATGTATATCTGTTTCTTATTTCCACTTTATCTCTCTGTAAAAGTGCCTTATAACTGACAGATGTAGTAAATGACAGTGCATTTATTCCTCATCCATAAGCATATTTCCCATTTCCATCACTTTTGATCATTCAGGTTCAACTTTTGTGACATACAATTAAGATACAGATACAAAATTAATACACAGTAATAACATTGTATTTTGAATAAGAAATATTAAAATTTTTTGTGAGTTTTTTCTAATTAAGTAAATTAAAATACACTCTTTTATTATTTTTTCTGTGGCTCCCCAAGTTACTGGCATGAAATTCCTCTAATACAGCCCACTCTTGATGAGCTCAAAAAATATTACTTGCACTACTAATACAAGAAAAAACAAAATCTAGTTAATTCTAGTTATAGCAAAAACTCTTTCCCTAGAATAATATTTTGATGCTTCCAGACAGAATTCTTATTCTTTTTTATGGCAGTCATTGATGAAATAAAATGCCAGTATTGGGCAACCAGGAATTTACACTACTTGTGGAAATATCTGTGTCCATTATTGATCCTGCCAATTATTCTGGAGTGAGGTGTGAAACAGACAATGTTTCACCAAATGCAATGTCACATTAAATGATCTCTTGCTGCATATTCAACACCACATTATTTGGGCAGCAGGGAACACGTTCAGTCCACTTTTGATGTGTGACCATAGTCCATACAAGTAAGAACAACCAAAGGGTATCTGCAATAGCATTTTGTACAAAGGCCTGAGGCAGCAACTAAAAACTTTACATAAATTTTCTCACTGAAAGTGAGGGATACAAGCATCTCAGGAAGGCAATTGATAAATTAATGGATAAACTTGATTGTTTAGGTGAAATTCTTTTAATTCTTGTTATTTTTTACAAGCCTTAAACTGTAACAGACTAAAGCTCCATCTGAATCTCTCAGGCTCTGTTCATAGCCTTCGTGCCTGGGTGTTTTCCCTCCTCTAATCTTTCAGAACCTGCACGACAGCAAAGTCAAATGATTTTCCAACAAATTTTTTTCAGAAAATACTGCTTCACATTTACAGAAATATTGTTTAAATTTCTCAAAGAGAATCTGAAGGTGAGAAAGATATCCCAGTGTAGCTAAAAAGGCTAACGCAGTGACAAGTGATTTCTAAGTAAAAATCCCTACTCCAATCCTAACTTGCCATCAGGACTTAAATTTCACCGTCCTCCATATTAGACAAGTACATTCAAGGTTTCTAAAATGAAGATGTCTTCTGCTGTCTCTCCTTTTACAAGTTCAGTTTAATTTTGTCACCGAGAGAAGCAGTAGATTTTCAGAGCAATAGCTGAATTTTCTGGGCAGCAGTAGCATTGAATAGTGAGAGCATCTGAAAGAGTCCTTGCAGCCCATCCTGAGAGCATCTTCACAGGGCTTGGCCTAGGCATGGTCACCGCTCATCTGCCTCATCCTGTCCCCCTTCTGACAGTTATGGCTCTCATGGGGTATACTATAGATACCTCACAGAAGATCAGTAAAGAAAATAAGGATTCAAGATTTAAAAACATTTAATCAGTCTCTCATCTAGATGTTTAGGGTTTTAAAGTTTTGTTTCTTACTTCTATGGGGAGAGCCAAGACGTAAAAAATCAGTAATATGAGAAAAGCAGCAAATAAGTTCACTTTTAAACAAATAAATGTAAAAGAACAGAGGTTATTCTAATAAGAGTGCTTTAAAGGAAACTGTTTATTTTAATTGTATGTATCCTGCCCTTTGTTCTCTCTATTAAAGGGCAACCTCAGTTGGTGTAGAGAGAAGAGCATGGAGTAACCAAAGGAATTGAAATGCTCATCTGAGTCATGCATGAACTTTGTCATTCAGAATTAGTAAGCGATTTTTATCTAATCTCTAATATACTTTAAAGGGCTTACAAAAACATTGCTTGCATACTCATAGCTTTAAAGAAGATCATATTAGTTAGAAACCCCATACATTATTTAGTCAGTGAATACTATTTATAAGAGTACAGCTATCATCACATTTATAGAGCTTTCCAGCCATGAATATGTGATATACTATCTCTCTGCCCAAGTACAATGGCTAGATAAATGAGGTCCAAACCAATGAAAACAAAGTGCCACCACGAAAGTTTGGTACTTGGAAATCAGTGACAAATTTCCTGTTCACTTGATTTCACTGGGACAAGGATTTCAACTAGAAATATCACCACAAGTAAAGTATCCATCAAGTACCAATTGAAAATGCACATTAATCATTTCCATTTGTGAGAGCAATAGTTTCTGATCCATTCATTTGGGCATTTCTACAACATATTAAAATGAGTAGCATGCAATGTTTCAGAAAGGCAGTAAAACAGAACCAATGAGCTTAGTCTGAGTCTGATAATTTTAAGGACAACTTATTCATCCTATTCCTTGTGACATAATAACAGCATGGCTAGGCAGTTATTCCTTCTCTCTTTCCCCATCTGCATGACTGCTGTATTTACCCTATGAAGGGCCAGACTGTTGAATACACACAGATTAGGTTAAATAGTGAGAAAATTGTTCCAGTGATTATCTGGCTTCTCAGATGTCACAATTATTCCAAAGACTCAACAGCTGCTTCATGTTTACCAGTTACAGCTACAGACTGGTCAGTAGAAAGAAAGACTGTATTTGGGGTTTTTTGGGGTTTTTTTTGTTTTGGTTTGGTTTGGTTTGGTTTTTGTTTTTTGTTGAATTGTGGTACATTGCCCTCAACCAAAAAGCCAATTGGAAGAGACTTAGCTAAAGTATTAAAGGGAAGAATTGAAAATAATCTTATTCTCTAACTTGAAATTCAAATGAAGTATTTGGAAAAAACTGAAAACATGCAAACATTAACATAGGACTTGGTGATTGGGTTTGAGGCAAACCTAATTTCCAGAGACTTCCTTAGTTGGTGAGTCAAAAATCAGTTATTAGAAACAGGGCTGATCCAGGGAAACACAGCTGTCAATGTTAAGTTGTTGTCTGCTACTTTTATACATGTACATATATATATATATATATGTATACATATATATATATATATATATATAACTTCATTTTGAGTATCTCTAGGTTTTGGGTCAATCAGCTTAATTAATCCCACACGTCACCCTGTCGGGAAGAGGCGGGGGCATTTTACTGTGTCCAGACAAATTAAAGACAGCCTTGTTTGCTCTGAGCAAGGTATATATTAGTTGTGAGTCCCCTTTTTTAAAAAGCAGTGGGTAGGTTGTTTCAAGGGAGGGAAATTCCCGAGACAGGGGCAGCTGAGATTTCAGCATGGCATATGTTTTAGGTACGGTTATTTCTGTACTGAGATTTTCAAGAAAGTTAAACAAAGTGCATTTTCAGGCTATACCCGAAAACCAAATGGAGGACATGTACATACTGAAACTCAGTAATTCCTTCAGGCTTTCCCAGGTGGAGAGTGCTGCATTAGCCAACACCACTATACTCAGCACAATCTACAGAGCTCCAGCCTGCCTCATTTCTGCCGCCTTTCCTGACCTTCCCATGGATCACAGCAGATTTTGCTGCAGCACAGGGGTTTGTGTTTTCATGCCATTTTATTCTCTGCAAGCCTCAGCCTCAGATATCAGACTATATGAAGGGAGGGCGGGGTCACTTAGCTGTATTTACCTCTGTACTTGCACTCCAGGGAGCCCTCTGGCTGAAGACAGTGCTTCAGGGATTAGCAGGTTACCCTGCTCTGTTACATGAAGTGGGATGGGGTGGATGTGGGACCTTGCACTGTTTTTTAACTGATTATACACTTCCCTACTTTTCTGTCAGCCTTCCAAAGCACTCATTGCTTATATATCATTTATTTTCATATTTTGGTGTCTAAATACAAATAATGTCCAGGCTTCCAACGGTACCTAATACAGGTGATGGACTCTATGGAATCAATGTAGACAAGTGAGATAGTCTGTAATCCAATAATTTAAACCTAAAATTCACTTCTAAAATATGGTCAGACAAATCCTACCCCACGACTCTTCCAATTTGTTGCCAAGGTTGCATATTTATAGCTTGTTACTTTTATATCTAATTTAGGAGCTTCATTTCAAAGATTTTCTCAGAACAGAAATTCTTCATAGGCAAAGGCTATATGGGAAGTATATATAGGGCAGCTAGTTCTTCCCCATGCTTTTAGCCAAAAGACAGTTTGTTCAGATATGGTTTGGTAGGCCAGTTCCTTCATAAGCTCATTTTAATATATCTTGGACCAGTAGAAAATATATTACTCTGTCATATTTTAATTAGCACAAATAATTGTTCATTCAATTGGCAATCTCATCAGTAAAGAGCCTTTAATGAGATGTAGGCAGTTCCAAGCTTGCATGCTCTTCCACAGTAAAATTCTCAAGGGCTATTTTCAATTAAATATTCTGTTAACTATCATGAGGCTTTCTGAATCAACTGATTTCACTTTTCTATTCTGACTTTTGATGTAGTCTGTGCTTTCCCCCACCATTTTAGCTCCCTGTAAAAGGTATAACAGGGGAGTAAAAGACTCAACCAAATGAGTTTAATAGATTTTGAAATTAGAGGGAACATTATGATCTTTAATAGCTGACTCCCTAAATAGCGCAGGCTAAAGGAATTCTCCCAGCAATTCCTGCATTCAACATTAAAAAAATCTGTTTAAATTTTAGCATTTCCATGGGATAGTTATGCAGTCTCAATGTAAAAACTTCAGAGAGGTAAGATCTATCACATCCCCAGAGATGTTCTATTTGGTAGATTACCCTGAAAGGTTAAACCATGTGCCAGACAGATTTCACCAGGTTTTCATACAACTTTTCATAATAAGCAGAGATATTGAGTAACTTCCCATACTGTTAGTACTTGAAGATCACAGCAGATCACCTCTTAATCCATTTCTGAGGGTTTAACCTTCACTGATCTTCCTATTTTCCATACTATAAAAATGGTTTCCAAATAGACATAATTCCCTCCTGTTTGGTTTTTTTGTTTGTTTGTTTTTTATTTTTTTTTTTTTCATTTATTTTCTGGACATCAAAATGGGCTACAGCTAATGTATGAAGAGTTGAAATTTTCTATCCATTACATCCTAATACTGTATTCCAAATATAACACTTTCTTTCCTAATTATAAAAATATACTGATAGTTTTCCCTAGGATACTTATCAGTACAACTAAGATCTCAGTCACCAAATTCCCCTGTCATCAGTTATTATTCTTAGACATGTGGAACTCTAGTTACTTCTGTTAATTTTTTTTTTTCAGTGAAGATCTCATCAATTGATCTAGACCACTGTGTAAAATAGACATGTATTAAAAATTTTTACCAGTCTAGAAAGTCTAGACAAACTGTCATTGATTACATTTATTTTTCTCCCATAAATTTGTGAGAAGCATTGAGCTATGATGAAGGAAAATTCAGATCTCTTTGTCGAGATTTTATCTGAGCTATGATGTTGCATTGGCACACTGCTTTTATTTTTGCATTTAGTTAGTCTATATCCAGTTTTAAAGATCTACTCTGATTTAGAGACTTTTTTTTTTAACAACTGTGATATTAAAGTAAAATATCTTGTCAATATCTGCTATAATTGCTGAGGGGTTTTTTGGCATCCAAATTTTTTATATCATGGTTGTTTGGCAGAGTTAAAGAAAAGTTACATAAACCCTTTTTGATCGTCATTAGTTATTTCAGCATCCTTTTATTTTTATAGTAATTACTTCTATATTAGACAATCAACTGGACTCACTGGGGCTTTGAATGCCCTATCTTTTAATGATTGGGCACCAGATTTCTGAAAAGTGTAAGAATGACTGATTTTGAACGTAAGAAAGATCAACTGAATATTCACTGCAAATAACAAGAAAGCCATCAATAGTTTCACTATGTTAGGGGAATAAATGACTGCTTCAGAGCATAAACATATTAGAAAAAAATTTTGCTTTTTGACTAAAATTTGGAAAGAGAAAGAATAAATCCTTTTCCATATATGGCTTTAACAGCATTAAGCATATATGTGACCAATTGATTTATTACAAGTATTCTGCATTTTCATAAAAAACCTCATTACTTTCAGGTATTTACAGACAAAAATTATAAGTCACATTAATACTAAGACCAGTTTTCCTGTATGCTTGTATAGCATCAATGCCAATGTGAGTAAAAAATTATCCATTCTTCATGCATAATTTGTAAGATGATTTTTTCTCTCTATTTTTCTTTGTGAAAACTGGTTAGTTACAAAAGCTGATGACCACTTTTAGTCACTAGCCATGTTAGCAGCTCTGGTGCTTTGGTTGGAGACTTGTAACTGCTGCAGCTTCTCAAAAGGCAGTGAATTTCCTCAATTGTCAGTGTTACAAAGAGTGTGTATAGGTTTGTATTTTAGAGAGTGTAACAACGTCTCAGTTCTTATGATAGCATCACTTTTCTTCAAACTAATAATGGGAGAATTCTTTCACCTCAAGTGGTAGAGGATTATAATACTTTTTTTCTGGTTTTATTTATGAGTTGTAGCTGCATTCAAGAGTGATGAAATCCTGCAGGTCACTAAAGACTAAAACAACAAAGTACTACCTGAGTTTTTTTTTTCTTTCTTTTTTCAGAAAACAGTGTTACTTGAGAAAAATATAGACCATTAAGGTAATAAGTAATTTCCTTCATCTTTGCAGTGATTCATAGTTATTTTCATACAAAGTGAGAAATTAGGTCCATTTTTACTCACAAAATATCACAATTTTGAAATATAAAATTTAGCTTAAGAAAAACTTCTCCTTTAACCTTGCACTTTTTCAACCAAAACCTTTCTCATAGCTTTATTAAGATGTTAAATACAGAATAAAAAAACCCTGCTTTTACTATTACTTCAAATATCAAAAATAATCTAACATTTAAGGCTGTCTATATTCAGAGCTTTCAATTTCAAAGCCAGTCTTCTTTTGGCACTCATCCTTAATTAATTATTTCTTACTTGAGGAGAATGATTCGTTCTCCAGCTGAGGCAGCAGCTGCATCATATCGATGTAACCCAAAAAAAAGGGGGGAAAAATAGTTATTTTTGCTTGGACAGATGACTTGAGGAGACTCTATATAGAGAATGTCACGTAAAGTATCAATGTTGTCTCTTTGAGGCAAACCCATCTGCCACTGCAATTACTAAGTTTCTTCCACACACTGAGCTTTCTTTTGATTTTGTACATTATACACTTGTGTTTCATTAATTATTCTTACTAAAAGCAGGAAAAAACCCCACAAAAAACCATAAAAAAAATTCCAAAAATCCCATGTCCTGCAGGTAAGGTATTTCATACTATTCAGTTTTCCCAGAACAGCAGTTTGATGATTTTTTTTTTTCAGGGGAGATGGTATATTGTGACTTAGAGGTCACGGATTTAGTCCTAAAGTATGAAATTTTGACCAAAAAATATATTATTGACACCAGGAAATTGTTTGGTAAATTACTCCATGTTTGGTTTTGGGGTTGTTTTGTTTTCCTTCTGCCACAGCATTTCTTTGTGACACATTAGCTGTCAAGTCTGATGTCCTGTTTCCAGTGGCGACAAAAAACCAGCTGTAGCTGAAAAGCACAAAGCTCTGTAGGAGATCCTGATCATCATAGTGATTGCCACTTAATTTCAGAAGCCCTGAAGATCTAAGCCTTGTATTCTCCCTCTCATAAAATAGTTTAGCAGTAAATCGTCATGCAATCTATGTGAATATCAAGCATGATTTTGAATCTCAGTTTCACTGTCCTTATCTTTCTCTTCAGAAGAGGCCAGGTTCTGGATATCTACATATTCAGCTACTGCCCTGAAAGCTAATGGAAACAAATAGCTTAACTTCACAGCAGTACCTAATTTCCTTATCTGCAACTTTAAATTCTTGGTTATCGAGCCAACTCACTGACTCTTTTCCAAACTCTTTTCGTTATGGAAAACAATCTGTTTGTTTTATATCTCTGGCTATTTATAATAATTACAGTCATCTTAATTTATAATAGCTTGCAGTAATTTAGGCTTCTGCCAATTATGTTCACTAGAGATATTTTAGCTAGAGTAACCTCATTTGACTTGCTGTTAAATCATATCAGTTTACTTTTTACCTTTCAGCTCTCTCTCTCTTCTTTTTTTTGTTTTATTTTGTCACTAGAATATAGGTCCTACTGTGGTATTTTTGTTAGGTGTATTTTCTGTATGGAAATATTTTTTTACTTTACATTTTATTTTAATTAATTCTTTAAATTGCTTTACAATAGATACCTGTGCAGTCACTTATATTGCACATTTCTTGAATAATTTTTTGCTTTGTTTCTGAGGTAGATTAAGCTATCTCACATGATATTAAAAAGAACAAAATGTACACACAATTTCCTACTGAAGACAAATTAGTGTCTTGTTACATTTCAAATTTACTAAGTTGACTCACACTGCAACAACAATGGTCTGCTCCCTTCGTGTCCACTGTGTGGAAATTTGTGACTTTTCAGAAGCAAATGGAAATGGATGATCTAGAAGGGGGTACTGCACAACCACAAAGACTGGCTAAATTGGAGCAAAATGAGATGTTATAAAAGTGGCAAATGTTTCTATTATTCCATCCTTGATAGTGGATGATACAGTCTCAGCAGCATTTTTTAGTGCATCACACATTTTTCCTCCTATTTGTTTCAGCGTTTTGTTTAAACTGTGAATATATCCCAGTTTCTTTTCTTGCCTATGCTATATCTCAGACTGTATCTGTTTTAAGGTCACCAGGAATAATGAAATGATCCTGCTTGCTCTTTCTCTGATACTTCTTCCTAGCCCAGTCTTCCAAAGACCATTTTAGGATTAGAAAAGGATCTTTTCTTTCCAATCTTCACAGCAATAAACACATTGATTTAAATATTTTATAAGAGGAGTTCCTGCAGTGTTTAAGAAGAATGTTCTGCAAATACAACATGTGCTTTGCATCTCTTAATGTGTGCAAAAAATCCCCCATTTCTTGGATTTTTCACAACTTTCATTATGGACTTCTTCCTTTACGATGACTGCATAGTTTAGCAGCCTCTGCACGTACCATGCTCCTGCCTACACTGAGCAGCTGAGCCTTTATGTTTGGAATCATGAAAGGCTTCCCACATCCTCTGGATCTTCATCATGGTACTAGATTGCACTTAATGTAGTTCTACTTGGTAGAAATAATATTTTAGCACCATCACATAGAGCCACCACACTGTTCTCATTAACTACTTACTCTGCCAGTGATCCCCAAGGTATAGCAAACTCAGTGTAAGGGTGAAAGAATATGGTTCAATATAAACCAGGTATGTCTTCTATTTAGAAACAGTAACTACAAATTGGTTGGCTGTCTTTTGTGTGTCCCCCTTGGGCACACACAAAAATGCATGCATCAGGTTCACAGTGCTCCAGCAGGGAAGGAGATGTGTCTAATACTATCCGTGTGGTGAACCTGACCATCCATGATCTGAAAGTTTTAACTCTGCTCCTCCTACCATGTACCACATAACTATAGAAAGTTTGTAGCATAAGAACTCTGCTGCCTCCTTCATGCTCTGTCCAAAATCTTGCCAGCAGTTTTCTACCAATTTCTTTACTTGATACCTCCTAAAAGAGCAAAAAATATTTGCAGCCACTCATGGAACCAATGTATGATGCAAAGTCCAGTCGTGGCATAAATACACAAGATTTTAGGTAAATTATATGTAATTTAAAAATTATTTTATAAAGATTAATATGTTTTCACCTTACTTGATTAATGCGATTACCTGCTCTCTAATTTCAGGAGCTGGATACTTCTGAAAGCCTAGCTGCATACTTTATGCTGGTATCTGCAGATTTGTTAGGTCACATCAACTACAAATGCTTTAAATATTGAGTCTCAAACATTTAATGAAGTATTTTCATGAATTTCTAGAGACTCTACAAGAAGCATCACACTCCCTTGGTGTGTTAGCTGGAAAAGAGAATCAAATTGCAGTCCAGTTGCAAACACTTCATTTTTGTGAGAAATACTCACAGCCAGCACTTGTTTTCTTGAACAAAAAGGAAGATACAATTAAAAAGTTAGATACATGCACAAATGTTCTGTAGCCTAGCATAAGTCATCACAGTTCCTTTGTGTGTAGGATGGAGAAGAACACAAACATGGAAATGGGGAAGCTGGGAACAGGGAGAGTGAAAAAAAAGTGAGAGTGCATTTTTCTTCTTCCGTCTAACCCTGTGCCAGAAGACTCACTTCCAAGTGATTATATGGCACCATTTTGAATAACATATGTGCTTGCAAGTAGGATAAGGCTCAGTATAAAGATGGTCCCTTCCCAGAGGAAGCCATATGAAAGCAAAAACTTTGGGATGGCTGCTCCTTGGCAGATGGATCTAGTGCCACTTGCTAGAAACTACCTTTTGTCCTCAATATTACAGAGTATCCATTTTGTATGTGGCAGGGCTAAACTTGCTTCAGAAAACTGTTAAAGTCCTTCCTGAAACTAAAAAAAAAAAAAGCTTCCTAGAACTTTGCTAATAAAATAAAAAAAATTATCTTTGCACCAAGCTGGTGAGTTAAAAATGCTCCAAATTTAGAGAAGAATACAAAGTTGTGGAAATATTATTTTAAAAGAAATCTGTAATCCTGACAGTTAGGGGAAAAGCAGTGCATACAATATAAACTTAGAACTGCTCCTGAAGTTTTTACAGAGCTTCCTTTTTTTTTTTTCCCTTCCAGTGTGTTCCCTTTTAACTTTCACAGATGAAAATTTTCAGTTCTTTTCATAGAGGCTAAAAGATTTTGATGCTAGTAAAGGGAAAAAAAAAAGAAGAACCCTCCTGCTTTACTTTCTCTTGATCTCAAACTCATCCCGGTTCCTCCGGCATTGGAAGAAGAATAAGGTGGGACAGGCAGCATGATGGATGAGGTACAGCTAAGCCCAAGATATAAAGGAAGAAGAAGACAAAAGCAACTACTTCCATCAAATTACAGTTTGGGTCTGTAATTTACATATTTCTGAATGGTAGATCCTCATGAAAAATTGAACTTTTTTTTTTTTTAAATATCCTATCAAGGAGTTATGAGATAAATTTGAATTTCAAGCAAATAAAACAAAGTCCTTGAAATACATACAGCAATCACTCCTGAATTAATAGTACTTATTACTGATAAGTAGTGGTGTTATTTTAATTATATGTATTTTTTCAGTGGAATCCAACCACCATAGAAATCTGCCTAACTTCTCTCACTGCGCAACTTCAGCTGAGAAATGGGAATTTTAACCTGTAATCTCAGCTGCTGGATTCTGAGCAGCTATTAATATGATGGAATATTTTTGCTTTAGCAGACCTCTTCCACTGTCCTCATCAGCCATTTTTGATTTTCTGATTAACAGAAATACACAAATTCTTGTGCATTACAAACATGAGTGCTTTCTTTCAATACAGAGTAGCACAGAAGAGCATGATAATGTATAACAAAAGGTGGAGGAGACCTTGTTGAAACAAATGAAAAAAGGCACAGAATTGCTGATTCATTCTGTAATGGAGTGAACTGACAGGAAAAGTTCCTCCAACAAAGAGGTTGTGATCAGTCAGAGGTTCAAGCATTTGTTCTCCTTGGATGAATAGCACCATGTTTAATGGGAACCACAGTGTGCTGAACCACCACATCTCTTTCCAGAAGTCCCAAGATCATTTACAGTGGCCATGAGGGCAACTGCAACATCTTGTGAACTCTAAAGTGACAAGATGGGAAGTTTTTAAGTTGCTTCAGAACTGTCTTTACCAGTGTCAACACATTTTTGCCAGTCATCAGCATGCTGGAACAGAAAACCCCTTTTTAACTGTTGGTTTCTGGAGAAGAATTCCATGCCTTTATGTTTATTTGTAAAGGTTTTTATGTAAACATATTTTTCCATTTGTGACCTGATTCAATGGGGACTTAGTTCATGTTGATGTGGTAATGAGCTTAAGTTAGTATATTTGCTTTTCAACATGGTCTAAGGTCACAGGAACAGGAATATGCAATCCTGCTCCTAGTCCAGAGGGAGCCCCTGCAGGAAGACAGTTGTCTACATTCCTCTACAGGAGTGTTTGCTAAGTTATTCAGGTTTATGTGAAGACAGTGGAGAAAAAGAGCAGCTTCATATGTAAGCAGATGGGTGGAAATCTTAACATTTGCCATCAGATCTGAATTTCTTAGCCAGTTATTTCTGAAGTTTTAGGGACACTATCCTCTCTAGAGGTTTCTTATAAACTTAACAAATATTTCCCCAAAGACTTTATGCCCATGAGTGTGAAATTCTTAAGGTTATTTTGCAAGATATGAGACAAGTTTCTAATGGAGATAAAAATCTTGCTATTTCTACTGCTTACATAATCGTTCAGTGAAGATTTTTGGAGAATCTTGCTTTTGCTGCTTTATTGCTGTTAGTTTGCACAAGGGCTTTTTCTATATTCTCCTACATATAACAGTCAACTTCTGACCAGAACAAAAAAGTTAAGGAAGTTTAAACTACAGCCAAAATTCTCACTTTTTATTTAAATTCCCAACCTTCACTGATGAATCTCTTTTCAATCCATGTATAAAAAAAAAAAAGAAGATTTAATCAGCATCATATATGTGTGTGGGTTTTCTGCTAAAAATAATTGGAATAGTGCCATACTTGGTCATAGTCATAAAGAGGAACTATAACATCTACCTCTTTGAATCTTGAAGTATCTGAGCAAGCAACAGCTACTATCTATTTCTGTACTAGTGAATGAGATGAAGTACAAAAGGAATAGGAAATTTGAACAAGATCTTTACCATTATACTTCCCACCCTCTCTAAATAAATTGTGATTCTAGTATTCTTGCATATTTTCTTAGGTTGGCAGCAGACTTTCTTTCACAAAGAAAGAACAAAATTAGTGCTTTTAAGATTCATTAATTTTCTAGTATAGTGAGATTTCTCCTGGTTTGGTGCCTGACACAAGGCTGTAGTTAGTCCAAAATGCCACTGTCTGCTCCTAAGTTTTGTGGATGTTTTAAATTTTATTCCTGAATTTACTTCTATTATATCTCTTACTTGACAAATATCTGCTCTGCATAGACTAACAAAAAACGCAGGAGACTCTGCATGAGTTCACTAGACAAAATCTTGGATAGGAGAATCTGCATTGATTCACAAGAGAAAATCTTGGATAGAAGCCTCCAGGGAATGCTGCCAAAGTCAAAAGAAGACTCACAGAAATGAAATCATTTATTCTCTTGCCATGGATCAGTAATTAAGCATAAATGGATAAAAGCATTAGCTAGAAATGTAGAATTGTCTCATTTTACATTTTTTCAACATTTGGCAACTACAGATAATCTATTCTTGTGAGATTTAGTGCATGTTCCTAACAATAAATTGAACTTGTGGAATTTCTTTTTCCCAAATGCTAAAGAGAGGGCACAATCTCATAGGAAAAAAGTTGCTCCCAATTTGTGTTGGTTCTGGCTACGGTAAGAGTTAATTTTCCTCATAGTAGCTGATATGGGGCTGTGTTTTGGATTTATGCTGGAAACCATGTTGGGAAGACATGAAAGTCTTAGGTAACAGGCCTTTTAGTTACACAGAGCCAAGGCCTTTCCTGCCTCTCACCCCACTCCACCAGTGAGTGGGCTGGGGGTGCACAAGGAGGTGGGGGGGGACAAAGCTGGGACAGCTGACCCCAGGTGACCAAAGGGATGTTCCAGACCTCATGGTGTCATGCTGAGTGAAGGAAAAGAAAGGAGAATGTTTGCAGGTACAGTATTTGTCTTCCCAAGGCACCATTATATGTGATGGAGCCCTGCTCTCCCAGGAATGGCTGAACAGCTGCCTGCCCATGGGGAGGGCAGAATTAAATGTATTCCTTGTTTCGCTTGCTTATGTGCACAGCTTTTGCTTTAGTTATTAAACTGTCTTTATCTCAACCCACGAGTTTTCTTAATTTTACCCTTCTGCTTCTCTCTCTGGTGCCATTGCTGTTGGAGAGGGGCAGGAAATGGGCAATCAGCTGTGTGGGCTGTTTGTCAGACAGGAATAAACCCTGACGTAAACCATAAAGAAGAAGAAGAAAGAAAGCTATGCCTTAGAAAGTCTAACATGCACCTGCATTCCAATGACTTCCTTATAATTCTTCTCCTTATAAATGGTGCAACTTATGTAGAAGGTGTTGCTAAAGATATTAATATCTCTTAATTTTATAAAGATACCTAGAATTTGTTTAATTTTTCCTGATCTATAACCAGTAAGTACTCCCTCCTCTCTATTCATAGGCTCAGTGTTTAAACAGTTTTGATCCTGAAAATTTCAGTAGTGCTGTCACAGCACTTCTGACATAATATTTCAAAATGCAGGTTTAATGAACCACATACAGCATTTCAGAGCACTAGTGTGAATTCACCACAGTAAACCTTATATACGTAATCAATCTGTAGATCCACAGCCCTACAACAACCAAAAGAACTGTCAATAGTAAATTTGGCAATAGTCAAACCTGTATGGGCCTGGTGTCATGATAAAAATTAATAAAATTACCCAGGAACATACTTTCACTTCTTTGAGTTACAGAGTTAAAAAAAAAATTCAGTGTTCTCTGGAAAGAAAAGATTTTTACATGACATTAAGTGGGGTTTCTCTTAGTGACTATCTGCATTCAGAAACAGAAATACTAACCCAAGAATGCAAATAAAGAGAGGAGAGAAGGAATAGATCAAATGTTATTTTCACTGATATTGATTTTTTGCTTGGCATCACATTTGCCAGTCATTATGGGCTTTGTGCAGTTGGAGATGATAACTAGACAGCGCTATTAGATTTTCTGCTGAGAAATTACAAATACAATTTTTTAACCTAAATATTTCCCTCTTTCCACTAGGTCTTGACTACCCTACACCATCATTACATATTAGTGAAATCAAGGAAAATGATGAATTGTATAATTTAGCATAGCTTAAGGTACGATAATTTAATACAGGACATCTTATTTTTTAAGAGAGGAGTAAAACCTTGTGAATAGCAGACTTTTTAATGGTATTATTTTGTAAACTGCTTAAATATTTTTTAACATGTCTTGAGAAAATGTTTTTATTTTCATACATATGACATTGTATATGTGAAAACAGTTCATGGACTTCCATATTTATTTAAAAGTAAAAGAAAAATAAGTTCTTAGTCCTTTCATATTCAAAAATTTATTCTTGTCTTTTATTAAATGAGATATACCAGAATTTGAACAGAAGGAGCTGTATGCACACCTTCATGTCCTCTTTAAGTAGTGAGTGTTTGGAAATTCAATACCAATTTTGCTCTCCAGTATCTTTCCTCACATCAGTTTCTTTAGAGTAACAGTTTTTCTATTGGTGCATCCCGTCATGACCTTTCAAACTATGCTATTAGATCCCTTTCTTTCTTCATTCATGTCCTTTTTCAGGCAATTCTCATCCAAAATAGAAAATGGTGCCTCTGCTGTTTTCATCATTTCTTTTTGTTAAAAAAGATTTCATTTTGATAAGTTATCTTCCAGGTCATAGTGGCCATATCAAACACATACTTTAAAGCACAATTTGGTGAGTTCTAGCTCTTATATTAAAGGTGAGTTAAGCAAAAAAAAAAAAGACAAAACAAAAAAAAAACCTTCATAGGTTCTTGCATTAGTTTTAATATCAAGTCCTCAATTTTTTCTCACAATGTTTACAATATTGATGTTGTTTTCTTGAATAGCAGGTACTTAGTTTTTTGCTTTAACAGATGGTAAAATAAGTTACAGCAGCTTGACTGGTGCAAGTGAGAAACTGTACCAAAATCTATTAACTGCAGGTGTGGCAGGGTGGGGGGGTTGTTGAATTATTTTTAGTGGATGAAGAGAGACAAACACAGCAGTGTTTTTTTCAAGTTTCTTTTTTTCCAGAGCAATTAAGATGACATTTAGTTTGTGCATGCCTTATGGTTCCTTCACAACTGAAGTGATAGGAAAGTTCTCCAGAGCATTATGGAAGAGCAGGAGTTGTTAACAAACCTAGCCTTTGGGAGCAGACTGTCGTATCTGCCATGAAATTTGAGTTTATCCTGACCACTCTGTCCACAAGACTGGGAAGGGTTCCTGACCTCCTGTGAGGTTTTCATCTGAACTGTCAGTTTCTAAAAAAAGCTGTGCTTATGACCCAGTGAAAGCAGAGTTTACCAGGTTTTCTTTGCTTTTCCTCTGTAATAGAAGCAATGAATAAATCAGGCCTGTTAGTGTTGGGGAGATTTTAGAAAGTTAAATTAGTAAGAGGAATTTTATTGAGCTGTTAGATGCCAAATTGCCACCTGGAAAGCATGACTACATTGTCTATAATGATTGAGGAACCTTGCAAATGAGGTCTTCTCTGCTTATGATGAACACTACAGCTTTTGGTAAAAAATATGGGATTGTTAGTTGTATAATTTTCTCTAATATAACTGAATGGGATCATGAACACATTCCTCACAAACACAACTGACTTTTTTGGACAGAGTTGCATACACTAATGTGATTATTTCCTTATATTAATATGTCATGGACAGAGTTTCAGAATTGACTTCACAGAATCACAGAATTAACCAGGTTGGAAAAGACCTTTGAGATCATCAAGGTCCAAGATTTGCCCCAAAGGACCATTTAAGACTATTCCTGAAATCTGCTCCCAGGAGCTTTCCACATTACCAATTTCCACTGTGCCTGGGGAAAACACTTCTGTGTCTGCTGCATGCATGGTGCCCTTGCAGCTCAAGCACCAGAAAAGCCTTGCAGTGCTCACACCAGCCCCTGCCTGTGTACAGCCTCACAGTGGGTCCTGCCAGCAGTCAAAACCCACTGCTGTAGCTCTGTTAGAAAGCACTGTTAACCATTCCTTTCACACTGGCGTAGGACAGCCCCACACCTCAGCAGCCAAGGATAACCCATTAGAAATTCATCCATACAGTGGACTAGGGAATTTGAAGGTATTATCTAAAATAGCATCATGAAAAACAACTCATAAATGCAAGCTTTTAAATCAAAATATCTGGCTATGATTCTGCCATAGTAAGCAATAGTGTCCATACTGTTTTTAGCTCAGGACATGGCTGGGAAACAGTACAGCAGTGAGAGCATACCCATTCAATTAATGGAATAGCAGTTCAGAAGTTTAAAAAAAGGACAGATTTCTGGCTACCAAAGAGAACAAATAAAAATATTAAAAATCTCTACTGTATTTGGCAACTGATTTCTACCTCTGAGCCGGGAGTAATACTGTCAAATTTTATCATGTACCACTGCAAACACTTCAATATGTGGAGTCTTGACTGCTGGTGTCATTGCTGACCTGTTACCCTCTGGATCACGTCACCCTCTCATTTATGGAAACAAAACAGCTTCTGTAACAACACAACAGTCCAGATTTCAAGAATGACTAAGGGTTTTGGGACAAGCCAGCAGGGAAAATTACTCTTGATCAATTAAAGATCAGTTAAGAAACTTCTACACATATTTTCATGGAAAATTGAAAACTTTAAGCTTTAGAAATTACTTCCAATTATCCAAGGGACATTACCAAGAAAAAGATGATTACATAAAGACAAGTTTGGAAGGTTAACTTTGTCTGGCTGCCACCCAGATGCTCTCTCACTATTTTTCCTCTCCAGAAAACAGAGAGAAAATGGAAAGATCATTGGTTGAGATAAGGATAGTAACAACACTCACCAGTTATCCTTACAGGCAAAAAAACCCCCTTAGATCAGAGAAGATTATTTTAATGTATTGCCAATTAATAACAGAATAAGCACAGAGCAATGTGGAATGGGTGTTGTAGTCCGACCATAACACTTGGGTAGACCATTCCTTCCTTGTCCAGAACAGGGCCTTTCCATGGTATACAGTCCTTTGGGAATGAACTGCTTTAGTATGGGTCCTCCCTATGTCACAGCTCTGTCCAGAAAACCTGGTTCTGTGTGGACTTCTGTTACAAGCCTCTCCCCGCTGCGTCTGTGGTCCTGGCTCGGTGTATGTGGGAGCTGCCGTGTTCCTCCTCTTCGGGGAGGGCACAAACAGTCCATGTGTGAGAGCTTGCAGGAGAGAAAGGGTGAGCTTCTAACAGCAGTAAAGGGTTTACCTCCGGGTAAGGATGAGGAAAACTGACTTCCAGCAGAACAAGCAGTTTATTCAGCTGCTGCACACTGAAAGTGTTGAACAAAGGGTTACAAGCATTTTTAAAACTTCCCCAAGGGCGGGGATAACTTGGGGCTGACCAATGAGACACAGACAAATGGGGAGTGACATAGTGACGACAACCAATAACTTTTAGGCTTCCATGCATATTGAAATCCTCATTAAAACTTCCCGCTCTCCCCAAGGGAGAGCAGAGCCAGCGTGCCAGCACTCTGGGTGTCCACGGACTTCTATCCACAGGCTGCAGGTGCTGGCAGGAGCCTGCTCCAGCATGGGCTTCCAATGCACTTCAGCTTCCTTCAGAATGTCTGTTTGCAGTAGTGTCAGGCCCTCCAGGGGCTGCAGGTGAATCACTTTGCACACCTGGGGGGTCAATACAATGCTTATTCTTCAAAACCCCTTAGCCTATGGAATTACATCATGCTTAGTTTGCACCATCATGTTAAACATTAACCAAGAAGAAGAACTGGAGCAGCCAGACCAGATCACCAAGGAGTAAAGAATGACTTTGAGGTCACCGATCACCAGGTACCACCAGAAACCCCTGAGACAGAAGAGCACATGTGCTGATGGGACAGAACACATCCCAGGGACTTTGGGGAAAAGATTATTGTATGTGTGTTTCCTTTGGGAAAACCTATTAATATGTATGCAAAATACAGTATTTAAACAGGAGCTTGTCCTGTACAAAGTATGCACAATGTCTTGGAGGAGATACCCCCACATGCATCCAGCTGAATAAATACCTCCTTCTTAGTTCTACATTGGTGGTAAGGAGTTCTGTTTTTACTGGATTTTGGTGGCAACATTTGCCTGAAATAACCTGGAGTCTAAGAAGAAAGTTTTGGACTTATTTTGCCTCCAAATTTGGTTCCTCCTGAGTGACGTCTTTTCAAACACAAAGCATGACAGTTGGAAATGTTTATGCTGAAAAGCAATTATTGTAATTTTTTCCTTATAAATAGTTTATGTTCTTTAATTGTCTGGTAGCCTTCGTTAAGAAGTTTATTAATTAAACATAATGTTGTTTTAGCCCATATATAAAGAATGATGGAATTAGAATAATGTAAATTATTTACCTTTTTGTCAGAGAGTGTTCTGTAGTATCTGCTGGAGAAAGTGAAGTAATTTTTGACTGGCAGAACTTTCAATTTATAAGCCAGAATCACTCAAAGAGATGGAGAAAATAAATAAATTTTTTTTCTCAACAAGAAATTTAAATTAAATAAAAGTAGAATACAAAGCTAGATGAAAAATTATCTGTTTAGAAAATATACCAACTGGCAATGGAAGAAAATGTTTCAAAATGTGCTAAGTGGATTCAGCATACTGCAGAATTCAACATACTTCTGCACCTTATGAGGGTGGCTGGAACTGAAAAAAACATGTGTCCTGCCATAATATCTTTTCCCAGTTGCACCTGGAACAAAAGACAGCTAGTGCACAAAGCACAGCAATGACTAACCTTTGACTGGAGAACATTAAGATGTTTGGTTGTTTGTGATTCATGTAAAGTCTGACCCCATTAAGGGTTTAAATTGATATCAATATTTATCTATTGCTTATTTCAAGTAACAGAAGTAACAGAATTTTTAGTACTTTAATAATTTGTGTTTACTAGAAGACTAGAGCTCCTCTCCTATGACAAAATGCTAAGAATATTGGAATTTTTCAGCCTGGGAAAGAGAAGACTCCATCGTGACACAATTGTAGCCTTCCAGCACCTGAAGTGACCCTACAATAAAAAACCTGAGACTATTAATAAGGGCATGTAGTGACAGGACACGGGGAAATGTCTACCAACTGAAAGATAACAGGTTTAGATTACATGTTAGGAAAATATTCTTTAATGTGACGGTGGTGAGGCTGGAAGTGTTTGCTCAGAGAAGCTGTGCAAGCTCCATTCTTGCAAGTGTTCAAGGGCAGGTTAGAGGGGACTTTGAGAGCCTGAACCTGGTCTAGTGGAAGATCTCTCTGCCCACAGCGGGAGGGGTTGGGACAAGATGATCTTTCAGATCCCTTCCAACCTACACCATTATGATTCTATTATTCTATGATTTTATTATTCTATAATTCTATGATCATTACATAGTAATTTACGCATTTTCCCTGAAGATAACTTCAGGGTTTAATTCCTGCATTTTGAAAGTAAGAATAAACAGGTGTAAAATTACACATACCAACTTCTCTAAAAGGTAAGACATTTAGCTACTTTCAAAACCAAGTTTCAAGTGTCCAAATCAATTGTTGTGTGAAACTGCTGTGCCAAAGTTGAGGACAACATGAAACCTTTCTGCACACAGTTAATATGCATTTGTCATTTTAAGTGCTGCACTAATGCTTTGCATTACTACTGAAATGGGGATGATATGTCTGTTGAAGGAAAATTATTGCATGCTTGTTCTTTCACATCCCTGGAACACTGTAAGTAATGAAATTAGAAATATTTCTTGGTATTCCGATAATTAAACATAAAAAATAAAATCACAGGCAGCTGGGTTTTTTTTGAAATTTTCCTCATTTTATGCATTTGATTGTGAAAACCTAATAGTTCTTTCCCCCACCTTCTTACTGGTTATCTTTTTCTCTTTTTTCTTCTTTTTTTTTTGTAAGTGCAGCAACGTACTTTCTCCTAAATCTTCAAATAATTTAGTTCAAAGCAAAGAGATATCTTTATAAAAAATATTACTAACATCTATGTGGATTGATCTTCAGTGGGAATGACATTTGAAGGTACAGCAGTTTGTATAGTTTGAGCTGTTTGGGGCAGCAGCAAGTAGCTGTCATCTGTACTCTCAGCAGTAAAGGGAAAACAAGAAACGAGGATATGGGGCTTTGATTCCAGATGAGGGAAAGGGATGTTCCCTGATAAAGAAGGAACTTTCTGCTCCACCCAGCCCATTTGCCCCCAAAGCACTAGAACTGGCTCTCAGCTTCAGCTGCCTTGTTTTGTGGGATTAGTAAATGAAATAGGGCCAGAACTCAGGTCTGTGAGCACTGTTCTGGGACTGTCTGTAATGATTTATGGCTAGCATTCTCTCTGCTGTGGTTTTAGGCAGACATCAGACCACCATGGAGAGCACTCACTTAGGGTTCAAGGAGCAGTAATTGGGACAGGGATAATTCTGGAGGCACTCTGGATAAAGCCACTCTCTTTTGAATGAAAAGGTGTCTATTCTTATCACATCATGCCTTACTGCTTTTCTCCTGGGCCATAGAATTAACTCAGTGCATCTTTCCAAAGTGTAAAAGGCCCATCTATAAACCACTAAACTTATTCTGTTTCATTTTAGACAGAGTGGTGTAGGGAGCACTCACACAATCATATATACGTGGATCAGAGGAGATGGTAGCGTCTGGTCTGGGAGCTGTAGTAAACAGTTAACAATAACCCAGTTGCCCAATTGATATCTCTCATTCCAGCAGAATGACACAGTCCCAAAAAAGAACATCTACATGAAGACTAAATTTCAAGGTGTAACACTTATACTTGAGGACTTTATAGCTTTTAGAAACCAATCCATAAATGGAGCATTTAAAGAGAAAATTAAATGGTGTTTCCAAGGAGAAATTGTTTTTTCAGCTCATGAATTGTAACTTTGATCCTGTGATTACTATAGCTTTAACATTAAAGAAAGAATCAAGCAGTTTGCATTGTCTATTATTCAGAGATTGTCCTTAAAGGTGGTCTGGTAGCAAGGCCAGCTACTTAGGGTTCTTATTTGTTAAAAATCATAAAAATGTAACTTACTACAGCTATTTATGGTTAGTATTGACAAGTGTGTGTAACAGGAGTCACAACACACAGTTCTACATTATTATTATTTTTATTTAACCTGTAACCTGTTCAAGATAGTAATTTGCAAACATATCATTATGACTGACATTGAAGGGTCCCCAGGACAGTTGCTTTTGAACTTTGATGTGAAACTGCAGTGCTTCCACCGCTATAGGTGAATCCAAGCAGATCTTTGTGCAATGAAGAATTATTTTTTTGCCCTTTATTTTTAGTGTCTCCTGTCCATGAGGGGTTTGATCTCAGTAGCAGTGACAAGAATTGAGAAGGAAAATGAAGGACTGAATACACTTTCCCTTATATAATATGCTTTGTCTTTACTGCAAAGAGATGGGCAGTTAAGGGACCCAAATAATGTGTGTGTGTGTGCAAGTGTAAACATGGAATAACAGCAAGCATACGATAGGGAACATTTCTGAATGCCAGTATGAATTCAAAAGTCATACTAATAATGTCAGTCAAAGTTGGATGTGCAAAAATTCTCATAAAGCTTTATTTTCATCAAACCTTATCATGAGAGTAATTGAAGACATTTCGTTTCCTAGTACAGCAAACATTTAGTCTCCTGAAAATATTTTTTTGTACAGATAATTACCACTTGGCTGAGCCATTGTTTATGGCTCTTAGATAATCACTCAAGTGTACAGCTTTAGATACATAAATGTTCTGTATCTCCTGATGAAGAAGATCAAGTCAAATGCTAAATATGTAAAATACAATATTCAATTCCCTTACCCTATTCTGGAGTGGTAATAATCACCAAGAGAAATGGCTGGTTTTCTGCTTTCATTACTATCTTTTTCATGGAAGGAAAAATATGCTACATTAGTAGGCTTCACTTCTTAACGTTGTGACTGACACTTTCCTTTTTCCAAGGGATAACAGGTGATGCATAAAGCAATAAAAGATGTGTCCAAGCTAATCAAAGGAACTGAAAGAAGAGCTGTCAATGAAATAAAGTACTGAGTTTTTGGCAGTCATGTTAGTCCCTCAGCCCTCCTTTACTGTTACTTTCATGCTTATCAATTTTATTTTATAAGATGCTTTACCTCCAGTTAGAAATCAGCAACCCCCAAAGGCATTTCTTTCTCTCAAAGAAACTATTTCTTGGTATCAGTGTATTGTTCTCAATTAGCCCAGCCTGTTTGATGGGATTCTCATTCTTCTGTGCTACCATTCAGATGTGATTTTTCTTTACCCTCAAACCTGGAATCTAGTGGTTGACCAAATTTCAAGGGGGATTAAGCTTACATATTATTGGGTTTGGTTTTCATAAGTACAAAGTAGTATATATTATTTGGTCAATCAGTTCATCTATAAGATTCAGTCAGGCACAGAAATCTTTGTAATACAGACATACCCAAGAGTTTATATCTTCATGAAGTGTGTTCCTGCACTTGAATTTCAATTTAGTAACTCCCAAAGTAAAGCATATTTTTAATCATTGAAACATTGAGGAACAAGGAAGAGTAATCAACACAAATCTACAAATACATAGAAAGGGTAATTGGTCTGCCTGTTTAATAACTGTTGGCTTCCTCCTTTTTGTGTATCCAGACACTCACGTGAGCACACGCCCTTCAGTGTAGGAGTGGTGTGTTCAGTCAGTTATCAGTGTCCTGTTGTGCAGGTGTCACTGAGCTGCGTTATGGAGGTGCTTCTTGTGTCTCCAGGTGTTATTCTTACTAAAGACAACCTGTATGAAAGCTGCAGTTAAAATCACAGGGTCATAGAGGTCTACCTTTGTTACAAGCCAAACTTCACCACAAATGCTTTTTGTGAGATTTTTGAACAAAACTACAAACTTCATGGAAGCTAGGAAAACTCATTAAAATGGAAATGTAAACATTGGAACAAATTAGCATGGCTTGTCTTAGAACAGCACATAATTAGCTGTATTTCTCAGCTTCAGGCTAGCCATACTTTATTTACATAGTGTCACAGTGCTTTAGCTTTTTGAAAAGTTAAAGAGATAAGAAAAAGTTGCATCACTTATTTTCTTGTCTTTTCCCTAATCAGTCAATGTTATGGTATGCTTCAAATAATTCATCATCCAGCAAATCATATTTATCTCATCTTACCACAAAGGTTGTAATGTTTTTTTGTTTCCATGCATAGCTGGCACAGAGCATTTTTTAAAAAAAGAAAGCCATTTTAGTAATTAGGATAATTTGTCCAAAATAGAAAATACTTTTGAAAAATACTTCTCTGCTACATTTGAGAATGAATTCCACAGCAATGATCAGCAAACAACAACATATAAGTTCCTTCCTTTTCAGATTGGAATCTTTTCTTCATCATCAAAGGTCTCACTGAACAATGGAAATTGTCATTTGAAAAAAGAGAGAAAGGAAAACGAGGTCTGGAATGAGCAATTTGTTTAAGGTGATAACAGTCAAATAGAATTCCTCAGAATTTGTAACTTTTTTTTGTAATTTGTAATTTGACTTCATGTGGAAGAAGGCAGAAGTGAATGAACAATACTTTTGCAAGAACGTCTTCCACCAGCAATAAAACCACAGCTGCTGGGACTGAAATGGACACCATGACAGACTAGGAAGGAAAGTCCTCATGAAAGAACATTTGCATCAGGAGGAATATCCTCTTCCACCTGTCACTTCTCAGCTCTTCCTGCCTGAAGAAAATGAGAGGAAAAGGAGTAGGAAAGCAAATGATGGATAAAGGAAGGATGACAAACTTCCCTAAATCCATAATTGCATTGCACCAGTGCTTCTCGTGTGTAGGTACAAATGACCAATCTAAAGCAAGATTATGGAGATAATTTTTAGCAGTGGCTTAGCATGCCTATGACCTAGACTTAGAGTGCAATGCGTGTCAGTGTACAAGTGAGGAAATGCCTAAAATCACTACCTTTGCCCAAGCTAAGGCCAAGTCTTGAATTCTTACCCACAAGGATAAACATCCTGGTTTTCAATGTGGTAAACTCAAGTCAAGATGACAGCCTTCTAAGGAAGGCTACTTTTCTTGAGCAAGATGGTTTGTATCTGACTCTCAGGAATAATTCAAGCAACTGCTTATAAAAATTCCAGATCTTCAGCTAGCACCTCAATTTTCTTTCAGCTATAGTTACCCACACATACAGAAAATGCTTATCTCTTACAACCTCACTTTTGACAACACACTGCTTTCTTCTACTTCTTCACAACTACTCCCTTTTCCTCTATTATTACAGTAGCATAAGTTAAAATTAATGCAGTTGTTTTCAGCTTCCAAGTGTCTTGATCCTTCTGTTTTCTATTTCAGATTTGTGATGAAAAGTTCATTCATGTTTTCTACCTATCCCACGTTTTAATCAAAGGAAATTACTTCTTCCTGTAAGCCTTAGCCTGATGAAAAATGATAGAGGTCCAAGTCCTAAAGAGCTGCCTGAATGAGCATAAGGCTACACTGGCATTGAGAGTTTCAGAGCAAGGTCAGACTTTCTGAATGAGAATTGAAAGGTCTTATTTCAAGTCCACTTGCTTGGAAGTAAATTGAAATCTACATCTCTCAAAGAACATGGAAGGATGCATCTAATTTGGAAAAATAGTACCACACACTCAAGCAATCTCTTTGCATTCTAGTGGAACCATGTCATTTGGAAGTGTAAAGAGGAGAGCATTAAAAAACTCTGACTTTCTCTTCTATTGCTAGCTGCAGCATAATACCAAAAATAATAATATATTCAGATATCTGTACTATCAATTGTTCCAGGGGCTAATGTTTTGGAGGCCTTTTTCCTTATGGCTAAGACTTACCCAGATTTTGGTAAGCCATCTGTTGAATGAAAGAATATTGAGCCCTTTCCAAAATGCAGGGATAGTAATTCCAGTAGCTAATAAAAGAAGATGAAATAATACATACTGAGCTAGGCTAGCAGGGTAATTATTGCCTCTTAATAAAGCTAAAGTAGAGAATAGTAGGAAACTTATTTAAAATGAAATTATATATTTTTCCACTGATGACAGCCAGTTTCTGGACAATGCTACCACATATGAATCTGAGTACATTTGTCCACATTCTCTTAAACGTAAATAATTGCTGACAATGACACTAACAATATAATAGGAACATCCTCAATCTGCTTAGTGGATGAAATTCAGTTTGTGCAGAGGGCCTGAGTGGGGTTAGGCAAGAAATATGACCGTTGCAATTTTAGATAATAAAATAACAAGGGTTTCAGAGCATGCTCAGAGAGTGTAAGCTCAAATTCCTCTTGAATCTGACACACTACTAGTCAAATACCTCCTTTGTTTTTCTTCAATAATTTTCAGTATTTATACTTCGGGCTTATAGCCAGCAAAACAAAGCAAATTAATTGTTGTATGTTACATATTGCTGTAAATGATCCCTGAACCTCAGGAGTTGAGCATACATATGTCCCCAAAACACCATTTATTTTTCCTTCACTGAAGTGTATTTTGATCTTTGGCGCAGTTTTTCCATGCAGGATTTGCATATTAGACTATACTGAGCACCTCATAAAAAATTTTTAACTTTGTTGAAGCCAATGTTTTGAGGTGACTTTGAGGAAAGTGAAGGTCTGGGGCTGATTCTGGAATGGGCATTTCTGAGCAGACTCATCTGCCCCTGACCCCTTGGGGAGGTGAGGACATGGCTGTGTAACACAGCCCAGACCTTTGCAGGGGGCAGGACTATGTGTCAGGCTGGGGGAATAGTCAAAGATATGGAGAATTCGGCCTCTTTTCAAAACATTATTGATGCCATTGTAGTTAAATACTGTTACTAAATAGCACTAAAGAAAAAATGCTTTCTTACCTCACAGGTATAATTCCTCTCTTATCTTCATGTCTATGTAAAATATGTCACTTTTTTTTTTTTTCAAATCTCTTTTGTCTTTAGAAACTATTTGGTTTACTGCTTTTTCCTAGATTTGTTTCTTAAGATACAGTAAAAATTTGATAGGGCTTGCTTTCTTTGCTTTTTTTCATTGAAATTGTTCTTTTTCCATTGAAATTCATACTTAGCAAACAGTAATATTTTTGTGCTTTCATCTGTATTATGGAAGTTCTACCTTGTTTATGAGGGAATTTTAAGGACATTTTCTTCTAAAAATATTTCATTTCAACACTTATGTCAAAAAATTTATGTGACATTCAGTCACTTTTGAGCTAAAATTCTTTTATTCATGGGCTCATCATCTGTATTAAAATTCTGTATTCCTGTTGCAGGATTTTTTTTTTAATTTTTTTTTTTTAGAAAGGATCCTATCCACAGAAACGTTCTCAGAAAGAAAATGGCTGAAATTTAAGTCTGGATGGGGATACAGGAAGCAGACAGTATTGCAAATGCTTCTTCCTGTTGCATAAGCGGTGGCTTTCCATCTCATTTTTTAAGGACTACACAAGTTATGTCCAACTACAATCACTACCTTTTGTCACAATATTGAATACTCTCACTGAAATACACTGAAATGAGAGATCTTTTCCAGAACAGCTGTTATTACACATTGCTGAAATGCTAGGATTTCAGTTTCCAGAAGTATTCACTTTCTATTTAAAGTTGCTGCCCTTTGATACCTATGCTATTGTAATTTCAGGCTTCTACTTTTTTGATTCCCAGTCCAAATCATTGCCATTTGTTTTAAATTATTGCAGAGCTTATAAAATTCTTTCCCATGCCAGCATGTTATACATTTAAAAGAATGGGTTTATTGCCAACTTTTCTTTTTCCTTTTCTTTCTTTTTTTTATTCTTTTTTTTTTTTTTATTCTTTTTGAAAACCACATGAATTAGACTATTTTAGTCCTTATATGAAAAAAGCTCAGTTCCCTTGATAATTTTGACAGTTCTCTCACACAGCTCTCCCGGTCTGAATTTTTTGCCTTCCTGAACAGAATGACTAAAATTTCACATGATATTTCTAAGGATGTACTACCACTGTGACGTGACTGCTTTCATGTCTCAAATACAGAGGTACCAACTGATGCATCCTGCAATCTTTTTTTTCAGTGTCAAATGGATGCTTTGGTCTTGTGACTGTTAATGTACTTTTTTTTTCCTCCGCAAATTCCAAAACTGAATTCTCAATTTATAGCCCAAAGTTTTGGGTATGTATGTACAAAATAGTTCTTCCTTGAGCTGATTTATTTAGTTCTATTTACATGATCCCTATACTTGAAGGTGTCTAAATTTTTCTCCTCATGTGTATTACTACTATTTGTCTCCATGTTTTCTCCCACAAAGGTATCATCAGAGCATCACCTTTGCACACTCTGTTGTTTATACTGTGCTTGTCATTGTGAAATTATATGGAGCACTGCACAGTTTTGCAGCATCATTTCTCAGTCCCCATGTGCAGCTTAGCAAACTGACACATGCTGTCGGCACTTTGAATGTTTGCATAAGAAAGAACAAAAATGTCTCATTGAAACGTATACAGCAAAATTCTTGAGAATCCCTTAAGACAACCTGTGCAGAATAACAGGAAAAATATTGAAAACCATTAGCTGTAAAGTGTTCTCTGTGCTCATTTTTCTTCTAAATTGTTTAACATATTGTGTTTTATTTTGTTAAATTGGCATAGCATATAACATAGTCAATCTAACATAGCAGTATTAATATTCCTACCTGGAATGTAAAGCTTACATTTCCTGCTTTGGATTATATAAGATATGAGCAAAACACATATATCTAGTTCTGCTAGAAGCAACTCTTGCTGAGATCTTTTGATATGCTGCAGAAACAAAGTAGTGATATTTTTTGTGACTGGGACTGTCTCTCTCACTCATGACTGCAATGGTGAGTACAGACCGGGGGTTCTCATAGAGGAGCCAAATGCAGATTTATTAGGTTCGAAGTGGGTATATCCTTGTTGCTGTTCAGTGGGTGTCTGGGCTGTAGAAGAGATCCCCAGTGTATTAGAAACAGAAGAAAACTGCAAGTAAATTTACCTCTAAAACAACAGAGAGGTGAGACCAGAAGTACCCTGACACCACTTCACTGAGTGAGGAGGAACCTCTTTTCTCCCCATGCTTCAAAATCACCCAAGAGGAGACAAGTAGAACCTGAGAAGGCACATCAGGGAAATTCATAAACTGACAGTAGGGGTGAGGGAGAGAATAAGTATGTTTCTGCTAAATAATTCCCAGATAAAGTTCAACAATTTCAATCCCATCTGTCACTTGTCATTTTTTCTGTGTCTAACAACAGAGAATGATGCATCATCACTGATCAAAACTTTCCTGATACTGGCTATTAAAAAAACCAAAAACAACCCTGGCTTGGGAGATTTTGAAGTACCAAAGGCAAAGGGAAGATGAGAATCACATCAAGATTCACAAATAGAGTTTTGTTTTCCTCGAAATTTGCACACTAAAATACATATTCTAGAGAGCAGACCAGTGTTTTCGTTGTTCATTTGAAATATGTAAATCCCATAGATTTATTCTATTTCTTCATCCCAATTAAAACTTATTTCCAACAGATTTATTGGGCATTAAGCAGTTTAGGAAAACATAAGGGCCTGAATTTTGGAACTGGATTTTATATTCTTTTTTGTTCACGCCTTTGACTAGAAAATGGCTTCTTTGACCACCAAGAAAAATAAATCATTCAAGTGATGCTATGATATAACTACTATCACAATGTAAACGTCTCAGTCTTTTTCACCCCACCCTGGGCTCTGTTCACTAGACTGTGCACACTTTTGATCTAGCCCATAGCAATCAGGATTAAAGTTGACCTCCCTTAGACTGAGCATCCCCTCCAAGGTGCTGAGCTCAAGATAATATTGTCCCAGATATGGCCCTAAATATTAGGGCTAAAATACCCAGTGATCCAACAGTGACCAGCAAAGCTTCTCATACTTACCATATCTGCCACAATTGCACCCTCTTTTGTGCAGATCAAAGTCCTGTCCGGTGACTCTGTGGTTTTCCAGGGGTTTTTTGTATGACCCAGCATTCTACTTGATTTTTAGATATTCTCCTATTTTGGCAACATGGTGTAGTGTCCCAAGTAAGACTTCACTAGTAGTATAAAGAGAGCAGGTTTGCTGCCTAATTTTGTTTACATAGACCATACCACAAAAGTAGAGACAAAAATAGCATTTGCTTTTATGAACCTGTATACATCTCATACCCTTTTTTGTTAACCATTAACTTTTCTGATTTCATGATATCAGGTCTATTTCAAAAGCTGACTTTTTATTTTCACTGTGATCTCTATCTAAAGGGTTTGCTAGCCCTTGTTTATATGCACATGGTATCAGCTGAAAACAGCATAAATTAAACCTTTATACCATTTTCTGTTACTATAGAAAATATAAAATATAACTGAGCTCCAAAGAGATCCCCTAGAGCTTTTAAGATGTCTTGAAATGTTGGTGATAAATATATGTTATCTGAGATTTTTTTCCAGCCAATTGCACACCTATCTGATGAAGATTTCATCTTCACCTCACTTTCTCAATATACCTCTGAGAATCACGTAATCACAGAATACCATTTGAGACAGTGCCAAGAATTGCGCCAAAGTCAGAGTATCTTATATTTACCACCTTTTCCAAAGCTTGTTTGGCTTGATTTACTCTGGAAGAACTATAGTTTTTATCACTGTCTTCCCTTGTAGATACTTAAACTGATTGTCTAATGATTTGTTGCAGGGATTAAATTTGAGTGCCATGAGCTATAATTTTCCATGTCCTCCATACTTCCCTTTCAAGGATAAATAATATGGTATTCAGTTTTTCACAATTCTTAAACATAATTGCTAGTGATTTAACAATTACATTTTCTAGCCCCTTTGTGGCCCTAGGGTCAATCAGTACTTCCTCACTTGGATACATCTGTCTCATCTAAAACGTATTTAGCCCAGGTGGGGAGTTTTTGCACATTTTTATTTTTTAAAGTCTCTGTAGGATAGGAACATTGCATCCACAAAGAGATGTATTGTGCTGGGACTGTAGATCTCTCTCATGTCCATAACAGAGAAGACCTCCTTCTCTTGATCCCTCCCACACACGTTCTTTAAAGTTCATAAAAGCCTTGAATACATTTAATCTTTGCAGCCAGCAGTTAAAAAGCAACTGCTGGAATGACAAGGTTCATCTTTTCTGGAGGCATGAGAATATGGCTTACTTGAAAGAGTCTGCATAGATTGCACCCTTTCTCTTAGCAGATGATAACTACATGACTGCATGAGAGTATTACAAATGTTTTTCATAAACTAAAGGTTTCAGCTATAAATATAGAGTAGGTGGTGTGAAGAGGATAGCATGTAGCTGCACTGAGGTATGTCACTGACATGCCTGAATCCTGCATCAGGTGGAATTATATGAGTCCAAATTATAGGAAAAAGACATTTGTCACAAAGGTGAGAAATTCCTCCTTGAACCATATGTGACCCTCCAAAAGGCTATAACCATTCCTTGTCCAATTGAATTGACAGTGGTGGAACTGAATGTGATAATTCAAGGTACAGTAGGCACAGTTGATGCTGTGCAAACATTACAGATGTAGGTTAAAGCATAACCTACAAAAATGACAAAGGGAAGATTCAGGATCACACACTCAGCAAATTGAAAAGATGCAAGAAAAATACTTTTGCTATGTGGACATTCAAAATACCCTGAAAACTACAGTCTTCTTCTAAAGATGACTGCAATGAATTTACTGCTTAAAAACAGATTTTAATTTAAGATATGCTGTAGTTTGTAATATAAAAAAATTAAAAAAAGGTATTTTCTCAGATATTGCTGTTTCCTGTGTTGCAAAAAAACTCAAACCAGTTCCAAATATTCAAAATGTTTCTTAGGTTTCAGCTGTACTGGAAGGCTAGCTACGGTTGAAGGGTTTTATTGGACATACACACAGCAGTTCCTCTATTATTTAAATCTACCTGCTCAACTCTTTGGAAATTTTTCTATTGCATGCTCTATGTTTTGAGCCACCTGCCTGATAAACTAAAATTCCATGAAGATTTATCTGTAGGTTGATATTTTGTAGGCTCATAATATTATTATAAAATGAAAAATAAAAATACTGTAATATAACAATTTTTTCCTACATAAATAATTTGCTGATGATTATGTTTCATTTAAATCCGAAGTTAAACAACATCTTAAAATTTAAAAACCCTTGAAGACACAGGACTTCCATCTTCTGTGCAGCTGTAGCATGTGGCTTTGTTAAAGAGCTAAGTCACCTTGAAAACAAAAACTTAGAGAAGGCATAGAACAACAAGGAGTTATGTGCACAGAATATTCCACTTCCTGTAGAATGTGGTATCTCCATGTGTTGCTAAGTGACAAGTCTGAGCAGAAGAAAGCTTATTCCCTGTCTCCCACCTTATTTTTGCAGAAAGAATCCTGCTGTTTCTCCTTTACTGCTCTGGGAAAACTATTAGCATTGATAGGGAATACCTGGTATCATGTTAGGATATATCAAGCTATTGCACTGTATCAGTCAGTGACATTGATCTGAAAGCAAGTGGTACCACATCCCAAGCATGGATGATTAGTATTTTGCCATTACTTAATGATTACAGAAGAAGGGGAAATCACTTTACAAAAAATCAAATTTAATATAAAAGAGGGCTTTTCAGGCAAACAGCTGTAAGGAGCAAGTGCACCAGTGTGCTAAGTTATTCTAAGCGTGAACCCAATTTCATAATTTCAAAAGGAATATGGAGAAGACATTCATGCATGATAGAGAAAAAACCAAAACTGTTTGTGCCTAATGTAATGGAAAATTTGAGACTTATTCATGCATGTGAATATTTATGCAAATCTGACCCTGGTGATACTACCAAGGTCAGTGCATGGTGATCTGCTGAGTAAGTGCTAATCATTCAGCTTGAAATGTGACTTTACCAGAAAAGCAGTTTTGTAAAAAATCTCATGCCATTCCCTAGTTGTTTTCCTCCTGTGATCTCCATGCCATGCTCTTTCATTTGTCAAGTTTACATTCAGGACTTTTCTAGCTAAAACATCCCCTTGTCGATCAAGTTGTATTTCTGCCTTGTCCACTGTTAGTGCACCTGAAGGAACAACTTAAAATTACTCAAGCTCTAATAAGGGAGTGACATTCTCTGTAGGACATTAACAGCTAAATCACAGTGGTTGAATTTGAAGTACTATTTAAATTTCAAAGCTGAGCTCTGTACTGAAATGGGTCATACAAGGCCAGAATAAAACTGAAGGAGAATGATCATAAGCTTCTTCATACATACAATCTGAGGTTTTGCAGAAAGGAAGAGCTCATACAAGAGGATCTGGAGAATGTAAATAAAGAAGACAATATGGTAACAAAAGGAATTGGGAGAATTTTTCCTTAACAACAGCAAAAATGAAGATTTGTTTGTTTCTTTAAGAGCTCTAGGAACTTCATGACTCTACAAGGCACATAAAACTTAAAAGCCCTTATTTTAGACCCACGGCAACTATGTTGGCAAAACCAAAGGAGTGTGGTTAAATTACTTTTTCTCTACTTTCTGATTAGAGCAGGTGCACATAGAAGCTGATGTCATTGTGTTTCCTTGGCCTGCTTCAAAACCATCTTCCAGGAAGAGCTACAGAGACTAGAAAAAAGGGCTTGCTTTGTTAAATATCACTTTTTTCATTCAATATATGCTTTTTCACCAGTCAAAAATCAGTGGATTTATGTTCATTTCAAATCTGAAGTCCTAAGAATATGCTAATTTATTCCTGATAAACCTCTTCACTGATTCTCATGAAGCAGGTGATAAAAAAAGGAATTTCTTACTTGACATGAAGTGACAAAATTGCAATGTTCTGAACTGCTTCTGTTGGTTGTAATGTCTGGAAGAACCATCAGATAATTTTAAAATTAATATAGATATTTGAGATACTCCAGTTCTAGAATTTTAACCAGAATTTTTTACAGCTTATCTACTTGTTAAGATCAAGAAAGGACTGTAATTATTAATTTATTAAAGCCAAAGACTAGAAACTTATTTGGAATAATTGTGGACTTTAAGGATGTGTTCACCATCATAATATATCGTGTTAAGCACCAGATATCTGAGCAGTCCTCAACAATAACTTTAAGCACAATATTTTGCAAAAATCTGAACAGTTTTTAAATTATTTTTGCCATTGCTGTTATATGGACTTTAAGAAACTGTGTGAGATAAATAAGATTCTCTGCTGAACAATGAACAGAGAAAAAAGAGGCTCAGCCCAGGCAGCAGGCATGGAGTCAGAAGCTCTGATTCTTTAACCCAAGCAATTGCTTCTTTCTTTATCTGATTTGATTTTCAGCTACCACCTTCTCCCTTTGCTGTGCTCTAGCGTGATAAGAGGTGTAAGCTGAGTGTTGGAGGTAAAGTTTGCACAATGAATAAAAGGAAAAGGTTGAAAATGTTTGTGTAACAACATTTCCTTTCTGTGCAGTTGCCAACCCTTTCCTTGAAAGAAACACATCCTCCAGTGTGCAGTCTACAGCATTCACCTGTTCAAAGGATGCATTTAGGGAAGAGGAAACAACATGACATGATTAGAACGTGGGTCATACAGCCACTCTACAAGGCACATTACATTTTATTGTTCATATTGCCCTGAAAAAAAAAATTAAAATTAATAGAACAACTTGAGAAAATATGAATTTGTCTGGGTAAATTCCATAAGTTACAGAAAACCCTTATTTTAACTATTATATTTAAACCACTACTTTTGGCTGCAAAACTAATATCTGCACAGTATTTGAACATAAAACATGCAGAGACTTGTAGTCAAAATATATTTGAACTATTTGGCAAGAAAAGCTATAATACAAATCAGTGATATGAGCAAAATACTTCTTTCCAAGAAATCATTGCATTGTTATTACTGTAAAACACAGACAGCATTAAAGAACAAAACAACTTTAAAGGCAGGTGGTACAGATGAATCATGCAACAGTTCTAAAAGATGAATGCTTAAAATAGTAAAAAAGAGGAATGGAAAACGTTCTTTAAGCCTTTTTGCTGTCATGAATATTTGCAACAGAAAAAATTATCAAAATTAATTTCTGAAAATATTTTTTTCTTACCATTTGTAAAAGATTATTTTTAAAATAACGGGTTTTGATCAAATTAAAAAAAATGAGAAGAAGTGGTGGATTTCTGTTTTGGGAGAACTGGGAATATGCAATCAATTACTCTTCTAGAGAGCATGATGGAAGGGGACCATACGCAGGGAGAGATCAGAAAGGTTCTTGCCTCTCTGAAGCACAAACCTCTACTCATTTTGCCAGACAATTTCCCCTGTACAAGAGAACATTGAAAAGTAAATGCTTTTTTAATGTGTAGCTCTGTTTTCAATTATACAGGAAAAGTGCATTTCCAAAGCCCATTTATCTTGAATATGACATTGTCACCCCACGCTGTGGGTTGCAGGCATGCAAAGAAAATATTGATTAGAAACCAATGTAAAGTTTGTTTTCCTTGGTTTAGGAACTTTAGATAAATAAAGTGAAGTGCAGAGGGAGAAAAAACTTTTATGACTATGGTCCATGAAACTGAGTAAGTGAAACTTTATCAATGCAAAGTCACTTAATTAACTCCTAACCTGGTTCTTAGTTAATCTGCAGAAAATCAAAACCTTTTTAAGTAAGATCAGAGTGTAGATTATGGATGAGTAGGAGCTGACCCAGAAATCTTAATAGAGCTGTTTTGTTCCTGCTGGAATAAGATCACAGCATCATAACTGTCCTTAAAAATGCAAAAGAGAAAGGCCATCCAGGCATTGTATTTCCATCTCATTCAGGATAATGGAAGTCTTAATATTGTGATGGTGGTGCTTACTCTGTGTATGGGTGATATATCGAGAGTGTGATTATCTAGACACTTAATGGTAGTCCAGTTTGTGAACAAGTACTCCAGATATTTCAACTAATAAAACTGCATCTTTGAGATGACAGCCCTATGTATTTCATGTGGGCACACATGGACACTATTTACACTCTGAGTTGTTTTCAACAGATATCTGAAAAGAGTACATGGAAGCATTTACTAAGTACCAGCTTCGTAGTTACAAATGAAGTGTCTCATTAGGTGTCACTAGGGACGCTCTAAGAGGAGTTTTACAAAACTGTAGTCCTCCAGGGAAGATAACTCTGGCCAGAAGTAGTAGTGTTGTAGTCCAACAGTCCAAGAAGGATTATGAATTGGGAGCAGGGAAGAAAGAAGAATAGCAAATTAAAGATATTATGGTTTAGATAACAGTATGGAGAGCAAGACACGCAGACACTACCAGAGGGTGAAAAACCTCTGTTCTAATTCTTCCTGCTATACTTAATTATTTATATAAAACAAGACATCCTTATTAAGAACACATTTCTCATTCAGAATATCCTACAATAAATTTCATTGGAGTCCTAATGTGGATGAAATCCTTCCCAGAAAAGAATTTAATTCAATGGGAACCTCCCACATCCCACATTAATTCTCTATTTGTGAGACTGTGGGGAAAAAAAGGAGATATTTAGTCATGGGATGTGTGTGAATCTTCTGTTTTCTTCCCTCTAATCTAAAACCATCTGGCCCATTCAGATAGTTTACCCACATCACACTATTTTTCCAGGTGAAACTGGAATGAGTTTCCCAGATTTGCTAGGATAGCACTCCTAGGAAAGAATATGTTTCTGAGATGCTGCTCTTGCCTTGGATAAGTTGTTGCTTGAACCTGGTTTTCTCAGAAATTAGAGGAGCTAATAGTTAGTCTGAATAGGCTGTTTTATTAGAAACAACCAACCACCCTACCAAACCAACAACAACCCTCCAAAACTCTCACGCATACTTTCATTAATGTTATATTAAAAATCACAATATTTATGCGCTGAAAACACATTTCAAAACCTCACAAGAAAATATACTCCTTCCAATCCAGCTCTTCTCCTTAACTTGGCCACTATTATAAATGAAAACAGACAAGGAAAGGCTGAACAAAGTGTACCAGCCAGTGATCTGGCTGGCATACAGTACCCTCACTCCTGGTGTCACTTGATGCCTTTCTCCAGCTTCCTACACACCTGGCCATCACATGTAACATCCTGGAGATCAGCTCTGACAGCAGAGCAGAAACACCAGCAAGATAGGGGTCACCCAGACCACTGTTATAGGGGAAACTCTGCAAAGATTCAGCAGAGTTGTAGAGGAGTGACAACTGGTCCTTCTCCTTCCCAGCTTCCAGTCTCTGTCTGCAGGTAACCCCATGCTCATCCTGGTACCGCTGTTCAGTGAGTAATGGCTACAATCCCTGCAGGACCCAGAGGTCTGTACCTGCAGCTGGGTGTCATGCTGGAGATCTTCCGGGCTCATTAGACTCTGTGAAGGCAGTGGGGTGGAAGAAAACTGAATTCCCTCAGTGGATAAGCAGTAGAGAGGATGGCCTTACTCTCTGTGCCATAGCATTGTGTGAGAAATTACTGCCTCCTTGACTCTGTCCCTGTGCAATATCACTGATGCATTCAACACAGCCATGGCTTTACCATGGTACCACTGCAGGACATCTGGATACAACTCTTTCCCTTCCAGCCACAAGAACTGTCCAGCATGACACAACTCTTGTCACATAACCAAACAAACCATAGAAAGGCAGAATCGCCTCAGCTAGGGGGGAGACACAAGGATCATCAAAGTCCAGCTCCTAGCCCTGCACAGAACATCTCCAAGAGTCACACCATGTGACATGTCTGAGAGTGTTGTTCAAATACTTGAGCTCTGTCAGGCTGCTGCTGCAACCACTTCCCTGGGGAGCCTGTTCCAGTGCCCAAACACCCTCTGTGTGAAGAACCTTTTCCTAATATCCAACCCAAACCTCCCCTGACCCCACTTCAGACCATTCCCTTGGGTCCTGTTACTGTTCACCACAGACATCAGTGCTTGCCCATCTGCTTCCCCTGATGAGAAAGCTGCAGACAACTATAAGGTCTCACCGTTACTCTCCTCTTCTCCAGGCTGAACTCACCAAGTGACCTCAGTCACTCGCTGTATGGCTTCTCCTCTGGTCCTTCACCTAGTGGCTTCTTTGCAGCCCTCTTATAAGTGCTTTCTAATAGTTTTATAACTTTCCTATATCATGGCATGAAAGACACCAAAGCTCATCAGAGCTCTCACATCTGTGATGTGGTTGGATTCCCTAACCTATCATAGCAGCGTCTGATTCTCATCTTTTTGACACAAATAAATGCTCAGACTCAAAAAAAAAGCTTTGTAAAATCTACAAAGCTGAAGGAGATTTTGTTGGTGCAAAAATAGTGCAGAGAAAAAAAAACACTGCTCTTTCATCTTGTCTTTTTCTTTTATAGCCCTAAAACCTAATCAGATTACAATGTAGACTCAGCCCTTCTTGGTTAGTGTTTTTAATGTAAAAATTTGTAGCTACTCTGTACAGTGCAAAGAAGTACCTGAAATTGTAAATTTATTTGGTTTTCATGCTTCTTACAAACTAAATTTGGGAAACAAACAAGGTCCTTAAAATTCTGGCCTGCAATGTCTTGCGTGTATATTTTAGTAAGGAATTAATTTATCACAGAAATGATACACAGAAGAAATAACATTAAATCCACACAAACTATAAAAAAGTGCATTTCCGATCTTCTCTGCCTGCAGATCTTACTAACAGAAAATGCATTTCCTGTGTCTTGCATCCGTGTGGACCAGCTGAGATATATTGGACTGACAAACATTCTACCTCCTGGAAACAATACCAAAATTCACCATTGATGGGCAGCTGGCTTCTTTTTTTTTTCTCTCCCTAAAAATTCAATTCTGTCCCTTGGCTGAGTACTCCAGAACTCTGCCCAGTGTCCTCATGAAACCATGAACTCTAAGAAGGACAGTGAAAAAGGATTGGTAAATGTTCAGATGTGCTCAGAAAACTTTGGGGAGATTTTTCTGAGTGGGAGAAAGCATCTGTGTGCTGTGTCTGGGAAACAAAAATATGATAGAAAGACTGAAATGAAATTCCATGCATTTTAGAGCAACAATATCGGTGAGAGAGTAAAGGAGAGGACATGTAGAACATAAGTAAATAAGAATACTAAGATCTCTCACCATGCAAGATATCTTTCATTTTTTTCTCACATCTGATGATCCACTGCTTTAGCATATATTAATTTTTTTCTAATTGCATTTTCTTTCCCCCGCAGTTCCTTCACTGTATAACAGTAAGAGTAAAGGTCAAGGTGTTAATGACACAGCATGTATGAAAAGCAGAGTCAGAAGTCCTGAAAACATTGCAAAACTTGACGTCTGGGTGGATCAAAGCCAGTATACCTGCAATCTCTTCCTTTGTTTTATGCAAATAAACTCAGATCAATGCAAATTGATGAATTTTTAATATGTACCCCTTTGCTCAGTAGTCTAACAGATGTGTAAATCATGGAGTGCAGAAATTTCTCACAAGCCACTACCAGAGTATTGAAAGACTCTAAATCTTTGCTTGTTAAAGAGTTCAATAATAAGAAACTTTCAGGTAACTGAAAAATGTTCTCTCAGTGGAAACGTTTTCTTCTACTCATCTCCACATCTGCTTTTCCTCTTATGCATTTGCTATTTCAAATCCCTCTTTAATATATATTTTGCCACCACACTTTCTAGAGATTACCCACTATAAATTCAATATCTACTATGCACCCTACATTTTGACTCCTTGTTGAACACCACTTGCCATTCTACAGGAAATCTGTGTGCGTGTAGTATATCACCTAATATAAACCAAGCCTCTCTCAGGGAATGGTATGTTTTTGACACACAGTCAACACTCAAAAAATAGCACATTTTTCCCTTCCATCTTTTCAGGTTTGCCAGTGGCAATTTACAGACAAGTCCCTCAAGAAAACTTAAAGTGCCACAACAAATAAGAGCCCCGTTTAAACAATGCAATTGAACAATACACTGCTTCACAAGTCTTTGAGATAACAAACAATAGATTCCTGGAGGGAATGGATTGTAATCCATATAGGTATAAAAGCAGGACAGTTTCAGCTTATGGCTTCCTTGGCAAAGAAAGCTGTTTATTTTCACAAATTATTGCAGGCACATTTCCATATTTCACAGGGGAGGAAAAGGGACAGATCTACTATTGCAGAGGAGCTTTCAGAAGAGGAAATAAATCTTTTAAATGTGTTACTAGTACAGCTGGATAAGCAATTTCTTTATTGAGACAAGTATTTTCCTTATATTTTATGCCTCAAACTCTCTGGAAATTATGTATTTTCCTTTTATGTATTTATGTGTAAATGTCCAAATGAATTGCCATCCAGTGTTATTCATTATTTGTGGTATATGCCTTGGTCATTTTGCTTCAAGAAACTCACTTAAAAGCCAATATCTTTTAGCATTTAGAATGTCTTTTTCAGTTATAGCTATGGGAAAAGAAGAAAAAATAATCACTTGAGAAAGCCAAGGAAAGAACACTTTTTTTATTTTTCCTTGTGAAAAGTGGGAAGATGGCATTTTCTTTTTTCTTAAACCAGGTCATTTCAAAGAATGATTTTGGAGCACAGATGCATAAACAAGTGAGTCAGCACGATGGAGACCAACCTCAGGCAGAGGAAAGGAGGAGTGGAAAGAGAAGAGCAGCCTTGACTTCCAGTGGAGAGAAAAACAGAGATGAGGATTGAAATACTAGTGAAAGAAGTCACACCTCGCCCTAAATTGTGGAACCACTGCATTCATTAAAGTTCCTATTCCTCCCTCTGGAATTCAACACCAAACAATAGCTTTGATTGTCTGGCCACTTATTACAGACTTGTCTGAGAAAGGAGAAGGTGGGATCTACTCTGTTTGGTAATTTCCTATAATTTATTTTAAAAAATTAAAATTTTTAGACAGGTCCTAAGAAAGCAGGTCAAATTCATTTGTCTTCTGATTACCATGATTCATGAAACAGAGTTGTTGTTTCTTTTCTTTAGGAGATTAACTTCTCTGGTCTTCAGAGAATGCAGCCTTCTTTTTGCTCTCAGGCTCTAGATATTCTAAAGAAAGGACATTATGAGTGTGATCATTATGATGTGTATAAAAATGTCCTGATTTAATATTAATAATTTAATTTTTTAAATTTGACTCAGACAACTTCTAAAATAGCAATAAACAATGTAAAAATTAATCCTCAGATGCATTTTCCTCAATGTTTTTTTCTTCCTAGTGTTACAGTTCAGAAAACTTGATGACAGTTGCTAATAAATAAGAACTAAAAAATTATTAGTAACACTTTTTTTTTTTACCATTTTCAGTGTGGACTGATTCATTTTTTGAAGTACATCTCTGAGGCCTGCAAATTTCACAGTGCTCTTTTGTATGTCTTTCACACCAAGTACCACTCCATATATCCTAAGGAGCATCTGCTGTCTATATGAACAGCAAATCCCAGTTCTTTCTACACCATCTAAATGCTCCTGAGCTTCTCACCATCTTACTTTCTTCCAGTTATTGTACATGCTGATGGTACCTAACCACTAAGTTTTGTTGGTTTCAATAATTGCCTTATTTTTCTCTCAGAATATACAACACATACTTTCCAAGACAAACAAACCTAGCAAAAAACTGGAGGTAAATACATCAGCAATTTTGACATGAAAAACAAGAATTGTTTTCTTCTGACTAATGCATTTCCGTGTTACTCAGTCAGTGCTGTTTGAGTATACAGAAGACACATCAGTTGTTGTTCACATGAAACACTTCCTTGCTGTCAAGGGTCTTTAGTCAATTTTAAATTTCTTTCAGTCAATCAACAGAAACAGTGCATGAAAATGCTCAGATGATTACTATGATTATCATCCCTAGTTCCCAAAGCTTATACAAGGTATTCAAAGTGGTAAAACCAAAAAAAAATACCCCTGCCTTCTATTTCCATATCAGGTAACTGTCCTCTGCCATTAGGTTCCAGAAGGGTCTGTTTTCTGGAGGGTCATGAAAGAGATAGATTTGGTGCAGATCTGGATTTATTGGAGGGTGTGAATAGAGCATAAGACCCCCCCTGCATCTTAAAAATAACATTGACAAAAGGGTTAATGCATCAATATCAAGTGAAGCAGTCAAAACTATATTATAGCCCCCTTGGAGCACACTCACTATGATGGAAAACAAGAATGGATAGTGAATCCAAGAGTCAAAGTTTTGTGGCAGGATGAAAAGAATTTGCATGCCTGCCAGTGAGAAAAGTCCCAGGAAAAAGTGTTGGAAGGAGAAAATATATTTTGTACAATTTCGCTTTCTTTCTAAAAGTGGTGCTATGCTAAGAATTCCAGCTATCATTTTATTTAATGGCTGTATGCATAAAATTTATCATATTCACATATTCAACAAAAGATCGAAAGGGAAACCCCCCAAAAAGTTAAAGACAGCAATAATTGAAATAAAGGTAATTGTAAAGGCTGAGAAGCAGTCAGGCTTCCCTGAAAAAAAAGAAAAAGATAAAAACGGAATAGTTTGGAGAAGCCTTGCACACCTGCTGACTATTTGAAGGGTTTTTCTCTTAGTCAGATACATCCATTTACAAAATAAGAATCAGGCTACCCAACAGCTACTAGAAGACATACAGAGCTGAAAAGGGAATAATCAGTTTGGAGGTCACCAACCAGGTGCAGCTATAAGGTTTCAATGTCCTCAGGTTCCCCTTCTGTAGGTCCAGCAGCCAGGGGTCATTTCCTGCCACCCTTACATTCTGCACATCAATTCAAAGAAACATTAATCTAACCTAGCTGTGGTAGAAACCTGAGCAATTTAGACACCATGCTTTCCAGTGGGAAGAAATGGATGCTGTGTTCCTTTAGAGAATACTATTTGAATCATATCATCTAAGATGATAAGATTTGGAGTAGTTCAACTAGAAGAAATTTGAACTAAACAGTACCAGTCATTGCTTATGCTGTATGTTCTGAAGAAGAGCTTTTATTTTGGCAATTTAACTTGTTGGATCTGGTGTAAAAAGCAACTGCTTTTCACTTCCCATTTTATAAGCTTACAACAAATGAAGATTATATTAAGGTCGTCTTTATTTTAGAGAAAACTTAATGATGCAAGTAAAATGTAAATAACAAAACCTTTCCTAGGTGCCAATATTGAAAGTAACAAATTAATTTTGTATTCCTGGTCTCATAAAAATATTATATATATGTGAAAAATATTCACAGGAGATCATCTTGACAAAAGAAATGATTAATTGATAACTTCTCAAAGAAAACCCATGTTTGAGCATCCTATCACTTTCCTAGTTCTTCTATTACAGATGAGGAAGATGGAGATCTTTGCACAGACAATGGCACATCTATCTTGCTACCAAATAACAAGAGACAATAATTTTCACTAAATAGAAAACAGGGTTCTGTAACTCTCATAAAACCATAACAGTACTGAATTAAGTCTGTCTTGAAAATCCTTAATTAAGAACCTGGCTCTTCTTCTAAGTGGAAAGCAAAAGGTATATAGAGACATCTACACCTGAGGAAATGATCTCTTGTCACTGCAGACAAGAGGTACTTGTAGAGCACAAATCATCCTTTTAATCATTTCCTTTCAGCTGGAAATGCTGTCCTTAATAAACTGTCTTGGTTTGTCTTTCTGTGGATATCAGAGTGTTCATGGGATGCTAGCTGCAATGCAAATATCACCTGAAAAAGGTTCCTAATTCTTGATGGTTTTCCATGGTTTTTGTTTGTTTGCTTGTGTTTGATTCTGTTTCATTTTGTTGAGGTTTTTAACTCTAAGTATGTAATCTGTCCTTCTGAAGATATTTACAAAAGCAGTTAGGAACATAAGACCAATGACCAAAGCCAGCAGAATCAGGATGCTGCTAGTCAGCTAACAATCTTTTTATCCATTTCTTAACTTCATTTCAAGTTTCTGTCTTATCACTGGGACTTTTGTGACATCGTTCTTCTCTCATGAAGAACAAGTGGAATAGCATCACCTTCTGGTGACTGTGAGCATCTTGTAAGCAACTGCAGGCCATTCCATTAGTTCATAGACTTCCTGGTGCCATTTTTTTCAGTCTCATACATGTCATCATCTCCCAGATTCCTGGATACCTCTTTTTGTATCTTTTTTTCTGATATTTTCTGATGCTTCTTTCTTTACATTACACCATGACTGAAGGTCAAAATTTAATTCTGTCACCAAGAATTGACATTTTGGATCTTCTTGTTCTGGGTCTGTCTGCAAATCTTCAGAGCAGCCACTTCACCCCATCAAGTCATATAACACACATGGACTGAATCACCACCACCTGCTGTATCTCTAGTCTTCTGACTAACAGCCCTTCCCTTCCCTTCCTCCATGGTTCCAACATGGTTCCAACTTTTTTTTTTAATTACTTGAGTATTCCAGAAAGAGTTGTAAATTACAAATTAAAAACACCCTACAATGCAGTGGGCTTGCATTATTGTTTTAGGCCAGTCTTGTGAATTTTTAATCGGCTTGCTCACAATTTTTCAGTACTTACAGATGGGAATACCTTCTGTTCAGGGAAATACAGAGAGGTTTGGGCCTCCATATTCAAGCTTGGTGGCACTGTCAACATGACTAAGCAACATGAAATGTCTGTAACCACCAATTTATGGGTAGAAAGAAATCAGAAGGGGTTTAACTACTTTCGACAGAAAATAGTAACACTAAATGGAAGAATCTGGGGAAATGTAAGATGTATAAAACAAAAGAGGATTCTCTTTTTTGTCTTATGGCCACCATATGACTTTTCAGGATTGTTGCTTATATAACTTCAATGTGACATCAATGTAAATTTTTGCATATTAAATAGATAAAACAGTGCTCAACATTTCCGTAAATTCAGAGTTGGAATTCAGCTGGCATACATGACTCTATATTTTGTCATTAAACCTAATCAAGAAAAATGCTGTCCCATTTTCAAAAATTCTGAACACAGTTCTATTTATGTAGAAAACCTACTATATATTTGTGTAGTGATTTGCCAAGCTGAAATTAAGCAGCCCAATTACTTGTAAAATAAAAAGAAGACTGAAGTAATAAGTTCTTTAAGGTCAAATTTTCTTGCCATTATGTGAATATCTTTAGCATTAAATTGTGTAGTTCTAACAGAAGCAATGTTTTAATGCACTCATCTGAGAATGATATTTCAAGATGAAAACAAGAGAGACTGACAGACTAATTACTTCATTAGAATGACTTTGCAAACTAAATTTATGGGTTTTTGTTGGGGCTTTTTTTTTCTAATTTCTGACCTGCTTAACTCTTTCTCTGTAAATCTCTATCACATTTTGTGGGTATCCCAGCTTGAAATGTATTTCAGTTTGCAGCTTTTCCAGGATAGCAGAGCATATTTTATTTGACATAAGACTCAACAGTTTTCTTAGTTATCTTATCCAGTTAGCTCAAAATTGTGAAGATGAATGGTGATGATCCTAAATGTAAATTTTAAACACATAGCTACATTACTATACTTTAGCACTTCCTCATGACATTCAGTGGTTCTTTTGTGTGAAGAATATCAAATTTTTCAAATTCAGACATGGCATACACTTCTCAGTGAGCACAACATCTCAGAGTTTTCTGAGAAATATCCAAATACCCTGCAGTCCTAGAAAAGCACTGCTATGTGCAGAAACAATAGTTTGTGAAATGTGATTAAATGTGATATTGTCTTATGGCAGACATTACATGCATTTTCTATAATCTCACAAGAAAGAAACAAAGAAAATAATCTCTCTCACAGATGTCCATACAAAAGCTTGTCTATTACTTTTATTTTTGTTATGTAGTCTTTTATGTCCCACAATCATATTTTTTAGGAAGAGGATCTGTATTTTGAATCAGTATTTCTCTATGTCCCTGGGGTCCTGCTTTGCTCCTCTATTGTCACTTTGCTTTGCAGATATTAACCTCCCACATGTAGACAAAAACAACCAGGGACATATTTATAATTCAATGCCTAATGAAAAACCTTGTATGTCAAACTGGGACACAACAGTAAAAATAAACATTTTACATATTCTTGAAGTAAATAAATGTGTCCCTTGTCACAACTTACAATGTTTTTCTTATCCTTGCAAACACTCACCAGACCAAATATGAACAGATTGTGACAGTTCTATGATATAGCTATTACTGCTCTATAAACACAGTAGATATTAATTTTGTAGTAAAATAGTAGGAAAAACAGTTTCATTAAGCTGAAATTCTTCTCATGCGCTGGCTGAGTTTCTGCAAGAAGCTGGAAACGCACAAGTTTTAAGTTGCAGGCAGCACTCAGGTAGAGAAAGCTTGGAGTGTGGCACATGATCTTCCCCTAAAAGGGCTGACAAAAGAGTAATGCTGAGAGGGAATTATGTCAAAACAACAATAATCTCCCCCTCACATCTAAAAACATGAAGAAATGTGACTGAGCCCATTAAAGACCCCAAAGAAGGCAGAACTGTTTGGAGGGAACTTGCTCAGAAAACTCTACCAAACCAACTTTTTCACAAAAACTATTCCTTCAAATCCCTGTGGGAACAAAACACATCATAAAAACCCCTAGAAAAGAACATAAGGCAGCCCATCTTAAGGACTGCAACTCTATCTCTCCAAACAAGCATTAGACTTTGTTCTCACACTGGGAGCATAAGGGTACTGAGAAGTACACAGAAAGTTCCAAATAGCAGATCTGCTCATTTCTGGGCCTGGAACATATTGTGAACAAATCATGCTGGTTGCTTTCTTTTTCTCTTGGGAATGCTCACAAAGTCTTTCTGGTGCTGAAATTTAAGCAATACCACTGCAAGATTACCCATAAATCTTAATCCATCTAATAATATTGGACTGAGTTTTCTCCTTTGATCTTTTTCCAATGTTATGTTCTCTCAGGAGGAGTTTGCAAAGGCTTTGTTCTTTCTCAGAGACTAAGCACCCTTTGCATATCTAAACTGTGTCATTTATTTCTTCTGGGGAGATTGTGCAGACTTGATTGTACAGATAAATAATTAAGTAGGCTTAAGTGAAAAGCTCAAATAACTTGAGGAGAAATGTCACCTATGGGCAAGCTGACTTCTATAGATTTGTGGTTTATAGTGAATAAAAAAGAGTGATGTAAAAAGTATATGCTCTCCTCTCAGGGGCAACAGGGGAGTCTTTCTTTCTGTCCAATTGCAGTAGAAAATTACTCTCTTCCTGCTCTACCACCTGTTACTCTGAAAATAAAGACAGAATAGAAGGAAAAAAAGTATTTTTATCATAATACTAATGAAATTTTTCATTTGTCCTACCCAGAGAAATAGAAGTACATATTATATTGTCAGAATTGTTTTAAATGCCTGCAACAAAAATGGTCAGTGATTATAAAGAATACATTTGAAGAAAAGTAAATATTGAGAAAAAACTGTGATACAGATTTCTGTAAGACTGAGGAATGCAATTCACATGTAATGCAACTTTTCTGTGATCATTTAGGTTTGTTTTCAATCTGAAACTGTAGACGCCAAAATTTGAGTTTAAGACTTAGGCAGCTACCTTGGAAGATAGAGGTTCCCCCTCAGCCTGAGGGGTATCAAACACAGAGGTCTACCCAGCAACCAGGCTTCCCTAGACATTAAATTATTACCTTAGTGGAAGGAATCTGTGTGGATAGAAGAAGGGAACTGTCAAAAAGAGGCAATCTGTCAAGTCAGGACTAAGAGATCAGGAGGATTGCAAGCACAGAGGGTTAGGCTGCAGCAGTCCAGTGCTGAGGAAACAGCCAGGAGTGAGGAGACAAGGGCTCTTCCTGTGGCATTGCTATTTTATCTCTGAAGATCTTGCTTGGGCCTTTATTTCACTGACAAAGAAAAACAAGAAATAAAAGAATATATCTTTCTTGTCAGAAAGCATTGTTGTCTTAGTGGAATGACACCACTTGTTGACAAGCAGAAGCCAGGTGGTATAATATATGGGGTTTTACTGTGTATGCTATCTCATGAAATTTTTTTGTAGAATCATATTGTCACTGACAGTGATATTGACATGTAGGCTGAAAAACAGTTGCTTGGTAGAAATAAGGCATAATGAATAATGATAAATATCTATCCTGAAGGCAGATGGTACATGTCAAGTGCTATGTGGGTCACCTTTCTGTTTGCACTTAATATCTCATTGAACATATTGAGAAAGGCCATAAATAACAAGGCAGGCAAATTTGAAGATGATAGCACACAAAATTTTTTAATGAGAAATAAACATCAACAGTTCTGTGAAGGTCATGATATGGTGAAATCCATTGTGAGGACAATGCAGGTGAAGTGGGAAAATATAAAGAATATTCATGGGGGGAGAGAAACCTGAAAAGTCAGTAATGCAGAGATATAAATTCTGAGTTCAGATTTCCTCTAATGAAATATGCTGTGCCTATTCTTTTTCCCTAAGCTTTACCACACGTCAACTTCAAAACTATTCCTCTTTCCGTGTACCTCTGCCAAAATTTTTACTGAAGTCGTACAGTCCTCCTTTCATGTCTATTGCTGCTTTCTTTCATTTTAGTTTCTTTTCTTCCACCCAAAATCTTCAGATTTCTAATGTCAGAGAAGTTATATGGGCAAATAACTTATTCCCACACACTATGAGGAAGGCCAGCATCCTCTATAATGCAGAACTGTGCAGTGCTTCCTCTTCCCACTATCTCCTTTGTTTTATTTGTTAGGCTATGTTATTCTGATATGGAGGGAGAATAAAAGCATCTGGACAGAACACGCTCCCTCCCTCCAGGGGAAGATATTAAATCATCTAAGGGCCCTAACTGCAGCTTGCAGGATTTAGATGAGGCAGTCCTGTCTCTTCCTTTGGCATCTTTGACTTGTTCAGTTTCTTGATTGCTTGTATAAGATTGACAGAATCTGTTCATCTCATTCTCGTCCTTGCATAATTATGTTGTATCTGCAATCACACAGGCTATTTATTTTTTTCAGGTGGTCACTTTTCAAAGTGATTACGAGTGATAAATAGGGATTTTTCATTTAGTGTTACAAAGTATGGAGAGCTTACATGTTCTTTGCTTAATCCTAGAAAAACAAGGGCTAGATCAGGTTTTGGCTTTGTTCCAAATGTTATTCATCATGAAAAGCTGTTTTTATGACAGCAGTCATAAGATAAAATCAAGTGATTTCACAAAATAAGCATGAAATAAAAATACGTTATGTTAAATAGCCTGTGCTGGGATAAGTTGGATTCCTTACAATGCATATATTAGCTTATGAATTGTTTTTCTTTCACAGGCATCAGTGACAAATATACATTTTACATTTGATAATTTTCTTCATTTTTAGGCAAATTTCTGATATTTTCTGACCAACAATTTGTTCTTATTTGAAGTTATTTCTTATTTGCCATCTTAAAGTTCTTTAAAATTTGGAGGTACTATATGCTGATACATAAAAATGAAAGTTATAGCATTGCCATTCTATTCAAATCTGTACCACAGTATGTATTTTAGCAGGTTATTTCATATTTAAAGGGCTGCACTGAAGATATGGAAGGGCAGTAGGAACATAGAAAACCTTCTAAATCATAACAGCAGGAATCCAGTTCATGTTTATGAAATTGATGAGATAATTATCACCCTCCCATACAATTTCCCATTAGGGAATAATTCTGTAGCATGTGTGGTGCCAGGGTTGTGTAGTTACCTGCATAGATCAGGAGTGGCAAAACCACAGAGGTGGCACTTTTATGGAGTTAGGAGACAGTGGGTGTAGAACTGTGCACTGCACCACAAGAATTTTATTCACTTACTAAAACCAGATCTCAGAAGTCTCATTCTGCTCACTGCCATAGGAGAGCAGAATTAGGGAAAGCACGATCAAAACTTCAAAGTAAATAGGCATGGCTTATTTTTATTTTAAGTAATTTTGCATGGAGAATTACTTTGACACATTTTCACAGAGGCCAAAAGAAGTATGAAACTATCCAAACCTATCATTTTAGCTGTCATGGGACACAATTCTTATGCCAATTATCCTGCACCGAGTCCAGCAAGCAAGGCATGTTTTGGTAGGAAGAGCAATATGTTATTTGCCCTATAGAAATAGCAGGGCAGTGTGAGATGCCACCAGAAAAGCCAGGCAGTCCTTGCACAAAATTCACAAGCAGTCAACATTTAATTTAGAAAAGGAAGGCAATACATGCGTATTATTTTCTGATCTAATGTGAGAAAAACCCTCTCCTTCCTGGCCCTAAATCCAGCCATCAGCACTGCAGTAAATTTGTCAGGCTGTCCAGCCAGGGCTATGAAAGAAAATTTGCTCTGCTTCATAGCACTGGTAAGTACCCTTCCAATGTCCTCCTTCTGGCTCCTGCCAGTCCTTAGCACTTTGAAGGACCGCAGGAATTAATGGATTTGGCCCATACAGTGTATCTAAAAGCAATCCTTCTTATGTTGGCAGGGAAATGACTGAATCCCTGGAGCATTCAGTGCCTCAGTTCAGAGATGACAGTGTTCTGGGTAATACAAGGCAAGGGCACAGCTTCCTCTCTTCCCTGGTCTGTGAACGACAAGCAGAGCTCGTTCTCCTAGTTGGAATGGAGTTTGAATATGCAAGTGGAAAAAAAAAATTATTCTTAGTTTGTTTGCTTTCTTTAATTGTAAATTGCCCCCTCCCAATATTTTATCTTCATTTTATTCACACTGTGCTTGTCATAATGCTGAAATGCTTAGGAATATCTTTAAATAGAACTTCACAGAAACAAGAGAGATTTGTTAGAGGTCAGTGATTGAGTAGTTTTGTACCTTGAGAAAAATAGGGAGTGTGGCAGTATATAATTATGATCAAATCAAAATTGATGGTGTGGACTGTTAGTGTTACAACAAGTAATAAGGAACGCCAAGACTTTGTGCCTGGATCAAAAGTCAGAGAACTTAAACAAATCAAAAACAATAAAGGAAGAGATATGAGGGTCTGTAAAGGGTTTGGAACTATTTTTTTTCCCAAGCCTGACTCAGTTCAAAGACCGTTCTTGTTCTTGATCTTGTTCTTGGTCTTCTTGATCATCATCATCTTCTTCTTCTTCTTCTTCTTCTTCTTCTTCTTCTTCGTCTTCTTCGTCTTCGTCCTCTTGCTCTCCTTGCTCTTCTTGCTCTTCTGTGTTTTCTATGCCTCTTTCAGAAGATCATGGAAGCCATGTCAGATGTGAATTACCCAGTCTGTACCTAGGATAATGCAAACCATCTGACAGTATTCCCAGCATATTTCTGGTAAAGTGCAATGTAAGAAGAGCAATCTGTGCTGGAATTCTAGTTCAGCTGATCTTAGGAAAGACTTGCATTTTTCACGTCCTTCTTCATCTGACAGTTGTGTAGTATCTGCCTAATGTTGTGAACTCAGTCTTGTTCAGAGAATGTAGTTTAATGATTAGTGTATTTGTGCTACAGTTGTGTTGCCACAAACACATTTCAGCATTTCTTGACATAGGAATTTGAGGGTTGAATGAAGTCCTGAACGTCTCATTCCTTTTGTTGGGATATGACTATTTTCTATCACCTCTCCTTGCAGCCCCACTTCACATTTTGTATCTTCTTTGTGTGGAACTTATCCCCACCAGTATGCCATATCTTCTCCAGAATTCACCACTTCTAGAGTTTGCATAAGCTCTTCTCAGCTGTGATCTAGCACATAATAATAATTAAAAAAAAAATTTAAAAAAAGAAAAAGGAAAAGGTTAAAGAACAAGCCGAATTTTCCAGAAATTAATATGAACCTGGTAAAGCAACATTGTCTTGTATCATGCAGTCTTATTCTCTTTTTTCTCATTCTTCTTAGTATCCCATGCAAACTTTTCATATGCATTGTTGCCTGTAGTCTGACCCTTCAATTACAGCCACTTTTCAATCATTTTGCCCTAAGCTTTCTGCATTTTGGCAAGAATTCTGTGCATTAGGTCAGGCTTCTTGACACTGACTACAAATTGGGCAATCTGAGTTTTCTTGAGGGAAGAAGATCATTGCTCATCTGTATTTTCCTGTTTTCATTCTTTGTATTCAGAAGCTAATGACATTATTAGCATTCAATTCCCACATGGACACAGACGATGAAATTTCACGTCAAATATAGAAGAGTGTTAAATGTTACTTTGAACTTTTCAGGTAATATTGATTCTTCAGCACCCTTCAGCAGCTGCCTCCATTATCTAACTATTCTTAGGCTTGCAAGAGTTTCTTAATATTGAAACTGTCTTTTTTTCCTCATACAAAGTAAGCCAATTATTTCTTTCTCTGCTCTATTTGACAAGAAAGGAAGGTGGGCTGTGTCTATCTATATTCACAGTGCACTTACAAACGCCTTCTTTTCCTCCTGCTCTCTTTTTATCTATTCTCCTGCTCTGTGTTACAAAGATTTCTCCTTCCTCTTTCTCTCCCAAAATGTTGATAAAACAAAACATATTCAAAGCCAGCCTGTCATTCTCTGAACAATTTCTTGAATATCAACTTTCCAACACCCAGTTTTAAAACTACTAGGTAAGCAGAGTTCACTGTGAAAAGCAACAGGAAACAAAGAGGATGTTTAGGATCTTACAAAAAAAAGGTGGAATCATAGCTTTGATGTGCAAACCTTCCTGTTTCTAAAATAGTTTTTCTAGCAAGATAAAAAATGAAACAGTCTTATATCTGATAAAATTAAATCGTAAGCAATGCAGGATCTTGTTAGGAATTTTCCACAATGATCAGTGAACTTCTTAGTATATCTATTCAATTTTGTGGAATGTCTCACATGATATTTTCTACTGAATGAGTTTTACATCATGAGGCAATAACATTTATTTCTAAAGTCTTGTGTGACTTTAGTAGTAGGAGGAGGTGCCAGAGTGATACTTGGAGAATTAAATTCAGTTTATCTATAATGGAGCAGCAAAGATAACTTATAGATACTGTCTCATCACCATGACTCAGCCCTGATCTGTGGGAACAACCTCTTCTAGTCTTCTTGGCCCATGCAGTTGCTGTCCTCACTGAAATTTGAAAGGTAATGAAAATCCATCCTTCCTGTTGCAAGGAATAAGTCAGAACTGAGAGCTACCAAGCTCATTACATGTATGGGACAACAAATTGTAAAATAAGAAGAGTTTTTTTCCCCCTGCTAAAATGGGTATGGTTAAGGCAGATGGACTGCATGTGCAAAGACACATGTCAGAGCAGAAGCAATTTGAATTATTCAGTTCAATCCTGTTACCCTGACCAGTCACATAGCTGGTGGCAGGACTACGTACTGGACTCCTAGACTGTAAATAAAATTCATGTTGGTTTATGGTATGAACATTTTCAGCATTGTTTGTGACCTTGGTTTTTTTCTTCTACTTTTCTTTTATTTTCCCTCTGGAAATGGTAGAGTAGGTAGCTCACATAAGTCACAGATCTTGGCTGCACCTGCACTCTGGATTCTTATTCTAGAAGCATCAAACAAATTTTATCAAACTCCTTTTCTCCTCATCACAAAATAGTCTACTGGTTCATTCATCCGCACTTTTTCCTCCCCAAAGAAACTGTGATTGATGTTTTCTATCAGTTTATGCTAAACTACCTCCTAGGGTAATTTATTTTCTTAATAAAAGTTAAGAGCTGGTAGTTTGCTGCTGCTTCCTTTGTGCTGCTAATCATCTTGATGAGTGGGCAGTCAAAAATAATTCTTTCCAAAAACACGGGGAAATTATAGAAAAGATATACAAAGACCTGCAGATAGGGTGTTGCCAGACAATTTTTCTTTTTATTATGCTTATGGTGATTCAAGAGAACTGCATTGAACTAAGGACACAAAGGCTTTGAACCCAATTTGTCAACTTCTGTCCTCCTAGAAAATGCTGAGTATCCTTACTTAAATACCTTTTAATAGATTTGATCCACTTGGAAAAAAAATTGAAGGAAAAGGTAGTAGGAGAAAGGTTGAATTTCTAGAGGAGGATTAATGTTCAGTGTGACATCAATTTAGCTGATTGATATTTGAGAAATACAAACATCTCTGTACGTGTGTTTTTAAGGAGGACCTCAGTTTTCTCAGTGATTTTCCCATGAGGTGGACCTACTAAAAAGTAAATTAAGTAATGGAAATTAAATGCTGAGTGGAAAATAGGAGAACTTTGCTGATCAAGAAACATTAGATTATGAAATAACTGTGACACCTGCCCCATTGGCAACATCTTAAAGTGGGGTGAAATAAAAAGAAAAAGAAAAGAAAAAGAAAAATATAGATAAAAAATAGACTTCAGGCACTTCTAGGATTTTTTCAATTATAGGGGTTTTTTTTTAGCCCCAGCATTTCTGTTAATGATCTTGGGAAGCACTTTTATGCAAATTACAGACAACCATAGGATGTGGAATTGATGGTGAATGGATGATCAAAAATCAAACAACAAGAAAAACAAGGACACTTAAATCCATATGCACCACCTATAACTTTTCTTAATTAGTTCTGTAAATTCTGCATATACCAGAAGAGCCATTCAGAACCATTTCAGAACTGTTTACTGGCAATACAGATACAAGAGGTGGAATGGGAAGGGTTGTTATGACTTCAGGAAAGAGTTATATGAAATGTCACATACAAGCAGCTTTCATCATTTAATAATGAAGTTTAGATTTATTAGAATCATTATTCCTAGAATTGTGTGTGTGTAGATTATGATTAGTCATAAAACTGATATATTTTCAGGTTGCATAAGACAAGATTTCCTTCCTCTGGCAGTGTTCACTAGATGAGGATTTTGAAATACGTCTGCCCTTGACCAGGAGTTTGGAGGGTGAAAAGGTTATTTCCAGTTTAAAATTTTCAATGATTCCATGAAACATTGATCAATTTTTCAATGGAAACTTGGCTATGAATACAATTATCTGTGTGTGTGTTTGCTTGTTTGTTTGTTTGTTTTAACACACACATGACTATGTCCAGGGGTAATGAGCAGACACCACTCCTTATGTTATGTCAGAGTATGTTCTCCGTGCTGCCTTGGTGCTTCTGAAAAATGACTTTGAGATTTGCAGAGTGTGGAAAGAGATAGTGATATATATATTTTGTAAATTGTCTCCTCGCTACAGGAAATAATAACTAGTTGCATGCACTTTGTGCATTCTGGATTGTAAAGGTTGCTCAAGAAAAAAAGCTTCTGGTATAATTTTTCATGATGCAATCCATCCCGAATTTAAAATCAGCATTTCCTTCCTGAAGATTACATTATTTTCTGTCAACAACATCCTTCCAGATGTATTTTGCCAGTCATTAAATGTACAAAGAAGATGTGAAAAGCAAAAAGCCCCATACTTTCAGTGTCTCCTGATCTCCTTATCCTAAAGTTAGATCTAATTCACAAGAACTGAAAGGCATAATGAGAAATAAAACAACTTGCATGGGTCTGCCTGTACTATATTTCCCAGGAATATATCAGAAGGATGCGAACAGTATTTTCTAACCATTTAAGGCTTACAAATCCTGTCTCATAAATGTTTTGTAAATAATTAATTTAAAAATCTGCTGTTCTCTACAAGCACTGTAGAAATAAATGTACCTCATTCAGAATGCAAAACATTTTCTAATGCTTTAAACAGTAATTCCTTGAAACAGCACAATGCTGAACTATATAAAATTGTTGTTTAAAGGCCAATAGAAGGATGTGCCCTGTAAAAAAAGGGTTTACCCCTCAGTAAGCCAGTTTCAACATCTAAAATATTAATGTGCAGTTGGGTACTTGTATAAATTTAAGCCAACAGTTTCTTCTATCTTGTTTTCCCAACAAAATAAACTTGAAATGCTATCCACTGTCCATAGAATTTAAACTCACTTCTTCATGCTCAGACTATGAGTGAAATTAAAGTTCAGCATTGAAATTTCTGTTAGCAATTTTTAAATGTTTTTTTAAAAATATATATGTAGCTGTTCTGTCCAGTTTAAAAAATTACAGTGAAATTTTATACATTGTCTGTAGTGTTGCAGCTTGCTGTTTCAGTCATTCAGTTCACCTAGACCAGACAGCTGTGATATTGGATCATTTCCAGTATTTCATTCCCAGATGACTGAAGGGGAACTAAAAGGAATTTAAAAACAATATAGATGATCCCATGCATTTAGTTAAAGATGTATATATGTGTATAGAGCTTTTTACCAACGTGCAATCATCTCCAAGTAATTTTAAGGACACTGAATATTGTGTTAGCCAATATTCTGCCATAGAGACTGTTGCAAAAGAAAAAAAGTATGACCTTCCCTAAATAAAGAAAAGGTCTTCAAAGCTTCTTGGGACTAGAATTCAAGATTTGGATTGGGCCTTTTTTTTCCAAATTATGTTTTGGTTAGACATTATTTTTATTGGAAAAGGTTGTTTAGTGTGAGAGAGGCTGGTTTATACATGGGTATGAATAACCTGTATCAAGTCAGGGGAGAGAACAAAGGCAATGAAATTCCAGATTGGCCCAGGACTGAATAACATGGAACACAGAAAACAAAAGGATTCTTTTTTCCACAGTTTGCCTTTGTTTTTTATCTAATATGCAATTTTAATCCCAAATAATCCCAAACCAGTAAATAATAGTACAGAGAGTGACAAAATATATGAAACAGATTCAATTCAAGACTCCACAGGAGGAGGGACATTCAACAGGTGATGCAAAACAGTCTGGAGAACAAGGCATAGATGGGGAGAGCTAAGGACTGGTTGATTATACCACCCTCACTACAAGAATTCAGAGGCATTAGTTGAAGACAGCAGGTGACAGATTCGAATTAAGTGAGAAGATATATTAATTATATGGTGCATAGTTACCTTATGGGCATCTTTATTTGTATGACCTGGATCTAAACTTCTGTGTGAGACCAAGAAGTCAAAAAAGAAAGCAAAGACAGGAATACACCAAAAACTACTAAACGCATTATTCATGCTAAATGCATTAATAAATTTCATAAATGAAATCCCCCCTAATGTCAGCTGTGAACTGTTAGCCCCTGGAGTAAGGAAGAGAGCTCAGATGAATTCCCACTTGTCACTGCTGGAAAAAGAGGATCGGCCTTCATAGTCCTAACTAGACATCTGATCTCATCCAGTACAACTTTCCTTGTGTTCGTCCTCCTGGAACATACAGTTGTGTTCTGAATGTGTTTGTGCATTCCAAACTGAAAAATTAAATTTTAATGCACAGGAAACAAGCTGATCCACGAACTGCAAATTGGTGCAGCCAGGGTTGCTATGAGATTGCATCCTTTTTCTCATCTGCCTCTGGGATGAAATAGGAGGCAAAATATGTTTTCGAGGATTTAAATGCATACAAGTGCTGCTGTACGTGCAAAGCAATTTGACCTCTGGTCCTTCAAAGTGATGTATCAGGCTGTGTAACCTGTAAGGACTCTTTCCATTACCTACATCAACCTAACACAATGCCACAGTTTTGACACTTTACATCTTCTGTTAATCTTCTGTTGAAATTGTCCTATTACTGCATAAGCTATTAGTGAGATAACAAATAAATAAGTAACTGCAGATTAAAGAAAGGGACAGAGATTTTGACTCTGTAAGCTTTATTCCTTTTGTTTTCTTTAGAACTTGCTGTGAAGTGGAATTGCCCCTTTCCAGTGAGATCCATAGCTTTATTATGTACTTTCTCTACTGATATATTAGGAACTGCATTGCATTCAGTCCCTGAATTACTATGCTTTTTAGATGCTAAGGAGAGTTGTAGAGAACAAAGTTAGCTACCTCATTTGTCATGTCGTTCTTCCATTACAACCTGTTTGCTGCTACCCATCTGTCATCTACATGAAAAAGAAACTCCTTAGTCTCTTAAATCTGCCCTGAAACACCAAAAATGAGAGCTACAAGAACAAGAAGATATTTACTATTCTGTATAATCTGGGATGTCAGAAAGCCTGGAAACTCCAGACTAAAGGTGTGAATTTCCCTTCCAAGGTCTGAATTTCCTCTCCCAATCATAAACCTCCCAAAGTAACAGAAGACATGGCAATATCAGATGACAAAATACTTGTCTCTGCAAGGCCCATGAGGAAGAGAAACCTATGTCAGAGAAAGGTAGGGTTGTTTCTGGCTTTATGAAGAAGACAGACCTTGTGGAAAGCAGGGAGACTGTAAGGCGCTGTGCTTCTCTGAACTAGTGCCATGTGAGTTCATTAATGTCTACCTGTCACCTCCATGTTAGACTTCAAAACATTTCTCGTAATGGCACAGAGAAGCAGCTGTGAGTGAGGGATCTGTCAAACTGCAGCACAACAAGCTATTCATCTTGTAGGAGTCACACAATGAGAGTCTCCTCCTTCAGGGGATATCACTTAAAACTATGCATAAGCAAAACACCACTTACCACAGAATCACAGAATATGTTGGGTTGGAAGGGACCCACAAGGATCATCCAAGTCCAGTTCCTGGCCCTGAACAGGGCCATTCCCAAGAGTCACAACATGTGCTTGAGGATATTGTCCAAATGCTTCTTGTCTCTTGCTATACATGGAACCACCAGCGGACACTTCATAAGTACACAACATGAACAGCAGCAGACTTTCATACTCAAGGAATGTTAGGGGCATTTTTTTTTCTTCCCCCTTCCCCCCTTCTCTTTATTTTTTAATATCTTTTTCATATCCATTCAGCCCTTACCTGCCTAACAAGGCTCTGGTCTCAAGAGCTGAAAAAAGATTCTATCCTGAGTATCTGAAATACATTAGCTAAAGTGGAGATTTTAGTAAATTAAGGTGTACAAGAAACAGCCTTAACATCCCCACTATGGACATCATGCCAGTGTGCATAGACACACTCATGCATATGTCTATTCCCTTGGAAAATAACCTCAGCCTATGCTGTGACCACAAAAGTAGAAAATAAAGCTGCTGTGCTTAAGCCATAACCCTGCAATTAATGCAGCAGGGAGCAGATTCAGCATCATCTGTCATCTGCGCAGAGTTAAAAGTGGAAGAACATTTGCTGTAACTAAAGTACTCATTGAGCTCCTCTCATCAGACCACAGCAATTTCCTTTTAAATGTACACAGGCAAGGCAAAGTTATTATTTCCTCAGTTTTCATTTTTTCCCCCAAAGGACATAGCATTTAAGCTGTAGTTTAAATAAATATGAACATGATGAAAAATCTTTGCAGCATGTTTTAGCTCTCTTGTTTCTACAGAGATATGAGTACCAGCTGAAATATCTCACCTCAGAAGGTAAAATTGTTTCATGAGATAACATATTCCCTTCAGCCCCATGAAGGCCCAGTGGGCATATTTCTGGATGCACTTGAAAGCAGCAGAACCAGCTGTGCACCTCCATATGTGAAAGGTCTGATCAGAGCAGCCTCATTTTGAAACCAACAGAATTGACAGAAAGATTGTTTTGCTACAACAGAGCGATTCACAGCTCCAGTACAGTTTGATGCCAAGCTTTTAAATGCTTTAATGAGTCAAGTTGGCCAGGAGTCAGAACATGATGTTGCTGTGTGGCTTTGCTGCAGAGCCTGACATCCCCAATCAGCCATAAATTAATTTTCACAAAGGGTAGAGGAAGATCTTTAGAAAGGAGTAATGTGCCCTGATACTGTCAATCTTATGAGTGTGGTATTGCATTGACATTCTAACCATTAGCTATGAACGTGGTGTAATGATTGTAAACTAAGTAATGGGATGAAATTAAAAAAAGATAAATTTTGGAATGAAGAGCTGAAGATGAGGGAGGTCTGCAAGGCAGGAACAATCTCAAAGACAACTGCAGGAAATCTGATTTCCAGGACTACATTGGACAAAGAGCTAGTGAGCTTTTATATCCTGAGGTATAAACCCTACTGTGGCAGACACTTGGCTTTTAGCTTTATAATTTGTACAATATTGCTATAAGAGTGAGATTACAATCTTTTAGCAAAACTCTTTTGGATTTTTTTTTCTGGAAAAGTCTGGTTAATATAAAACAGAACTTTTTTTTTTTTTTTCTGTAGAAATACAGCATTTTTTTACTAAACATTGCCAGAGAATTGTTTCTGATGTCTAGGGCTGAATCAGAGGTAAATACATGAAATGGCCACCTTCTCAGCACAGAACATGGGGCCACTCTCTGCCTGTGATGAAGCCAGACTTCTATATAGAAACAAATGAGTGAGGGTAGAAAGAAAGCATGTGAAATGGGAGCCTGCACCTTAGTTTCCCACAGGGATGGTCCCACTGGGACCAGAGCTCCCAGTGTCCAGGCCTTTTTCTGATTGACTCATATGTTTTTTAAAGGTGAGGTGTTGGAACGAGACACTTTTCACCATCCAAGGCAGATTCAGGTTAAGCATCTTGAAAACATTTTCAACAAAATGAGGATGTGACTGTACTTCAAGACTTGGATTTAGGCAGTCCTAACTATAGGGAGTTTAAACAGCATCCTGGCAAATAAATACTGCATAGATCCTTCAAAAACACTGCAGTCTCGGGTGGTTTGAAACCAATTGTTTAGTTTTATGGACAGAAACAGTCACTAATTAATTACACTATTTATCCCTCACCAAATTAAGCTGGTCTGTTAATGGTGCAGAATCAATATAACCCATATTGCAAATTAACTCTATTTTGTGCTTTAGTTGCCCACATTTTCTAAAAGCAGGGCAGCAGTAACTTGTTTACTGCTAAAGGAAATAATAGAAACAAGCATTTCTTATAAAATTTCAACTCAAACACCCCCCAGTGAATGTGGGTGTGCTTATGAAATTCTAAAAATATGAATCTTCCCAGAAAGTATAGGACATTGTCAGTGATTCTTCTTTGCACAAAGACATGCTCATTGCTCCATGGTGGCATCTGGTACTTTACAGAACAGAGCCCATCTGCTTGTGAATCATGCCATGATAGTAGTTTGGGAAAGTTTAATTTCTTGCTTATTCTTGCAAAAGTGTAAAAGCCCCAGGGACAGCTGGGAGATCAATGGTCTGATCCAAAAGGACCAGCCTCAGGAAGCAGCAAAACTTCCCCTAAGCTCTATCTCTCATTCAGCAGGAAGGTGGCTGGGAACAAAATAGTCATGACTTTTTAGAGTCCCCACACCAGCTGGGATCCCTATAGGGACAAGAAAGAGAGGACACCAAGTCTCAGGGGCTCACTAAAAAGCCATTCAGTCTAAATATGGTTTGATAACCAGTCCATCTGGGTTTGTTGTTGTTCCTTAAATATTGTGTTGCTCTGACACCCTTCAAGCCAGGATGCCTTGAAACGACAGTGTCTGCACTAAAGCAAGGCATCTGAAGGGTATCTCCAGACAGGAATTCAGTCATTCCTCTTAGCAACTTGTCTTTGTAAGAGTAAAGCCAGACAACTATGTGAGAATAGATTCCAAGCCCTAAACCTGCTACTTGTCCCTCCAATGGAGATGGGCACCCAACTTTCCTATAAGACACTTTTCTTCCTTATGCTCCTTCCAGATCTTACACAGCTCCTATTTATGAGTCTCCATCCAGTTCAAGTTCATAAGGCTGAACTTCTTCCATTACTTTAATAAAGTTAAGAGTGCTATGGATAATATAACCTGACAGACATCATTTGAACATGGATTTTATGGAACGAAATAAACGTTTCCACTTAGTCCACCTTTAGCATCACTGAAGATATGAACCTTCATTATCCTGAACTGTAACTGCTAATATAAATAATTGATGCATCCATAAAGATAGTTTTCATAACAAAAGAAGGCTTTATAATGCAATTCTCTTATGTACAGGCTATTTGCAATTGAGATCATAGGGTCAATAGATATTTAGACTTTTTATGAGCATCTCTTCAGCTAGTGCAGAAAGCTAATGTTTTTGTTGCCTTAATCTATAACAATGAAAAAAGGATAAAGAAGAAAAATATTCTTAAAGTGAGTTTCTAGAAGAGAACTGATTTTTTCCTTTAATATTACTGCAGAGAAAAATCAAGATTAAAAAAATTTTCTGCTCTAACACGTGCCTTTAAAAGTGTGTGCTACTTTTTAACATGTTCCATGTGTCATTAAAGCTCCTTCTGTCAACGGTTGTTGTTTCCACAGTTGCACTTCTACAAAACTTGAGTCATAATAGAGAAGTTACAAATGAAAACTTAATTAAATTAGAGAAATAAAATAAAGCCCAATCCATTCCCAGCTAGATGGCATTTTTGTGTATGTGTATGTGTGCATGCATGTGAGTATCTGTGTGTATGCACATTTTTAGCGTGGATTTTTTTCATGGCTCTTATTAAAATGTAAAGAACAGCCATTTCTGACACACTTCAACAGGAGCATGGGAAAATTCTGCCTTCTTCACTGGGATCTATAGATCACAATCACACTGAAAAAACACAGAAAATCACTTCCTTCTCAGTATATTAATGAGAAGAGCTGCTTTGTACTACAATGCATAACACCGTATGTACAGTGATTGTAAATTTAATTTTTAAGTAACACACACAAAGCTGAGCATTTGCTTAATTATTCTCTGTGTGAGCCTTAATAGAGCAACAGACAACTTTTCATCTTCTGCAGATGTTAAAGCAATGCCAGTGGACTCACACAGCACACAGTCTCTGCCAGGGACACACAGTATGGCCTTGCCTTCCTTGTCATGCACAGATGTCTGAAATACATTCAGAGCACCTGAGACACCTGCAAAGAGCTGGCTGACAGAGCACCAGCAGGATCCATGCCTTGCTTCAGCAGCAGCTAGACACCTTCTGAAATGGCAATAAAATGACTGAACAGAGCTAAAGGAGGATGGGAATCAGTTTGGGAATAAGTTAACTTAGGGTGTAAGGGGAGGTGCCTCTACATGTTCCTGTGGTCTCACTGAGATCAGTTCAGCCAGGGCAGGTATGCTGCCCAGTCTTCAACTGCTGCCTCTGAGGCTGTGTCTCCCTAAGATCCTGTGTCCCATCTGCCACTTACCTATAGATACCCTGCTTGTCTTTTGGTATCTCAGATACCCTGCTTGCCTTTGGGTATCAGTAACCCCTTACATTAACGAAGCTCTTTGCTAGCTTTAGGGACAGCTTAGTTATCAATTTGCATGTAGATACCTAAAGATAGGAGTCTGCTATCCAGCTGTGAATTCCTTATGTCCTTCACAGAGTAACCAGCTAGGCTTGCATGAAAAACATTCTGTAGATTCTGAAAATTATATTTTTTGTTATACACAACTCCTATAATGTCTACCAAGTCTGGATGTGTAAATCCTTTTCTATGATAGAAATCAGAGGAATGCCTTGCAATGTCAGTAAGCATGGACTGAAGGCTTAGTATCAAAAATAATCATGGGATTTCTCTTGCAAAGCATATAACATGTTTCATTAGAAGAAAGGCATTGCTAAGACTGAAAAGAGACTGCAGAGGATTATCAACATTATTTAGGGCTTTCAGCTTCTGAGTCATGAAGCAAGATTAGCAGCCCAAAAAGAACAGAGATTTCACAGAACTCCATCCCATCTGGAAAACAGCATAACAGAGTCATGTTGAGAAACTCTTTGTTACTGTAACTAATTCAAAACCATAATGCCTTGATGTTGGCTTACATTTGGGAGAGTGCTTTTTGAAGAAGTTCTGCAAATCTTCAAGTATCGCAGTTCATTCAGACAGAAAGGAGTCATCATTTTTTCAGTGAGGGAGAAATAACTACAAGGGAAAAATGCCCTCTATTTGTCCTCTAAACTTTTGATCTTTAATTCCATAAATTTAGGCTAAACAGCTGACAGTTTTACAGGTAAAAGGGGTTTTGTCTGAAGCAAAAGAAAGGTTTAGCTCAGTTTAGGAAGATTCTCTACCAATACATTCCTTTGTCAGCATTATTTTTTTCCTTCCCCTCCTGCAGAGAGTGTTTCTGCAACAGTATTGGCAGAAGATTCTTGATTTTTTTCTTCTTTGGCTTCTGTTTTTTTTCTGCTTCTGGGAATCCTGTGCATAGGTGCAAGAAGAGACATAGACATAAGGAAGAAAAGTAAATGGAAAGAATCCAGAATAAAAGGGGATACAATAAAATGGAAAATGATGTTTTCTTCTGTTTTTCTTGATTCTTTTTTCTTCATCTCCACAGTGATGTCCTAGAATGTCAGAGCTGTTTGTTAGGAGCTCTGCTACATGGAGCTAAGACATTAAGTGATATTTTCTCCTACCGTGGTTCTAATTGCCGAGCAAAGAGAGCATAGAGCCACCTAAAATCACAAATGTAGGAGTTGTACAAAAAAAAGATTGCCAGAACCTATCCTTTGTGCAATTCTGCTTTTTCAAGTTTTACAAATTCTCACTTTACTGGCTGATTTTTCATGGGTTTTCTGTCAAAATTACCTTCATTGCCTTGTACCTGCTTCTCTAATAATGGAGATTGGAGACCAAGTCAAGAAATTGATGAATGTTTACACAAGGGAGAAACTTTACAAATTGAGCATGTCCTATGGGACTCAAAAATAATTTATGGGTTGCTGTATTTGGAGGGCAACTTATATGTAAGAAAGCAAAAGCATAGAGATGTAAGAGGATAAAAAAAGCTGTTAGATGTATTTTGGGAGACTGGGCAACATTTGACGTTTAGTTAATGCCTAATGATTTTTCTTTTTTTTTTCTGTTTTCTTTTTTTTTTTTTTTAAGAAAAGGTCCATTCAAGAATAAAGAAAGGAAAAGGACACAGGCTGAGCGAAATCAAATAGCATAGATGAGGGAGACATTGACAAGTGGGCAACTGGCCTCTTGTTCCTTACAACAAAGCTACTTATAAGGATCTAAAGGAACATTTATAGGAACCCAGTAAAGTTGTGTGATGTAATGACTTCTTTCTTGTTCTTTGCAAGCCATGAGGTCCTCTGGTAAAAGTCTTGGCTTGAGGAGTTCTGGTGCCATACCTGATCAGCTCCAGCCATCATTCTGTGTACCTCTGAGCCATTAGCACAGCATAATTTCTCTTCTGGCAGAGAATATTTTCACTGAAAACCTAATGGGAGGGATTAAGGTTGAAACATTCTACAACCAAAACACATGGTCATGGATCTGAGTATTATACATTGCCCTAAGAGCTATGAATGTTACAAAAAGATCTTCAGGATATAAATAGTTTGCAAACATTTGTTTTAATAATGTACATTTTTCAAAGCTTGACTTAAAGAAAGAGATAGCCAAGTTTATTTCAGAGCATTTATAGACCAGAAGCAATTTTGAGGACTTGATTGAATATTGCAGATTTATACTGCAAGATGAATTTATGCAGATTTCAATAATAACAACAAAATTGGGTAATTGAGAGACTTGGAAGAGACTTGATGGATTATCACATTTTCCTGTCATTCTATGGCACCCTACATAAATGCATAAAATTATTGAATTGAAGTAGGATGTGATAGAGAAAACTTCAAATTACAAATGGGCCTCTTACTGAATGTTATTCAAAAGTGCAGTGCCACCCTCCTGAGTCCCCAGATCTGAAGTGTGTCAGAATTATCAATAAACTCCAATACTGTTTACATGGCTCTCATGGATCTATCAGTGTGACATCTATTGAATACATAAAAAAATCTAAAGAGCTGTCTCACATGTCTTCACCTCGAAAACAATGGGCTTGCTTGAGGAAAGCTGGGATCATACATACTTGTGAGTTCTTTGAGGAAAACATTTTGAGACACATCTGTTTTTAAATGGGGAAACAGTTATTGTTGAATGACATGAAACTTTTAAACCCCATCTCATTCTTTATATCTCTACTTTTCCGAGTTCTGTAGTACTGTCATGGGTACCCAAAATTTAATCTCTAATCTCTCTACACTGAGAAAGTAATTGGTATGATGTTCATTTCAAGTAGTCAGTAAGTGAAGAACCTTCCTTCTCTGATGGACTGTACTGGACTGGAATTTAACAGAAAAGGTGCAGTCTCAGGAAACAAGGATTTTGTAGCATCACAATATTAAAATGAAAAGAAAAATGGGATTGAACTCTTACCCCCAGTTTAAGACTGATAGACACTTTCTTTGGAAAAATAAAGACAGAGATGGAAGTAACAATAATGCAGAAGGTTTAATTAACTTCACCCCATAATAATCAAGAATCTTACTTTGACCTCTCTTTGCACCAAAAACCAAAAAAAAATCTCAATCTCTCAGTAGAACAGGATCACCTAAAAAACTGAGTCTATAGCTAGGAATTTGTCTAAAAGAAAAGTGATTCAGGCATAAGAAAGTCCCACCATAATCCATCTTCTTATTCCAGCATTTCAGTTCTCTGTTTCTCCATCTGTGCTGGCAAGAGTTCATGTTTTGAGTGGCATCATGGAGGGAAGGGAAGGGAAGGGAAGGGAAGGGAAGGGAAGGGAAGGGAAGGGAAGGGAAGGGAAGGGAAGGGAAGGGAAGGGAAGGGAAGGGAAGGGAAGGGAAGGGAAGGGAAGGGAAGGGAAGGGAAGGGAAGGGATGAAAAATAGGAAAATAAAGAAAAGAAGTAAAAGAAAAGATGAGTGTTGCTGCTGAACATGTTGCAGTATCAAACCAGAATCTCAGAGAGTGATGCACTAAGTCATCAGAGACCAAATTGGTGTGAATGACCTCAATTTTTCCATTCACCATTAAAGACTATCAGTATTCTGACTGAACCTGGAGCTCAAATAACAAGAACAGCATGATAACATCACATTATCTGTTCCTCACTGCACACGTGTCAGTAGTGTAACACAGTCAGAAATCCTGCTGCTGCTGTCACATTAATGTATACAGAGGAATGTATTTCTAGAAGGCTGTAAGGGACACTAGCCCCTCTCTTTCTCATGTGCTTTGGCCTAAAGCAATACAAATAGTGGGTGCTGGATTTATGTAAACAGTGTAAACATCACTGGTTTTGTGATTCTTATGTAGAAGTCATAGAAACCAACTAGCACAAAAAGAATGTTTTTATTTTTGTTCCTCTCAGAGCAAAAGTGTTATGACACATAAGGTGCTATGCACAGAGGTTTGAGATCGAGTTTAAATAAAAGTTATCATTATTACTTTGAATCCTTTGAAACAAAAGGAGGAAAATAATAAAATTTGCCATGTGGGAAGAAGAGAAAGAAGTCTGTTGTGGGAAATTATTTTAAGGCTTCTTTTAGGCCACATTTAATGATAAAAAGCAAGAAACTCCAAACTTAAATCTATTTTAAAAAATCACTTGAGAACATGCTTTCAAATTAAATTATTTAAATTCCTTTCATAATGAAAGTCTTGTAAAATTAAAATGCATTAATCTCTTCCAGTTGTATTCCACAAAGATTTCCTCTTGACTGATGAAATAGACTTTGCTTTGAAGGACTGTCACATTAACATTCTCGTGCATTCTTTTTATGGGAACATGCTGCAGAAACAGTCAAACAGAAGCAGCTCTGTTGTCTGTGAAGATTAAACTAATGTACACAGAGCTTTAATAAGGCCCTGCCAATGTGAGTCCATACCAAGACTAATCAATTTAAGAAAAGTATTTAGAAATGAAGAAACTCATGATGGCTCAATCATTTGTGCTCTATTTTGCTTGGCGTATAAGGGTATTCCTCATATAACCTCTGTGTTGGTCAGGAAATTTGTAGACATTGCACAGCTTGCACAGTTATTCTCCACATCACCCCACTGAAAAATCTGAATTCATGCAGGTTTTCCTTTTCTACACCAAGATGTCCCTCCTGCAGTGATGCATACTTCAGCAAACCAATTCAGATTATTATTATTATTATTATTATTATTATTATTATTATTATTATTATTTTGTTAACTTCTTCCTTTGCTTTCTCTTTTAAACTAATATAAAAGTGCAGATACTGTACTTTTCTAGCTCTTATATTTTCCTTTCTTCATTGTTTCACTGCAGACCACAATGACTAGAATAAAAAGCTTTAATACTATTTAATACTTTTTTTCTAATCTTGACTTTTATAGGGAGGCAAACCCCTCCCCCCCCCTCACTTACATAATACATTCAGAAGAATGTAAGTCTTTTGAAAAGAATTAAATGCTCAGGTTAAAATTATCAAAATTGTTTATACCTTATATTAGAAGGAAAGTAAGATATTTCAGTTAATTTTGTTTATTAAGGCAGGATAATATATGTCTTCAGAGCAACTCAACAACATAAATTTAAAGCCAAGATCTCTGGAGATCAGAAAAGGCAGTTCCAAGTCTCTTGGGAACCAAAGATTCCCACTCAATGTCACTCATGGATGTGAACATGGGCATCTCCAAAGTGTGTCTCTGCTGTTGAACTGCCAACACAGACACTTGCACCCAGCCCTAAATTCAAGGTATGATAGATGCTTCTGAAAGAGGCCACCAGTGCTGAGGAAAACTGTGACCTTGTTTACACACAGCACCTTCACAGCTTGTTAATATAATCATTTAAGAGGAGAGTAACTGTGTTATTTAATTCCAGGCATCAGACTTGGGGCCTTTAGGACACAGACATCTCATTGACACACTAAATAAGGAAAGGACAAAGGAAAACAGCCCCACACCTCCAACATGAATCTTCACCTGAAATTTTAAATGGGCCCTGGCAGATTTGCTCTCCCTCTGGAAGCAGGACACACTTCTGCCTCCTCACAGACAGGTAGCTCAGGTGTTTATTTCAGAAGGATGGTTTCAGTGGGTAACCGAGAAGTTAAAGCTGCCAGCTCAGCTGTCTGGACGCCAGCTTAGGACCCTGACTGGGGCACCTCGGTTCAGTGAGTAAATCTCAGCAGTAAGCAGGCTGTGACATTAGTAGCACTCATTCTTTTCCTCCATTATATCTTCTATGTGAGAGAATTTCTTATTCTTTTTCTACTGAAAGCTTTTTTTTTTTTTCACTACTTGATATCTCTTTTGCATTTTATCTAGTTTTCCTCCTGTCTTAAACATTATTTTTCCCCTTTCTGAAGTGTTATGTTAGTTCCCTGCCTGGATATAAAGGCTTGATTTCAGCCACTTGATTAGTGGGCTATGATTCAAGCTTACATGGTGTTTTCAATCCTCAACTACCATAGGAATATTGCTTAATGAATCCTTACAATTTGTCTGTAAGACAAGTCTAGCAAATCTTATTACTGCATTATTTCCTTTTTTTTTTCTTTCCTACAAAGGAGGGCAATATGTTAAATGAGAGCCCACATAACCCTTATTCTCAGTTTATTTAGGTTTTGCTATTTTACTTCATTGTTAATGCTCTTCTGCCTTCTCCTTTTTTTAACCTTATTTGAATCTCCATCTTTATTTTAATTCTACTCATTTTCCACTTGTCACATACAGAGGTGATTATTAGAGGTTTATTTTGATCAATTTAATATGCACCTGACTGACTCTGTAGTTGAAACCTACCTGCTATTATTCGTAACCATTACAATGTTTTTACTTGGGTAGAATTACTGTGTTTCAGAAATTGCTGCTATTCTGTTATTTTTAGCAAAAGCACTCTTTCTTATTTCCTTTTAAAATGCCAGTTCTTTTATCCTTTTCAACTTTCATGTCACCTTTTGAGCTGCAAGGCTTTTATAAATTGAGTTTGAAGTATCTCCTCAGAACTCTGTTATTAGTCACAGAGCAGAGTCATCTCTGCTTTTTTTGTCTTTAAAGAGAACAATATCTCTTCGCAGCAGTACTTGATAAACACTTCCTAGGACAAATAAAACCATACTACAGCACCGTGGACCTTTAATGATCTGTTTTGTTTTCTTTTGGATGAACCAGAAGAAGGACATATCCCAGTGCTGGAAGAGTCAGACAAAGACACATGTAACTTGTTAGGAATGTTGCATCAAGGGGTGTTTTCTTCATGTTATGCTTTTGTGGCTAAGGGAACCAAGTCACACTTGCTCCATATTTGCCAGAAATAACAGAAAGAAACTTCACTGTTGATTCTTTTAAAAGAGAAACTGTGATAACATGATGACTAAAGTTTTATTCACGTTTTTAAAAATAAGCAGCTGAAGCACACATGGATCATGTTGGTCTGAAACCATGCAGTTTTGTGTAAAAATCACATTGTTTTACTATTTATATTCTTTACTGCACTAATGTCAGCACCCAAGATCAAGACAAAGTCTAATCCAAGGTTAGTCTGGAGTATAAGAGAAGACAGAAAAAGAATGAACAGAAAAAAAATTAAGCCATAGCGAAGTGACTCATAACACACAGGTCAATGAGGGCCTCTGATTTCAACAGAAATACTCATATTATATCACAGCCTGACAATTTATTGTCATAGCTAAGGCTGCCGAGGCCATGAAGTCAAAAGCTGTATATCTCTAATGCAGCTGACTTTCCTGCACACTGTGTGCAGGGATCATGATTGTGCAGCCCTAGTCCTTACTATTTTTGTGTTTCAATTTAAAATGCATCTAATTTTTAGTTTACTTGTTTATTTTTTATTCAGAATTTCTATTTAGAATAACAATATTTTTGTAATCACATTCTTTAACTTTATAAACAAAAATCTCATATGTGACTCTACAACCATCATTTTTGGATTCTTTTGGCTGCAAATGTGGATTCTTATTCATGTAAATAATAATTTTTTAAGATGCTTACCTAGGTTTTTCAACTAGGAAGAAGGTCTCCTCTTTTAGCCTTCTTTAATTTGGATAAAAAGGACAGAAGCATTGCCATGTCTGTGCTGGAGTTATCTTCCATATGGTGTTTTTACATGCAAGGAGTTGCAAAGCTTGAATAAATGAAGAATTGTTTAAAAGAATAAGAAGGGGAGAAGGATATAATTTGGTATTTTCCACAGTCTCTTGCCACATTTGAAACACAGGATTAGAACAGAACAAGATATCATGGTTTTCAAGAGATCAGATTTTCTGGGAACCAGATATTTAAAAGGCACATCACCTGTTAGCTGGCCAAATGTTTTTGGAATGAAAATGTGTGAGAGTATCTCTATGAATGTTCTGTTATTTTCCTTCTTAAACTCCTTGTTTATAGTTCATAGAATTTTGTTAATTGTTATAGTTTATAGAATTTTGTTAAAAAGAGAAAAACAGATGAACAAAAAAAACCCACAAAAACTTCCCAGGCACTTGTTACAAATGCACACATTTTTGAGACAGGAATGATTGTAGGCATTGACAAAGTAATTTCCCCTGAAATATGTGGAAATACAAAATACTAGGAATTTTTTCCAGAATATCTTTTATGTTCATTTGAGGTTTTTCCTGAGTGCCGACTGGTCCCAGAAGCAGCTGCATTTGTGGCCAGTGAGCACATTTAACTTCTTCCTTTAGGGACTCGCAGCTGCAGTCCCTCAGCATCACTTCCTGAGTGCTCCCAAGCCCTCTCACTATTAATGCAGCTACACCAAATCTCCTCCTGTCCTGCCAAGACCAGTGCTTCATGACATTTTTGTATGAGCACTGTCTTTTATAAATTTTATGAATACATCAGTTGCAAATTGTTCAAAATGTACATTGAGGGGCACAGAAGTGTCTTTAAGAGAATTTGCAGCTTTTACTGAAGCAAAACACCATCTGGAATAAATGATATGCTTGCCTACACAAGCCCACTCTGCTTGCTTCTGTCTCCTTGTAAAACTTCAGTGTCTCTGTCACAGGCATTTTTATTCCACCTACTATCTGTGGGACTCTCTTGCTTCCCTTTAACTGCCAAGAAGTTTGGCATCTGGTCTGAGCTGGAAGACTGAGTTCCCCTTGAATTCAGTGAAGAGTAAGGGGTCCTCTGGTTGTGGATGGGTTGGAGAGGAGTCCCTTTCTGGAAAGATCTACCACCAGAGAGAAGTAGCATGAGCATCTAGCTCAAACACTGTGCCTGCATTAATGGATCCCATACAACATTGCTTTCCAAAGCATTTTACAGTTAAGAACACTGACTTTCTCTCCAGTCATAAATTGATGTGAAAATTACATTTACTTCTTATAGCAAATGGTGGCATAGAGAATCCCTACTCAGTAATATATGTTGCCATTTTCCACATGTTTTCATAACCACTGTGGAGCAGCAGTTCCTTTGTCTAGGGGAAGAAATGACAAAGGTCTTCAAAGTCTTCCTCAGAGCCCCTGGGTTTTCTTCTGTCTCTGCAGACCATTTCTGTCAGGACACCTCAGGCTGAGTGGACAGATGTAGCATACTCCCTTTTTAGCACAGGCATGGCTGTTCTGCTGTTATCATCAATAGGATTTGTGAATTCCAAGCTTTGCTCTACATCTTCTACATTCCTTCTCTGCTGAGACAAAATACCCAGTTATAAAACACCATAGAGAGTTTTCTCTGGCATCTGCTACATCTGGTTTCCAGGTGGAATCAGACTGCACAAACTTCACCCCAATGTCATGCATAGTTGAAGGCACTTGGGAACACAGAGAGGGCTATCATCCATGTGAATCTCACTGGATTATATTCCCCAGCATGAAAATGTTGTCTATTCATACCAAGGGCTAAAAAAAAAGCTAATTAGGAATTATTATCTTCTAAATATTCAAATTTTACTGAATAAAAAAGTCAGTCAGACTTTGTAAGAGATCAAACAGTTACATTTCTTTTATCACTCTTTATGTTAACTTTGTTGTTCTTAACTATATATGTGTTGCTATTTTCTTTTTATCCTGAAATTATATTTCCTCTCTCCTTAGGAGAAAAATATGTTTTATTTCCCATCCTCTTTTTCCTGGGTGATCACTTGGAAAAGATGCCAGCTCACATACAGTGGTTGGGTACACTGCATTCTCCTGGTCAGTAAGCAATGAGAAGTTGTTCCCTTACACCCTAGAGCGTATTACAGTATAATCCAGGGGACACCATTCATGCATACAATCAAAGAAGATTCATATTGGCAGGACCCTTATCCATTTCGCTGAAGGTGGTGAGAAAGCTGCTACATCTCTAGCAGCTTTGAACCCCTGGTCCAGCAGAGGTGAGCTGACCTCCACACAGAGCCAAGTACCGAGCCAGGGAGGTCAGGCTGGGGTCTGGCATGAGAGCCAGCACCTCTGGAGGAGAGAGGACCTGTTGGAGCTCACCCCTGAAACAGCTCCTCCTCTCTTCACCAACCCCTGCATCTGCCAGAGCCCAGGACATCCTTCTGGGATCCACCAGAGCACCATCATGGTTCCAAAAGCAAGACTTTGCTCCTATCATGCCGCGCACTCTGCAATTTTCAGCCATGGAGATTTTTCCCTGATTTCAGTAGGAATGATTCCAAGATTTGTTGCCACAGTATAAGGAACATGAAAAAAGAAGAATTTACAAATGCTCTCCTACATTTTGCATTATGTTGTGCACTAAAACAGGTAATTATGCTGAAGGGTTCCAAGGAATTTAAAAAAAATAAGGACCAATTGTGTAATAAAGGTGCAGTAATTCATTGCAGCATTTGCAGATCTTGTCAAATTTGTTTGCTGTCAATAAAAGTATTCCAAAATATTACGAGTTAATTTATGTGCATGATTTTTTTTTAAGTATATCATTTAGAATTGTCCTATCCTGTGTGTTTTGGCTGTTCTACCCATGAACTGTAAGACATAAAAAAATATGGTCCTATACTTCAGAAAATATCTACCAATGAGGGAAAAAAGAGAAAGAACAGCATGGGCGCTTTCTCATAATAAGTATTCTCATTTACAATTTCTAGCTCATGTTTTGCAGATCCAAAATATTTTGGCTCTCCTAACAACTAGAAGCAGAAACAACGGCAGAAAAGGGATTAAATCAAAGTATGTGTACCAGAAAACTATCTTTTATTTTTTAATAACACTTTTTCAAAAATCACAACAAAATGAGAAATTTAAGAAAGCATTTCCGTGCATTACAGCTACTGCCAAATAACTTGCAAGTCAGATATTTCTGCAGTTTTTGATCTGAGGAGAAGCAGAAACCACAGCCATTGCAGCTGGGTTATAGCAGAATCAATGTCCCAAAAATATTAATAATTATTTCATAATTAACCATGGATTAATTTTCATAAAACATAATTTTAATGGGTTTAATCTTTAAATATTTAGCAATGATGGGCTATTTAGAATAGGGGTTACTCATTTATTTATGTTACCCATTTCTATTTCGTTTGTTTTATTATAGTTCTATTTTTTTTCTTAAATTGGGAAATATATTTTTGCATTTAAATATTAATTATTTTCTTTAAATAATAAATAAAAGTGTACTTAATGTAATTATTACACAATTTAAAAACCTATTTTAAATGAATAAATAAATGCTCCTCATCCTGCTTTAAGACCAGTTTAAACTTTAGGCAGAAATCACAAAAAATTAATATTCATGTAATATATTTAATTTTTAATGCCTCAAATTCTTTTTATGATTGTTAAACAAGTTCAGTAACCAGATTGGTGTGGAATACTTGAATTTAAAATATAAAATTTTTTGTTAATTTTTCAGTGAGAGACTGTACATTTAATCATAAATATGATTAAGAGGAAAACCTCATATAGATATTTGAAACACCAGTACCTCAGGCAAACTGCCTACTGCACATATTTATATCTTGCTGGACCAAAATAGGACATTAACCTGATGATCCTTGTAGGTCCCTTCAAACTCAGTATATTCTATCATTCCATATGCACTCACAAGGAGTCATTTGTTTAAATTATAAAAGAACTTCACAGCAGTCCTGAAATGTATTAGAGACTACTAGTCTGCCCAGGTAAAAAGCTCATACTGAAGAACTTCACCCACTAATATTTTCCCCCAGATTCTTATACTCAATTTAAGACACAACATACCTTCTAAAACAGAGATCTAATCTTAATCTACAAATACAGAAGAGCAGAGGTCCCTGGTTATTCTCACCACTGAAATTATTGTGACAGTTTGTACCAAATAAATTTGGGCTTTGTTAACACGAATATTCTTGGAAAGCATAAGCCTCAATAGCCCTATAAATAAGGATAAATCTCTGCTGTTATTGAAGGAGTATTTGCATGTAGTGAAAAATCATAGGATAGCCCATGAGAATCTGAGCTACTCAGCCCTTAAGGGCAGCCGCCAGCATTAATTACTGGCCTGAGCTACTGGCTGTACATCCTCTGCTCTGAGGGCTTGATATACACCAATTATGAATGTTTCTGAAACACATTTCAAAGATGAAATAAAGCCAGTAATATTTTTGGACTGATAAAATACAAGGATGATCATTATAAAATCTCAGCAGAGACTAATCACTTTTCAGGGCTGTTTTTTTCCAGGTTTTCACACTGTCTCACTTTCACCACTGAATCTTTATACATCTGTTTTCTCTTTCAAAATTAGAATTACCTGTCTCTCAGGTTTTAGTCTGAAGAATTACCCAGACACCAAGCATTATTTTAATACTGAACATTTAGTAATTTTTAAAAGCAAGAGGATACAGACCTAAAGATTTCTGGTTTGGTTATATTTTCCCTGCTGTATTTCATATGAAGTCCTAAAGTCATAAGTTAAAAAGAAGAAATTCTACTAAAGCTGATTATATAAAACTATTAAGTGTCTGGATTTATCAGTATTAACCTTGATGTATTTGATAGATTCTCTAATTGACCTGAGCTAAGTCTCACAAACATCTGGAGGAACATATTATGAAAGTATCAGACTGGTATAAACCACAAAGCTTGTTCGTGGTCATGTCAAATAAACAAAGGAAAAACAATGGAATCCCGAGTTTTAAATGCACAGCATATCTCCACAGACACACCACAAGCTGCAGAGGGAGCCTGCACATGATTTCTGGTTAAAAGCCAGTTTCTATGGTCTTGGAGCAGTAATATTCCTTTCAAAAGCAAAGTAATAAACACTCTGGAATTGCCACATGAGAAGAATCTATACATTATAGAGTTGATGCACTGTGAGGATTGCTACAATTTCTGGCCACAGGTGATGGTGCTGTATTAAAGGTCTGCAGGGGGATGGAGCCTCAGAGGCGACCCCTTTCAATCCTGCTTTTCTTGTGAAGATGCGGTGACCTGGAGGGAGAGCAGAACAGCTGCAAACTGTGCTCTGCCTTCAGGGCAGGCAGAGCTGGCTTGCTACACAGAGAAATGCACTGCTTAGATGTAGACAGGTACAAAATAATTGACACATTTATCTGTACCTTCTTCTGTTTTTCAAGCAAATCAAGACATAATATCAGAATGCTTATGAAAAGCCTGTACACTGCTAGATTTCTGCTGGTGTAGCTCAGATTTAAAGTATGTAAAGGGCAATCTTTACAGAAATAATTCATAAAGAGATAATGGGTTAGAATATTTTTGCCTGGTTTCTAAGGAAATGAAGCTTTTACACTCCCTATTCCTATTAGTTCCCCCACAGTCCCCATAACGTCTGAAGCTGTCAGGCAACTTCAACCACATTTGACAGGAACAGATGTCTCACATTTAAGAACATAAGAAATCTCTCTCAACTCACTGCAGTAGCACATCTACCCATCCCACAGTCCACTAGTGCAGGAACGTAAGAGGACTCATTCCTGCCTGTACCTCCCAGCAATTAATAAATAATTTCTTACATATTTTGATAAAAGCAGCAGGAGGGCAGAAGAGAGACCTTGAAATTAATGCCCTCTCTGACATTCTCTTTGCAATTAAGTTTGATTAGACCGTCCTGGCAGCAGCCAGCTAATCAATAGATGGGTACCGCGAGCCAACTACTGAGTGTGCGTTTTGCAAATGGTGCCTCTGTCAAGCTGGCAAGACAGGGAAGGACAGCTGAAGGAAGGATGGCTGGTGGACAGGAGCCAGCAGTAAGTACAACAGAGCTGTTTGCTTGCTTGTGCTTCCTGTAGTACTCTTCTAAAACATTTATGGTGCTGACTGTTCGGCTTTATAACTAGGCGATAGCAGTACTTTCAGAAGCCAAGCTAGTTTGCAGTAGGTCATCCCATCCCCTCAACATTAAAAGCAGAAGACAAGCTTGCCAGAGCACAATGAAATACGTATTTTGAAAAATGTCTTCTAACCCATTTGTCTGAACACTTACTCTCACCAAGCCCTGGGTAAACGAAACCAAAGAAGGATTAAAAACAGCAAGCATAAATAATTTAACTGTGAGTTGACTAAGAGAAAGGGTACATGAGAACAGTCCTGAAACTTGGGCAAGAGAAGAAATATTTTATATGAAGAAAGAAAGTAGAAATCTAATGAAGACAAATTATATGGGTAGAAAGTCCTTTTAGGGGTTGTAATCTTGGCTTCTTTGTGGAAAAGAAGAAACATCAAGGCTTTAGATGTGCAATTAAAACAGCCAAAACATGGAAACCTGGACATTAGAGAACACTCTCCAAAATGTAAGGAGATGCTGAGGGTGTATGTGTTTCAACTTCTCTTTTCAGTGATTTTCTGTGGGGTTTTATCCATATGAATTTTCTTTTTTCTTTCTTCTTTTTTTTTTTTTATAGTTATAGCTTAGAGAAATCTTGTGTTCACATAGAATTTGGGAAGAAGCCATTAAAGTTTCAAAAGGACATCCTATTTGACTCAAATCCATCTATCTGTTGGTCAAGAGGAGGAGGGATTTGTGGTCTGAATTGGAAAGCTGATCATCTGTGTCATCTGCCATGAGAGCTGGTGAGGGTGCACGCAGCAAGATGGACACGTGTGCCACATCTGAGTGTAAGCCAAGCCTGTTTCACAGACAGGTGTCCATAACCAATCTCACTTCCCACCTGACCCACACCACCCTCTCTGTGTAGTCAGATGCTGAGATGCTGCTGTGCCTCATCAGTTTTCCTTTCATGCCCTTTGCAGGACAACAGAGGTCCAGGAAAGGGGAGTGAATGGGGTTCAACAGCCACAGATTTGCTACAGTTCATGCTGGCACTTGTGATAACTCAAACCTCAGACAGAAATAGCTCAAATATTTCAGCCAGGAGTAGTGCTTATCCTGGTCTTCTAACTGTTTAGAAGTATTGATGTGACTGCATCTGAGCATGATCAGTGTTCTCAGAAAATTATTAATTAAATGCCAAATATTTATGCAAATAAGAGACTACAGGATTTGCAAGTTGTTGTGCCTGCCATTTAAAAATGTCACCCAAAATTCAATACTTGAATTCCCTTCCCAAGGATACAGCCAAGTTCCCTGGTGTTTTTGATGAACACACAGCTTAATTGATTAGGAGAATACTTTCCTATTTCTTGCCAAGATCTTTTTTTCCTTAAATGCAGTGCACCAATTACCAGTAACGGCAAGAATCTCATTGACCAGGTCTGTGAATCTATATTACATTAAGCCAATACAGTAATTTTTATCTACAGCAACCTTCGGAGCTGCTCAGAAGTGAGCATTGGCCAGGTGGGAGTGATGCAGCAATCCTGTGGCATTCCTCACCATTACTTTTGTGAAGCAGTACCGTGCTCTTGGCAGACAAAGCCCCTTCTTTTTTTAACAGGTAAAGTTTAAGTGGCTGATTATGAACGTTGAGGTCATGAGGACCATTGATTTAAGTGATCAATTCCATATGGATATCAGTTATGACAGGTGATTGGTGCAGGCATTGAAAGCCCTGTCTTCTTGCTCCTAATGCCATTGTTTCTGTGTTTGCACCACCACAACACCAGAGATTTTTGGCCCAAGGTGCAAAATTGATCTGAGAAACTGGAAACTGCCTATGGGTTATTTACTGGGAGAGGAAATCTCCCCCAGCATGGATTGAAGCATATAGTTTCCCAGACCACTCCAGTAGCATCTGAATTGAGTCCCAGCCTTAGGCTTTGAAAGAGACTTCTAACAGGTTTTTAGGAGAATTAGTATTTGTAAGTAAAAGGAGGGGTTATGTTTTTATTATAGGCCTTTCACTATGTCTGTGGGACATGTGGAAAATTCTGCTTTTACTGCAGTGGAAATACATATGAAAAAATATAATTGTATTTTGACATGTTACAGGCAGTTAGATATGTTGATAGTTGGGTGGTTATGCATCATCTGTAAATAAATGTCTTCCATCCATCAAGTAAGCGTACAAGCAAAGTGGCACTGGAAAAATACACATTGCATTAATGCAATCTCTGATTAAATGTTTTTCCATCTGTCACAAAATTTGCCATAACAAATGAGAACTCTGTGCAAGCTTTATTTTAATGTATGATTTAGCATCAGGTCTTTTACATTGTAAATACTTCATAAAAACAATATTTCAAGGAATTTTTATTGACCATTTATTTCAATGTGTGAGGTTTGATAATATCTCTTTCCTTTTTCAGAAAGACTGAGGCAGCATTCTATCTAGCTGGCATGACACCAAGAAAACATCCTCTTAGTGCTCTTCAGCAGCAGATGTGTTCTCAGCAGAGGTTCAGGCATCACAGTACAAGTTACCACATTATTAGAGATATAAGGAAGAAGTCTTTTACAATGATGGTGGTAAAACACAGGAACAGGTTGCCCAGACACGTGGTGGATGTCCCACTCCTAGAAATATTCAAAGTGAGGTTGGTCAGATCTCTAAGCAAGTTGATTGAGCTGTAGGTGTCCCTACTCATTGCAGGGGGGTGGACTAGATGATCTTTAAAGGTCCTTTCCCACACAAACTATTTTATGATTCTAAGAATTCTCCTGGAAGACCACAAAGTAATGTGATGGGCAAAGAAGCTTCTTTAGTCAGGCTTCTTTCTTTAGTCAGTCAGTCAGTCAGTCAGATGGAGCAATTAAAATGGGAAGGTCATTGTCTGTACAATGTCATTGTATGTACAATGTTCAGTTTCCTCTTATCACTGTGCTGAATGGTGGATGCCCTGCCCCTGCCTCTATATCAGTGTCTTCATGTGCTTCATTGCTAAATGAGCTACCATACAAAGAAGATACCAAGAGCTTCCTGGGTTTAGTTCAAATAAACGCTGTCCAGGAGTTTGGGCATATTTCTACTGGTTTTGCTGACTTCTCTGCATTGCAAGAAAGCACCAAGTATCTACGGCTGCACTACAGCACCAGTGTATCTTTCACCAAGATTACCCCTGGAATGGACTCAATATTTCACCTTTTGGATGATGATGAAGGAAATAGATTCATTTACAGGAATATTTCAATATTTGTGATTAGACTATGGCTTGGTCAGTGACAGCAAGAATCCTAGAACTTCAGAGTCTCTAGAGCTAAAAGTCCTGAAAGAATACCTAAAGATTAACAATAGTGGGCAAACACAGCACTACAGTAGTGGCACCAGAGCTCAGTTTAAACATTCATGCTGTAAAACTCTCTTTGCCTCATTGTGTTAGAATATCTTCTGCATGCACAGATTGTTTGTAACAAAAGGCTGGTGGGTGCAATTCCTACAGAAGAAAAGAAAGTAAAAATTTAGAATTAGAGTGTGTATTCAATGATATAGATTTGAGTCTGTTTGGGAGTTCAAGCTAGAGAACTGCAGCCACTTTTCCACAGAGTTCCAGATAATGACACAGTGAGAAAAAATAATGTTTTATGTTTTATGTTTACCTTCTTATTTATGTATATTTAAATATTTTAAGCAGTAAGGGGTTTTATGTATTTAAATACAATGTTTTTGATAATATCCACTGAATTTACTCTTTGATTTTACATAATAAGTTTCTGGCTCCATGAGGGGGGCTGTAAATTGAGTATATTTTATTTTTAATGCATTTTCACCTATGTAATAAGTACATTTGTTGAGAAATCTGGAAGCTTTAAAGATAAGACTAGGTTATATATATTTTAGTAGTTTAAGGAAGGTACCTGTTCTAGACTCTGGAAAGACCTTGTTAAGAAACTCATGGATTCATGTAAGGAACCCTCTGAAGGATAAAAATTGTTGACTCATCTCCCAGGGGAATTCTGAACTGAATCATACAGAATGAAGAGCTGAGAGGGAAAAAAGGCAGTTCTTATCTGGAGGGTAGGTACACTTTTTTTAGTAGTATGCTTAGTTCTATTACACCCAATGGACAATAAATGTGTGGAATTCTTATAAAACCAGAATTAGTTTATTTAAAGACAGAAACGGATACCTTAAAATCCAACAGGCAAGATCTTTTAACCACAGTTCCTTTTTCCTTGCTTGTGTTTGCTGGAGATCTTATTACTGCAAAATCGTTGTTTTTTTGGCTTTCTTCCTTCTGGGTGATATGTTTTGAAATATGTTACTGGACAGTAATTGTTCTTCAAGAATTTTTCCATATAGCCTTCCCTACTCCTTGAGTCTGACATCTCACAGCTGTCCTTCCATACTTTCATTTCATCCAAGTGCTTCATTTCATGGAGGCCCCATCCAGGAGATATTTTGAGGAAAGACAGTGCAGCTGTTGCTGTTCTTGTGCAGTGTACACTGCAGCCCCTGTCCCACACTGGGATGGGCCACAGCTCCCCCCATTGCATACCCCACAAGGCCTTTTCAAATACGACAAGATTCTGGGAAAGACCCTGTGAATAGCCAGTCCTGTCCTGATATGCTCTGGGTAAACAGTCATAGCACACAGCCAGATCTGGGAGCTAAGAATAAGCCCTGGAATAAGAGGTCTTCTAAAAGTGAGGTCAGAATGAATTTTGTATGGGACCCTGGGACAAAAAGATACTGAGCTATGAACTCTGCATACATCTTTACCATTGCTTTTGCTATTGCAGTGACCCAAAGCTTCAGTTCTCAGTTCATAGATCTTTTGTGGACCTTTTATGCAGTATAAGACATGAAAATACCAGCCAAGTGTGCAAGTGAACACCTTTTGAAGAGAGAAACCAGCTGGGATGTTAAATAAAACAGTTCTCTAAATACAGCCCTGGTGACATTTTCACAATGCACGCAGTGACACCTGATGCTGATTACTTGTATTCCTACGCACTTGAAGTCTTACAGAAGTGGTTATTTCCTGCATTAGGCTGATGTTTTTGATTACCTTAAAGCCAGTGCTTTCTATTTGCCCTTAACAAATGTCATTGTGTTGACTTTTACGTATTCTCCAGTTTATACTATTTGGATTTTGACACCACTCTTCAAAAGCTTCCCACCCTTTCAGACTGGTATCATACAGACATTAAATCACTGAATAAGTAATTCCTTGAAGTATTGAGTGGGAGAAATCCTAGGACAGATTCTTCCTGAAGAAACCAAGACTTCCCAGGAAAATAAACTATTGAAAACAGTGCATAGGATTTCATCAAATTTCATCAATAAGAAGTAGCATCACTGATGGAGGAAGCAATGATTCAACAAAAGACAATAGCTGGAGCAACACCAGACTGTGGAAGGTTTTAATGATAAATAGATTTTATTTAACAGTGGGAAATATATGTGAAGAGGGAAGCACAACTTTGGGCTTCAGGGTTTTCTTTCAGCGGTGGCATATGGAGAAAATTCTTTTCAGCCAAAAAGTGAATCAAGTTCAGAATGAGAAAATAATGTGCAATGGTCAAGTCAAGAGGATAAAACAGAGTTGCATGAGAAGCTGAAATGTATAGAAAGACATGTCTTGATACTTGAGACACTATTTATTCACTGCCTAGGTGCAAAGTAATACCTTGGATGAAACAACCAGCTCTCTATGTGTACTTTGCTTAAAAGCTCTTTAATAAAGATACTAAGCTTAATTCCAGATGAGTATTTAGTCATCACAGTATCATGAGTAGCTTGCATGGTACATTTAGCTGTGGATATTTTTTGCCACCTATTTGTAGAGTTGTTCTGCTGCCTGAATATATTTGACTACCTAAGTGAGTTACCTCTGCACCATTTTTTATTATGCAAGCTAGATTTGCACCAAACAACACAGCAATTGCATAGGAATTACTTGCTTTGAAATGCAGACAAATACAATATTTCAGAATTACTGCTGAAGTCACTGACGTAAAAGCAGCAAAAAAAGAGTATTAAATTTTCAGTATTAGCTTAAGAAGAAAGATAACTCCATTCTTTTCATATGTTTCTTAACAGCAAAGTAATTTCTCACACAATAAAAGTTTTGCAGTGATGTTTACCAAAACTGTACCCTCAGAGAGTCAAGACACCCATACTCTCCCTGTCCACTTCTGGCAGAATAATTTCTAATCCAAGGTTTTAAAGGAGGAAGGAAGTCACTTCTTTTACAGGTAAATTTTTTAAAAAGCTTTGAGTGCTGGAAAACTAAAATCAATATCTGCCAGCTTAATCTGTCAGGAGAATGAAGGACAATAAAAAAGTTTTTTACAGGCACATCAGCAGCAAAAGACAAGGGAGACTGTGGGTCTATTGCTGAGTGAGAATGGGGCATAGGACACAAAAGAAGCTAAGGTACTCAATGCCTACTTCACCTCTGTCATCACTGGTAAGACTGTCCATCAATAATTCAAGACCCCTGGGGCCAGAAGGGAAATCTGTAGCCAGGATTACTCCTTCTCAGGAAGGAAGTGAATACCTGAACCTGAGGAAGGATCAGGTTAGGGAACATTCACACAAACTCAAAATATACAAGTCAAAGGGACCTAATGGGTTAGCACCCAGCAGTGCTGATGCTGCAGAACTGTGCCTTTGCAAGGCCATTCTGGATTATCTTTAAAAGGATTCAGTGATCCTGGGAGGTCCTTGAGTCCCAATCTCCCTTTCCATGGGACACCTCCCACTAGACCATGTTGCTCAAGGCATTCTCCAACCTGGCTGTGAACACTGCCAGGATTGGGGCATCCACCAGCACACTGAGCAACTTGTTTCAGTACCTCATCACACTCACAGTAAAGAATTTCTTTCTAGTATCTAAACTAAATTTCCCCTCTTTCACTAACCATTACTCCTTGTCCTGTCACTACAGCTCCTGTAGATGCCTTTCAGATACTGGAATGTTGTTACAAGGTCTCTCCAGAGCCTTCTCCAGGATAAACAGCCCCAACTTTCTCAACCTGCCTTCATAGGAGAGGTTCTCCAATCTGCTTATCAACTTTGTGGCTTACTCTGGACTTGCTCCAAAAATTCCATGTTCTTATGTTGGCAAATCTGGATGCAGCTCTCCAGATGGGGTCTCACAAAAGCAGCATAGAGCAGCATCACCTCCTTTGACTGGCCATGCTGCTTTTGGTGCAGCCCAGGATGCCATTGGCTTTCTGACCTACAAGCACATATTGGTGGATCCTGTTGAGTTTTTCATAAACCACTAACCCCAATTCTTACTCACAGGATTACTCACAATCCATTCTCTGCCCAGCCTCTAGGTACATCTGGGTTTGTTACATCCCAGGTGCAGGACATCACACTTCAATTTGTTGAACTTTGTGAGGTTCACACAGGCCCACCTCTTGATCCTGTCTAGATCCCTCAGGATGGGTTCTCTCCAGCATGAGAATTTTCTCTCCATCATGCCAATTGCACCACACAGCTTGGTGTCATTGGCAAATTTCTTGAGGGTGCATTCGATCCCCCCATCCACATCACCAGCAAAGATGGAATGTTGAACAGTATCCACCCTAGTAGGTATCAAACCCTGAGGGACACCACACATCGCTGTTCATGAGGACAACTCTTTTCACAGAATAGAACCATAGGTGGTGGCTATTCTTAATATCTCCTCTTACAGAAAATAATCTTCAGTATCTTATTTATCAATAATTCATTGTATGTGATTAGTAGGTTATCTCACACTGCTGCTAGTACCAGAAAGGCTGTACAAAATGCAGCAACTGGTACAGTCGATAGGCTGCAAATTATGTCAAACTTCTGCAGCTCCCAAATATATGAAGTACATTTTGTTGTCTGAGAAGGCACAGACATAAAGTCATTCCTGACTACTGTGGGTTAAATATAATGCAATTTCACTTAAGCCTTTCATTTATGATGCCATACCACAACATGAGCTGTGACCTCTAAACTAGTAAAATTAAATTGTTCATCTGAAAAAATGCTGCCAAGCATTGCATGGAAAACATTGCAAAATCAATACTCTTTGTAACATTACTGTCACTTAACAAATCATACCCAGGCCTCATACAAACCAGCCCTAAATAAGCTAGCCTATAACTTTTATGGCAGAAAATATGTAATACAGAGCAATTGCAGAAACAGAATAGTTACTAGTAAGTTTAAATGTAGATATGATTCTGTTGTTACCATTTTTTCTATGAAATATTTCAATGTTATTTGGGCTCAAAGACCTGAAACTTCAATGTCTTGATTCAATATTTTTAATTTGTTTTAAAACACTGGATCTAGTACTATTTCTTTAGCCTTTATCTACTACTTCTGCTGTACAGCATACATGTAATGGAAATTATTGAGGAACCAGGTTGTGGTATAGCACAACATACCCACAAAACATATAAATATGTAAGCCTAGGGAGCTAGGCTGATCTCTGGATGCATAGATCAATAGGACACATTAAATCAGCAATAAACAGATGTAAGGTATAGAGAACAAGCATAACTTTTTCAGTCTCGCTGGCATAGTAACTAAACTTAAATCTGCATGCCAGCTTTCTAGAAGGGCCGGATGTCCCCTCTAGTGTGTACACAGTGTATGCTAACTGTACTTAGTTGTGTTTAAAATGGTCCAGATTGTGGCAGAACAGAGAACTGGGCAACATAGCTTGGAAACAGCAAGTGGGTCGCTGCATATTTCCAGCTCCCCCTCTAGAGAATTTCCATCCGCCTGGCTGCCTGCCCCGCTGCTGCCTGCCCAGGAGCAAAAGAGACAGGAGGGCTGTTGCAAAAGGTGGAGAGAGCTTCAACCCCTGCTCCCATGAGCCTATTCCTCAGGCAAAAACGGGAGAGGGAGGAAACACCAAGCATACAGCAAAAGAACTTAACTCTTTCCTAGTGGCACCAAGTGATGAAGAATGGGGAGCACAGAGAAGGAAGAAGGAGGAGTAGGCAGGACTTCAGCGAGTGCTGAAGGACTAAATGAAGGGAGCAGATTGGTGGGGACATGGGGAAAGATTCAGTTGCATGCTGGCAAGCTATCTAAATGTAGTAATGGCAATTGTCCTTATACACATTTTTCAGGCTACCTTAAACACCGAGCTATCTACTTTAAACAGTCTCTCTATCCCACTCCTCCCTCCTTCTGTTTTCTCCCTAACTCACTAAATAGATACTCCCATTAGGAGCTGTGGGAAATAGGTTGTTGTCAAGGTAGCTGAATGTCTTCATCTTCCAAATGTGTGTGCAATTTTAAGTTTTATATTCAGTCTCATCATCTTTTGCTCTGGCTCCTGTGCAATGTTCCACTCAATCTGATTTTCTGTCTTAGCAATTTTTATTACTCTTATATTTTATATCAGGGCTCTTATTTATGTCTCAGTCATCATAGTAATGGTTAAATACTGGTAGTCCTCGCCATATTTATGCAAGAAGGGAATCAGGACCTTACTATTCAGGAATCCCAATAATAATATGATGGATGGAATTATGTCCTGATTAGTGAAAATTGTATGCTTGTCAACAAGCAGAAAGTCTGTCTCAGCATTCAGAATACAGAAGACTACTGTGTTCCGGTAAATGAGGCAGATTGATGAAAAGACTTTCAGAAGGATGAGCAAAATCCCCAAATTCATACCTCAACTACTGCTCCTAATGGATCCCCCAAATACTTGGACTCTGGAAAATACTGGATGTTCTTATATTTCTGTTGCTGCAGATTATGAGAATTTATATTATTTTTAATAAAAGGGAATCAAAGTTAACTTGAGAGAGACTACATTCACAGAGTCAATGAATCTTAGAAATGTTAAGGCTGGAAAAGATCATCAAGTCCAACCATCAAACCAACACAACCGTGTTCAGCATTAAACCATGTCATCAGTGACTTATCTGCATGGTTTTTTGAACATTTTCAAGGATGGTGACTCCACCTCTTCTCTGGGGAGCCAGTTCTAATGCTTTGTAAACGTTTCCATGAAAAAAGTTTTCCTCATATCCAATTTAAACCTCTCCTGGCACAACTTGAGGCCATTACCTCTTGTCTTGTCACTTGTTACCTGGGAGATGAGATTCAACCCACCTGGCTACACCCTGATTTCAGTGGTTAAACAGAGTGATGTGGTCCCTCCTGAGCCTCCTTTTCTCCAGGCTGAACACCTCCAGCTCCCTCAGCTGCTCCTCACAGCACTTGTGCTCCAGACCCTTCCCCAGCTCCGTTGCCCTTCTCTGGACACGCTCCAGCCCCTCAATGTCTTTCCTGCAGGGAGGGGCCCAGAACTGAACACAGGATTTGAGGTGTGGCCTCAGCAGTGCCCAGCACAGGGGGACAGTCACTGCCCTGCTCCTGCTGCCACAGCACTGCTGATCCAGGCCAGGATGCCATTGGCCTTCTTGGTTGGCCACCTTGGCACACATTGGATCACATTCGGC